>NW_018921658.1:11476-26457 GCF_002207925.1 Prunus avium | reverse complement strand
TTTCGTGCGGATTTTGTAGAAGAACTCAGTTAATTTAAGATTTCATATGACCTGATGGAAAACTGCTGATAAGACTATTTCAATTTCATTTATCTACTCAAATACTTGCTTTAATCTGATTACAATTCATGTGATGCTGTTTCTTGGTTGTTACTGAATAGATCGGTACTCATTACATATAAATTGTGGTGGAAAGGCAACCACCATTGGACGAATTAACTTTGAAGGGGATCCAGACCTAGGAGGTGCAGCAAAATTTGTTCCTGTGAGACCTATCTGGGGAATCAGTACTACTGGACATTTCTGGGATGCTAACCCCACCTCTAATGACTACATAGCAAATAATGCATCCACACTTGGAATGAACAACTCTGAGTTGTACACAAGTGCACGCCTATCTCCTCTTTCTCTCACGTATTATGCACGCTGTTTCGGAAATGGAAACTATACTGTGAGGCTTCACTTTTCGGAGATAATAATCCGAGGCAATAGATCTTTTTACAGTCTTGGAAGACGGATATTTGATATCTATATTCAGGTAGCCAATCCCATTGTTTATGCACTGTCTATGCTAAGTGAGATGATTTCTGATTGATAAAGTTTGTTACAGGAGAAACTGGTGTGGAAGGATTTTGACATTGAAAAGGAAGCACAAGGGGTTGATAAGGAGGTCATTAAGGAACTTAAAGCAGTTGAGGTTAAGAACAAAACTTTAGAGATCCGATTTCATTGGTCTGGGAAAGGGACAACAGCTTCTCCAAAGAGAGGAACATATGGTCCTCTTATATCAGCTATCTCTCTAGAGTCTGGTATATTCTGAGTTGCAAACTTTAGTTCTCTCTCTCCCATACACACGCGCGCACACACAATTTATCATAGAACAGAAGCTTATGTCATTGTAACCTTTTTTTTTGCCTTTCATTTTCTATAATTTTGTAGAGTTCCCGCCTCCTCGTGATAAGAAAAGCAAGGTACCTATTGTGGTGGGAGCTTCAGTTGGAGCTTCGGTTTTATGCCTCATTTTCTTGATTTTAGGCATTCTTTGGTGGAAAGGCAGTCTGGATAGCAAGACATCAAGGGAAAAAGGTGCTATTAAGCTACTGTGAAAGTTTCACGTAGTACATTGTTCTCATTATTCTTTCAAATGCCACGTAACTGGGAAAATACACTCTCAGACACTAAGTTCAAAAGAACTGTTGTAAATACGTAAGACATTGTTAACATCCTAACCTTGCTCTTTGGACAGCTCTTAGAGAACTGGATCTGCAAACTGGATTTTTCACCTTCAGGCAAATTAAAGCTGCCACTAACAACTTTGATCTTAAAAACAAAATTGGGGAAGGCGGTTTTGGGTCTGTCTACAAGGTACTGTACAACCCCATCCCTTATTTTTTTTTTCCCTCTATTCTTGGATTAATTATCTATGTTTCTTACTTATAGGCCTATACTTTATTATAACTGAAAATTAATAAAGTATATTTTTGTGCAGGGTATATTGTTGGATGGTACTATAATCGCAGTTAAGCAACTATCTTCAAAATCAAAGCAAGGAAACCGTGAGTTTGTCAATGAAATAGGCATGATTTCTGGTTTACAACATCCGAATCTTGTTAGATTGTATGGGTGCTGCATTGAAGCAAATCAACTACTGTTGGTATATGAATACATGGAAAACAATAGCCTTGCACGTGCTTTGTTTGGTAAGCTTATCAAGTCTAGGAACAAACACTGAAATGGTGTTTTAAGAAGTATTGTTCTAATAAACAATCCATTAACTGGGAATCTATGTTGGTTGCAGGTCCAGAGGAAGGTCCATTAAAATTGGACTGGCCTACAAGGCAGAAAATATGCTTGGGCATAGCAAGAGGTTTGGCTTTTTTGCATGAGGAATCTGCACTGAAGGTTGTGCATAGAGACATCAAAACTACGAATATATTACTGGACCATGACCTTAGCCCTAAGATCTCAGACTTTGGTTTGGCTAAGCTT
Source organism: Prunus avium (assembly GCF_002207925.1). The sequence goes on along the minus strand of NW_018921658.1, from coordinate 24,468 downwards.
GATGAAGAGGAGAACACCCACATTAGCACCAGAGTTGCTGGAACTATGTAAGCTTCCGAGTCTATTTGATCACAAAAGTGTTGAATGTGAGGTCAATTTTTTTATGGTTTCTGCAGAGGATACATGGCGCCTGAATATGCACTATGGGGTTATTTAACCTACAAAGCAGATGTCTACAGCTTTGGTGTTGTTGCATTGGAAATTGTTGCTGGAAAGAACAACATGAAATATCGACCAAATGAGAATTTTGTATGCCTTGTGGATTGGGTAAGTGGATCTTCATTTTAAATTCCTTCAGTACATGCAACTAAAATCACAGTTTTGTGGCCATTGTTACTTGAAAGACTTCTCCACTCAAATTTGGTCATCCTTATATGAGTTTGGTTTCTCTGTTTTTTCAGGCCCTTGTTTTGCAACAAAAAGGGAATTTAATGGACCTGGTAGATCCAAGGTTGGGGTCCAATTTCAGTAAGGAAGAGGCAATTAGAATGGTTAAAGTGGCTCTGCTATGCACCAATCCTGCACCAGCCCTTAGGCCTGCTATGTCTGCAGTAGTGAGTATGCTTGAAGGGAAGACTGCTGTTCATGAACTGATTATGGATCCAAGTATTTATGGTGATGAAATAAGGTTAACAGCTCTGAGAAACCAGTTTGATCAGATTGCACAAGAGAGCTCAACTGGAACTCAGAGCCTCATTCGTTCATCGGATGCAACGTGGATTGGTTCTTCTGCTACTGCTACTTCTTCAGATCTCTACAAAATCAATCCTAGTTCTTAGTAAATGTATACCTTTTGTTGCCCATGACGCACAAGCCCTTGTATAAAGATGCCTTCACTTCACTTTCCAATACCAAAAACTTCAATTACCTCTTACTTCATTTAGGACCAGTTTGATAACCATTTCAGTTTTCAGTTTTTATTTTTCAATTTTCAATTTTCAGTTTTCATTTTTCATTTTTCATTTTTCATAAACTGAAAACTGAAAACTTGTTTGGTAACTAATTTTAATTTTCAAAAAAAGTGAAAAGTGAAAACTAAACACAAGATGTTCGGTAATTGATTTCAATTTTCAGTTTTTATTTTTATGTGAAACTTGGAAATGGAAGCTTTTAGGGTCCAATTGTGAATTTGATATCATAGAATGTAAGTGCCTGTTACAAGGAGTTCGTAGTATTTTTCGGTGAGTTTTTATGAATTATGATGATTTTTTGGTGAATTTTGGAGATGGAGTTTCTCAGGCTTGGATTGAGTCTGTAGCCAAACGCAAGAATAGAGCGACCAAGTCCAAGTCGGGAGGTCCCAGCTACCAAATTTTGAAAATTTGAGTGCATTTTATGTGTCATGATGTAAAATTAATGAATGAAATAGGAGTGCAAAAAAAAAAAAAAGGAAAAAAAAAATTGAAAACGCTTTCAAGTTGTTTTAAAAAATATGGGTGATTTTGAAAACTAGATTTCACTTTTTTGAAAACTGAAAACGAAATCTGTTACCAAACATGTTTTTAGTTTTTCAGTTTTCCAAAAAAGTGAAAATGAAAACTGAAAACTAAAAATGAAAATGAAAAAAGTGAAATCTGTTACCCACCATGTCTACGGGACAAGATTTCTTTCTTAATTTTATTATTCTTTTTGTATTGAATATTCACTAGGGACTTTTATTAGAGTCCCATCATTATTTTGCTATTGGATTCTACAAATTATTCTACAAGGAAATTTTACAATTGAATCGATAATCGACTATCCCCTCCAACATTTCAAGTTATTATGGATGACCCAAATTATTTCATAATTATTTCATTCTTATTTATTTCTAATTTTTATTATTATTTTCTTATATATGTATATTTGGATGATTGAAGAGAAATGCATGCAAGTTTTCTCCAACATATCTCTTTTGAGTAATTTACAAGAGTTGTGAGTAAAAGGCCTTTTCAAGTTTTCTTTGTAGCTATATGTATTTACTAGCCCCTGCCTATTATCTGATTTTGTTTTTAATTTTAATTTTTTTTAATATGAAAAAATATAAATTTACCATATTATCCTCATTTAATTAATAATTTCAATTCTTAATGTTTGAATTAACCAATAGCATTTTCTGGTATTTTGAATGTTTCACAATTCTCTGTCCTTTGCTTTATATATATAGATTTAGATAATATGAAAAAATAAAGGAAACATTGCGTATGAAGGAGACGGAGGAGTTGAAGGTGGCGCTGCAGAGTATTTCTTAAATGGTGATTATTTTTGGGGATTTAGTAGCACTGGAGACTTCATGGATGACAATGATTTCCAAAATACACGTTACTCTGTATCTCTGGCATCTTCAAATCTCTCTGATTTATACACAACAGCACGCATATCCCCAATTTCAATCACATATTTCCATTATTGCTTAGAAAATGGGGACTATACTGTAAGTCTTCACTTTGCGGAGATACAGTCTTCACTTGGCAGACGCGTATTTGATATCTATGTTCAGGTAATTAGTCACTTTGTTAAAAATGTATGTTATGAAGTTGCAAATAGGTGTAATGTGAAGCGCTATGTCTCAGGAAGAAGTAATACTAGAACATAATGTCAGTGTAACAAATATTGAAGTCTCAGGAAGAAGTAATACTAGAACATAATGTCAGTGTAACAAATAATATCTTAGAGATCCGATTCTATTTTGCTGGTAAAGGGACAACAAGGATCCCTGACAGAGGAGTCTATGGTCCCCTTATCTCTGCTATTTCTGTGAAATCTGGTGAGTTATTTGGATGCAATCTTCTTCTTTACCTTATTATAAAAGCACTCATAATAAGGTATGCTTGGGATAAAGCTTGGATCACAATTTTTTCTGTTTTCAACATCTGTTTCTGTTTTCAACATTGGTTTGGCTCAGACAGAGTTTTGAGGCCTAACATTAGACACAACATGGGAACCTAGTTCAGGAAGCAGGCTAGTTTAGGAACTGGTGGTATGATGATGGTACCTATGTATTATGCATCTGCTGCTTTTTCTTTTCCCTTAATGCTAATTAGGATATTTTGTTTTTCTACCGACATAGAGTCCGATTTTAGTGGTAGTTTGTGCTAAAGTTTTATTTCTGTAACTTATCTGCAGCAAGAGCAAAGCTATTTTATGTGCGTTCCTATGAATGGAATGGATTTAATGTATGTAAAAAATGACTTTGCTTTTAATCCTGACATGAAGGGTTTCTAATAAAGGCTCAATTGCACACTTCCCAACCTCTTTTACAATTTTGTTTATCCAATTTGGAAAATTTATGTTCACTTCAGCCTTTGAAAACGTGTTCCTGGACAATAGTTTCTTGGTCCTTTTTTCCTTTTATGTTATTCCAGTTAGTTAATTGATTTGTTCTTTTGAGCAGATTCCAAAGATTGCTCAAATGGTGAAAGCAAGGGAACTGCTCACATTGTTGCTGGAGCTGTAGTAGGAGCATTTGGCCTAGCGTTTGTTATATTAGGAATCCTTTGGTGGAAAGGATACATGCCAGGCAAAAGGGGGAGAAAGAAAGGTGCTTCATCATATCGAAATGTGTCATTCTCAGATTCATTGGTTCCTACTGATAGTTTTCACAAGTATATGAAATGAAGGAAAAAAAATTAACAATTGCACTCTTTGATTGCTCAAGCAATGATGACTAACACTCATACTCTTCTGATGCCTCCTTGGACAGATAGAGAAGGACTTGATGGGCAGACAGGGACTTTTACCTTAAGACAATTAAAAGCTGCCACTAATGACTTCGATTCTGCTAACAAAATCGGAGAAGGTGGTTTTGGTCCTGTGTACAAGGTACTTTAGCTATCTGTACGTTGAATCTTTTCCATGTTCTTTTTAAGATTTCTCTGTTTTACGTTTAGATACATAATTCTGAACATGGGTTGGGATGCAGGGTCAATTGCCTGATGCTACAGTGATAGCCGTTAAGCAGCTTTCATCCAAGTCAAGGCAGGGAAATCGTGAATTCTTAAATGAGATGGGCATGATTTCTTGTTTCCAGCACCCAAATCTTGTGAAGCTTCATGGATGTTGTATTGATGGAGGTCAGCTATTGCTGGTCTATGAGTACATGGAAAACAATAACCTTGCACGAGCATTGTTTGGTGAGTATGATCTCAATTACTCAACTGTATAAGTGCGGAAACCAATTAAGATGTAACTGATCATGTTCTAAAGTGTATAAGTTGGTTTTTATCCTTTTCTTTATTTATATCCTTGGATGGGTTATACTGATTTCTAGGTTTCTTCTTGCATACTCCCTGAGTACTACTTGCGTTCCGTTTTGTTTTCGAATTTCTTTCACACAATTTATTTATAGTTGAAAAGAAAGTCTGAGCGAGCAGTATTTTCTTTGACAAACTTTTGTAGGTCGAGAAAATCATCTTAAACTGGACTGGCCAACAAGTCGTAATATTTGTATTGGGATAGCAAGAGGACTAGCTTTTCTCCATGAAGAATCTGTACTTAAAATTGTTCACCGAGACATCAAAGCTACTAATGTGCTGCTTGATCGGGACTTGAACCCTAAAATATCCGACTTTGGATTAGCAAAGCTTGATGAAGAGGAGAAGACGCACATGAGCACCCGAGTTGCTGGGACCATGTCAGTTTCCACTTTCCATGTCCTTGTTTACATTTACTTGTTGATATACTTGCAACAAAGTCTAGCTAAGTTGGTGATTTTTTTTTCTGGTTGAATAACAAGATTTTGGGATCTTGATTTGCAGAGGATACATGGCACCAGAATATGCATTATGGGGTCACCTGACGTACAAAGCAGATGTTTACAGTTTTGGAGTAGTGGCCTTGGAAATTATTAGTGGGAAGAACAACAATAATTATATCCCAAGTGATGACTGGGTTTGCCTTTTAGATTGGGTACTCTTACCATTCCCTCTTGCTCATCGATCCATTTTTACATCCATCTTGTCACATCTGCTTGTTTTCATTGTTATAATTCAGTGAGAAACTACAACAAACATTTGCAGGCTTGTCATTTGCAACAAACTGGAAACTTGTTGGAGCTAGTTGATGAGTAGGGTCTGAGGTTGACCAAAAAGAAGCAGAGATCATGGTTAAAGTGGCTCTGATTTGTACAAATGCCTCTGCTTCGCTTAGGCCTAGCATGTCCGAGGTGGTGAGCATGCTTGAAGGACAAATTCCTGTTCCTGACGTGATCCCAGAATCAAGTACCTATAGAGAAGATTTGAGGTTTAAGGCCATGAGAGACCTCCACCGGCAGAGGCAAGATCATAGTTTAAGTATCAGTCGATCACAGCATTCAACTACGGTCCACACATTCGAGTCTACCTCTACCTCCGGCCTTGAATTCTCTGAAATCAATCCAAACTCAACATCATCTTGACAGTTGTGGACATTCTGGTTCTATAGTAGCAAGTATGTTGTAGTTTGTAGTCTTCGAAACACATATGCAGATTAGCTGTGTCCATATTTTCTTTTCTGTACATATATTTGGGAAGGGGAGGGGGTGAGTTTTAGAAGAGTATTTTTGTCTCTGCAACCTTGAAATTGAATTCCATGTTTGTCTCTGCAAACAACAATAATAACAATATTCAATTGAAGATTCAATTTCTTTTGTTGAAAATTTGCGATATTTGCATTCATAAATCAGGCCTCTATAAAAGCCAGTACAAGAACATATACAAATACCCATTTATGGTTGATACAAATGCGGAAGTGCGGTAACCACAAAAGATTATCAAGATAGGGGCCGTGAGCCCAGAAAGATTAGGCATAGGCGAGCCCAGAAAGATTAGGCATAGAACACCACACGCCTAAGCAGCTAAACTACAAATGCAACAAAACACTTGAGGCTCTTACAAGTAAAAAACTAGAAGAGATTATTGATCAACACCACAAACTGGTTGAAGCAAAAGCAGCACAAAGGCTGTAGAAATCTGCACAGCCCGCTTGGTCACCCTGTTTGTTATCAAATCACAAATAGGGACGAATCACAGATCTGGAGTAGATCTCCACCATGAATATCAAATCTCAAATATGCAAAAGAAACAAACAAAACAAAAAAGCGCCGGCAACACAATTGAAACCGTAGTTTAAAATATCGATAATATTGACGAAATATTGAGGATATTATCGTTTTTTTCGAGTCACGGATATTTCGGAATGTATCCATGCACATATCGTATAAATATCAATAATATCGATGTCGATAATTTCGCTCACACTTCAGCAATATTTTGTCAAAATATCGATATAATATCGAAAATAACGATGTAATGGAAAAAAAGGAAAAAAAAACACAAAGCACACACGCAAAGGGATTCAAACCCCTGCCATTTCACTCCTCCAATGCCTTAACTACCATTTTGCTTACGTTTTTGTGATAATATGCTAAAATATGTATATTTATATTGTTTTTGTTTTGAACTGTTTTTGCAAGAATCAGATTTTCACATGAGAATGTGAATCTTTGACCTTTCTTTTTGAGATGGAATCGAGCAACTCACGAAAGAATCTGATACCCAATCTTCAAATAATTTTGCTTATGGACAACGTCAACCAATCTTGGATCCATGTGGGTGGCATGTTAACAATTATATGCAAAACTATTTTGGGGATTTATCATTTGATGACTACTCTTCACAATACACTTACTCCACACATAGAGATGATGAAGATAGTGAAAAATATGAACCTCATAGGAACTCTATGTGGTACTAAGTCACTTATGTATCTTATCATGCAATTTATAAAGTGTCAAATATTGTAGTAAATCATTATATATAAATGATTATGATGTGTTTAATATTCTTTCATAAATTACTACATATTTTTTACACTCACACTGTTTGTTAGCTCGTTATATAATCAACTTAAATCAGTTAAACCCATCATACTATGCATTTCCTTCCACTTTTTTGTGATAAACAAATAGATAGTTGACTAAATAAACATCCTCCAAAGCTTCAATAAAAATTTCCAAGTTTTTCTTATAATTTCCGTGGTTTTTATTCAATTTTTATCGATATCGATAATATCCTGATATTTCCATCGAAATTTCCGTATTTTTGGACTACCGATATTTCCGATACCATCGATATTTTAGACCTTTATTGAAACAACAAAGCAACCGCAGCAGCGACAAGGGAAAACCACCCAAGCCACCGAAAAACAATGGCAGTCCCCAGACAAAATAGCGTAATAATCAATTATCATGCAATTTATAAAGTGTCAAATATTGTAGTAAATCATTATATATAAATGATTATGATGTGTTTAATATTCTTTCATAAATTACTACATATTTTTTACACTCACACTGTTTGTTAGCTCGTTATATAATCAACTTAAATCAGTTAAACCCATCATACTATGCATTTCCTTCCACTTTTTTGTGATAAACAAATAGATAGTTGACTAAATAAACATCCTCCAAAGTTTCAATAAAAATTTCCAAGTTTTTCTTATAATTTCCGTGGTTTTTATTCAATTTTTATCGATATCGATAATATCTTGATATTTCCATCGAAATTTCCGTATTTTTGGACTACTGATATTTCCGATACCATCGATATTTTAGACCTTTATTGAAACAACAAAGCAACCGCAGCGTCAACAAGGGAAAACCACCCAAGCCACCGAAAAACAATGGCAGTCCCCAGACAAAATAGCGTAATAATCAATTGGACTAAGAGCATCTACAATGGACTCCTTAAACTGCCTCCTTAGACAAATTTTAGGGAGGATTTGAAAAAAAATACAACTTCAACCATACTCCATATCCACCTCCTAAAATAGGGAGATCTCTAGGAGCTCCTAAATCTGAGGAGAGAGAAAGGACTCCTAATGGCTTAATTAATGTTAATTATTTTTTATATTATTTTTTAATAGAGATGGACCAATTAAAAAAGAGTTATAGCATTTATGACTCCTTAAACTAGAAAGCATGATTAGAGTTTAAATTTTGGGTAATGATTTCCCCACTCCCTTTTTATCCACTTACACTCCTTTTTTAGTTATAAAATGGAGTGTAAGTGGATAAAATTAGAGTGGGGAAATCACCCCTCTAAATTTTATAGAGAGCTCCTAAAATAACTTTTATATATTTTTAGTTAAAATTTAACAAAAAAAAATAGAAAACATGATTGTGAATGCTCTAACTAGCTAGTTGCTCGTTGACTCGTGCCATCAAAAGTCTCCTTGATTATTCTATAAGGGGTCCCTTCATTAATAGGAACTGACCTGAGGATGAGGCATTGAATATTGTAGTTAAGGGTGATGTGGATGCAGCAAGTGACGTTCAAGCCTTTTACATCAAGCATTAATACCAATATTGACTTTAAACTCTTAGACCATCTCCAACCTTCTCCAACCTTTGACACTTCAGTCCAAATTCCATCTCCAATCCATGTATTTGATGTTGTGCGAAAACACCTCAAAACTTTGTTGTTGATGCATTATGCAATTATCACACAAAAGTCACGCAAAAGATAAAGCGCACACACTAACCGAAGAGTAAACACACACAAAGAACACAAAAATTTATAGAGTTCGGCGTTGTGCCTACGTACTCTCTAGTGATCCCAAAGAAATTCACTATTATGAAAGAACCCATTTGGTTACAATAAAGAACCTCCTTTGCTCTCACACAAATCTTAGCTCTCTTTTCTGTCACCACTGGCTTAAACCCAATTTGATACCTTAGTTTTCTCACGTTATGAAAAACCTAGTGCTAAAGTGCATATTTATAGTTCATAAGACTTAAGTACAAACCTACTAAGACTTAACCTAGCCCAAATAGGTTAGCAAAATATCCAAAACCCGTGTAAAATACCAAAGCACGCTAAGTAGGAAAACACGCGCTGACCGGTCACATTTACCTTAGTAAACACACACAAAGAACACAAAAATTTATAGAGTTCGGCGTTGTGCCTACGTACTCTCTAGTGATCCCAAAGAAATTCACTATTATGAAAGAACCCATTTGGTTACAATAAAGAACCTCCTTTGCTCTCACACAAATCTTAGCTCTCTTTTCTGTCACCACTGGCTTAAACCCAATTTGATACCTTAGTTTTCTCACGTTATGAAAAACCTAGTGCTAAAGTGCATATTTATAGTTCATAAGACTTAAGTACAAACCTACTTAGACTTAACCTAGCCCAAATAGGTTAGCAAAATATCCAAAACCCGTGTAAAATACCAAAGCACGCTAAGCAGGAAAACACGCGCTGACCAGTCACATTTACCTTGCGACCGGTTGCTTTGCACAAAAACTACTCCTAATTCGCTCCATCGCTCGTGACCTCCGCTCTCGGTATTATGTGACCGGATTTTTCTAGAACGAGAGACCAGTTGCCTGCTGCTTTTCCTCCCTATTTCCGCATTTTTAAGTGAGCCAAACTTCAATATTTGGGCCGCCCAGTCAATTGATTTGAAAGCATTGCATTCTGTCAAACGAGGAATAAGTCACGGAATTGATGTTTCCTATTTCCCCATCTGGGATTTTCTTTCAAATGTCAACTACATGCATTGCTGACTAGCCTGGCTTTTTCAAAGCTCAAATTGAGAAGCTGTCAGCTAGAAAATCATATCATATAAGTGGCTGGACACCGCTGTTCTTTCACAAGCCTAGATTTTTGTCCCAAATCTTGAATCTTTATCACTATGGTAGCCAAGAGCAATAGCCTGCTGGTTTTATTGGTCACTATGTTAAGCTGCAGCTTCAGCTTGGTGAGGTTTGCAAAGTCCAAGGTCCCTCAAGATGAAAGTAAGAGCTAATTCCTTACTTTATTGCATATAACTTCAAATGGGTTGCTGATACAATGTGGGGAAACTGAAATTTTGAATCTTGGGATGTTATTGCACTCTGTATCACTACAACTGTTTGCATACCACACACTTTGTTTTGGTGTATGGTCAGTTTAATTTCCTTATGTGATGTTCTGTCAAAATTAAATTATTTTGACTCCATCCCTCTTGTAGTTTCCAAATACAAGTGCAACTAAATATTACTTTTTCAAAGAGGAGGCACTTCATAATTATGTTATTTGGAAATCTCTGATTATAAAAAATGTATTATTTCCTTGAACCCATATATTTATTATTTGATGGTTTTATCATGATGGATAGTTGATGCTCTCCAAGAAATAACTAGTACGATGGGTGCGAAGTATTGGAAGTTTAATGGTGATTCTTGTAAAATTGAAATGGTTGGGGTAACAGCAGATCGGCCAAAAAGATCTGAGAGTAACATTAGTTGTGACTGCAACAACACTGTCTGTCACGTCGTAAAGCTGTACGGTTCCCTCATCTTATTACTACATAATTTTATACATGATTATGTACATCTTTGAATGACAGGGGTTGTCATTTTGTTTTTATATTCATTTAGCAGGAAAAAAAGAAAAGAAAATCAAAGAAGAGAGGGTTTTATGCCTGACATCTATATATTTAGGGTAAACTATACTGACCTCACCTGGGGCTAGGTGAAGTACACAAGAATCCCTCCTTGCATTGCTAGAACTTACTATGACCGTCCTTGTCTAATAGGTGCTAGAAGAAGTTTTGATATCAGAGGATGGGGTAGGTGCCAAACATGATTGGGCATCGGAGGTAGATCAAAATGTCATCAACATAAAGGCACAAGATTACATGTTCTCCATTATTCTCTTTATAATAAACGCATTTATCATGACCATTAAACTTAAAATCATAATCTAGAATCACCTTGTCAAATTTCTCATGCCACCACATATTGGGGTCGTATCTTGGAGTCTTGTAGACCGTCATTACCTGCACGTAGGGAGGCTACAAAGGCTTTAGGACAGCGTCTTTGACGTGCTTTCACTATACCAGGCTTGCTTTCTTAATCTTAACTTTTATTTATTTATTTGTTTGTCTCTTTATTTTACTTTACTATTTAAGCTATATATATATATTATTTATATCTAAGTATTTGAATAAGAATTTTATAGAAAAAGAAAAAACCCCCTTTTTTTAATAACAATCTAAAGCCTTTGTACGTTAAAATTATTCTTACCATATATTGTTGTTGCTGTAAGTTTCATTTTATTTTCCTTCTTGTAAAATTCAACTTCAAGAATCACTTTGATTGGGTTTGTACGTTTTGGAAGATATTTAAGCTTTAATTTTAAAACTAATATTAACGTTTTTGTCTCTACGGTTTTAATCTTTATTTTAATAAAGTCTATCTTCACTACCTTATCTTTATTGCCTGCGGTTTTTTTTATTAATTACTACTTGCCTCACAGTTTTCAAATTAAGGACTTTCAAATCCAAGATTCAAAAAATCCCTTCTAAACAAAATCACTTCGTTTGTTTTAAAACAAAATCTTAAGTCAGTTTTAAAAGTAAATTAAGTACACCAGTTTTATAACCGTTGTTTTAAGACAAAATTGAAGTGAAATATCCTGTCATAAATTTGGTACGTTTAAAATAAATATATAGATACAAAAGGTTATTGTTTGTTTATAAATATCCTATATTATTTATTACCAATTGTTTAATTATTAAATTTCAACTTGCATTACATTTAAATTTCAGATTTTGTTGCTTCATTATTGTTTATTGGAATTGAGATGGATAGTGTAGAGACCAATAGCGTTAAACCTGGAAAATTTAATGGGACAAATTTTAAGAGGTGGCAAAGACAACTTAAATATTGGTTAACTGTCTTAGGGTTAGTTTCTGCCTTAGAAGATCAAACCACACCCAATGAAACTACTGAAACCACTTCTAAAACTAAGGAGAAGATGACAAAAGAAGAATTAGAATATCATTGCCATAATAGAATCCTTAGTGCTCTCTCCGATGATCTATATGATGTTTATCAAGATACAAAAAATGCAAAAACTTTGTGGGATGAATTAGAAGCTGAATATGGGATAGAAGATGCGGGAATAGATCGTTTTACAATCTCAAACTTTAATAACTATATGATGGTTGAGAATAAAACTGTAAGTGAACAAATTCATGAGTACCAAGATTTTTTAAGGAAAATAGAACTTAAGGGTACTAAGTTTAGTGAAGAGTTTAAAGTCTCTTGTCTCATAGATAAATTACCCCCAAGTTGGTCAAACTTTGCAAAAACCCTTAGGCACAAACAAGGAGATTTAACCTTAACCCAAGTATTAAACTCCCTTAGGATTGAAGAGAAACATAGATCAAGCAACAAGCCTAAGGAAGAAAAGACAAACGTGAACCTAGTGGAAAGTTCAAACAATAGGAATCGTTTCCAATCTAGAAGGAAATTTTTCAAGAGGACAAACAGAAATAGCCAACCCAACCATAATCAATTCAACCGAAACCCAAATCGCCAGCACATTAGACCCCATAACAATTCCAATGGCAATAAGGATCAACCATGCTTCGTTTGTGGGAGAACAAATCATTGGGCCAAAGACTGTCATTACAAGAAGACCGAGCCCTACAAGCCAAAGCCTAAGTGGAACAAAGGACAAAGGGGTCCTAAAGCCCAAGTGAATGTGTTGGTGGATCAAGATGATCAAGATGAACCCAATATATATAAGGTATAGTTTTAAGCCTCTAGTTAATGTCGCACATTTAAGTAATAGTGATTGGTGGTTAGATTCTGGGGCAAACGTACATGTGTGTTTTGACAAACGTTTTTTCAAAAATTACCAGAACTCAAGTGGAGGAAGTGTAACCCTAGGAAATGACACCGTCGCACAAGTACGTGGAATAGGAGAAGTGGAATTGAAGATGACATCTGGGAAGACTCTAACTCTCAAGGATGTGCGACATGTTCCTGACGTGAGGAGAAACCTTATCAGTGGATCGTCCTTAGTAAAACAAGGATACAAGATTGTAATGGAGTCGAATAGGATCGTTATTACTAGAAACAATGTCTTTATTGGAAAAGGATATGTTTGTGATGGATTGTACAAAATAAATGTAGTTTTTGAAGATAATAAAATTTCTCCTCAAGTCTTTAATGTTGAATCTTGTAATGTATGGCA
>NW_018921656.1:456925-500450 GCF_002207925.1 Prunus avium | reverse complement strand
TCGACCTCAGAAGGCCCTCCCACGAGTCCCACATCGAAAATGAGCACTAAGAGCATACTAAATGCCCTCTATAAATAGGCAACTTCCACTACAATACAGGGGTAAGACTTTTCAGCTTGACTTTTATACTTCTATATGGTCAACCGCAAGAGCTCTTGAAACAACAAACTTACTTCGGCATCGGAGGGTCTTAGGCTGGTTCCACACCGGTTCCATAGACCTTACAAGTCTCGACTTCTTTCTATTCAGGATCAGCATCCAAGGACAGGAAGAATCGGCATCCAATATTCAATCGATCTCTCGATCGTCCATCTCATTTGTAAGTTGCACTCATCTCTATCTGTTCAGATTTAGCGCCAACATTGGGTATCATATGAGCATCTTAATGTGTTGATTGTAGTGAGAGCAGTATCGATATGGGTATCAAATTCTGTTGAATAAGTTGATAACACTGAGTAGTATGGATTTATGAATTACTCATGCCTGACATGTGTGCATTACTTTCTGTTCTCCTTTAGTACCCTAGAATGAAGACAACTCTGCAAAAAGATATGTCCGTGCATCCACTCCAGCATGCATGTGTGCATTGTGAAGAATTTTTGTATTTATATATTACATTGTAATGACCTTTTGTGGATGGTTGAAAATATGGTTTGTTAGGTTTGAGACAACAATGCAGCGTATATATACAATATAGTTTATAAAAATATATGTGATTGGGTGGATGTCTATTTTAGGACTAATAATGATAGTTTGGAAAATGTGGTAATAACTTTTACATTTGATGCCTAGAAAGGTGTAGTAGGAAACTATTACAATGCCAAGGATGGTTGTTACTTGAGGATGTCATTTATGTTTTATGGAAAAGAAAATACTCTTAAGTCTGAACCGACCACCATCTAAATACAATCTAGTCTTCCTTTAGCACCGAAAATAGTGTGACTGCATATCTGAATCTGTTGATAATAGTGTCAGTAGTATGGATATGGGTATCATTTCTGTATGTTTATGTGATCATAGTGTTAGTATGGATATGGGTTGAGATTAGAGGTGTCAAACGGGCCGTGCCGGGCCGGCTCGTCTCATTTAAACTCGTGCTTTTAACATTTTCGTCCCGTACTGGGCCGGCCCATTTAATTTATCGGGGCGTGCCGTGCCGGCCCATTTAATAAAATCATTGATCCCGGCCCGACCCATGGCCCATGTCCACATTGAAACGGGCCGGGCCGGGCTCATGCTGTGCCCGTGCTCGTGCTCGTGCCATACTCGGGCCCAAGAACCAACCCATTTAATTTGAATTTTTTTCACTTGATTTTTTTTTCCACTAGATAATTCAAATTATAAACATTAAAAATATACTTAGAGGCAAGAAATGATTAACTATTTGAAAACATTAATCAATCAAACATCCAAACAATATGAAGGGGCGGAGGGCAAAAAGTGTCCAACTCCACAAAGTCCACTTCAACTTTTCATCTTTAAACAACTTACTATTTTATATGTGAAGAAATGTCTTGCTTTGATTATAAAGCGTATATGTCATATGTATTGATTAGATATCAAGTCCAATGTTGTTTAATTAATTTGTAGTTGATATGTTTAATTAGTTAAAGACCCAAGTAATTTCCCTAAAATGAAAGACATCAAATATATGTTTATGATTTTTTTTAAAAAACATATAAAAAATGACATTAGATGTCAAATTATTGCATTTTGACTTTTTGAGAAAAAAAAAAAAAAGAAGCTAAATGGACCGGGCTTAGGCTCATGCTTGGGCTCGTGCCGTGCTTGAAGCGGGCTTGGGCCAAGCCAGGCCCATGTCGGGCCATGGGCCAGCCCAGTCCATTGGACCTATTTTTTGATCCCGGCCCGGCTCAAGTTTTCGTGCCGTGCCGAGCACGGCCCATTAATATTCGTGCTCGTGCTGTGCCGTGCCTCATTTAAAAGGATTGGGCTCGTGCCGTGCTGGCCGGCCCGTCCCATTTGACACCTCTAGTTGAGATTGTGTATAGTGTAAGTGTCACGACCCGACTCCCCTAGCACGATATTGTCCGCTTTGGGCATTGGGCTCGTGCCGTGCTGGCCGGCCCGTCCCATTTGACACCTCTAGTTGAGATTGTGTATAGTGTAAGTGTCACGACCCGACTCCCCTAGCACAATATTGTCCGCTTTGGGCCCCCCTCTCTGCCCTCACAGTTTTGTTTCTCGGAGCTGACGAGCAACTTCCCAGTGGGTCACCCATCCTGGGATTGCACTAGCCCCTAACTTGCTTAACTTCGGAGTTCCTAAGAATCCGAAGCCAGTGAGCTCCCAAAAGGCCTCGTGCTAGGAAGAGAAGTGCCCACACATTTAAAGCACTTCACATTTCCCTCCCCGAGCGATGTGGGATTGCTAACCGTTCTTGTTTCCCCAAGACACGGGTCTTACAATCCACACTCCTTGGGGCCCAGCGTCCTCGCTGGCACACTTTCGGTCGGGGTCCAGCTCTGATACCATTGGTCACAACCCGACTCCCCTAGCACGATATTGTCCGCTTTGGGCCCCCCTCTCTGCCCTCACAATTTTGTTTCTGGGAGCTCACGATCAACTTCCCAGTGGGTCACCCATCCTGGGATTGCTCTAGCCCCTAACTCGCTTAACTTCAAAGTTCCTAAGAATCCTAAGCCAGTGAGCTCCCAAAAGGCCTCGTGCTAGCAAAAGAAGTGCCCACACATTTAAAGCAATTCACCTTTCCCTCCCCGAGCGATGTGGGATTGCTCACCGTTCTTGTTTCCCCAAGACACGGGTCTTACAGTAAGTAGTATGGATATGGGTATCATATGAGTATGTTAATGTGTTAATTATAGCGTGAGTAATATGGATATTGGTATCCAATTCTGTATCTGAATGTATTGATAATAATGTGAGTAGTATGAATTTGGGTATCATATTAGTATGTTAATGTGTTGCTTGTAGTGTGAGTAGTATAAATATGGATATATATTAACTTGGGTAAATGGTATATGTTGCAGGTATAAAATGGAATCTGGGTTGGAACTGTGTTTACCTGAATCAGAGGTGTACTCGGCGAGGGTGAATAATTTGTGTGTGCCGAGTACAGTACTGTCTAATTTTACATTGCAGTTCAATGATGAACATACGAGAAGATTTAGAGGGACCTTCTTTGGGCACTTAATGGACATGGATAGAATTCAATTTAGTGGTCAATTGGTGCATGGTTTGGCCCTTCGGCGCATCGCTAGACTTGGTGTGAAGGAAATGCATGGGTTTAGCTATGTAATAGGGTCTAATGTGGTGCAGTTCACTTCAAAAGACTTCTGCCTAGTTAGTGGTCTGAAATTTGGAGTAGAGCCTTCCATAAAGGCTGCAGATGATGCTGTGAATAGGCTGCTTAATGCTCATTTTAGCAACAAGAATCATGTTACGTTACAGGACTTAGAAAAAGCTTTCTTAAACTCCAAAATAGGAAGTGAGGACTTGTTCAAATTGGGAATGTTATATTTTGTAGAGTTTGTGATATTGGGGAAAGCCCCAATGTTAGGATAAACGAGGAGTACTTACCCTTGGTACATAGTATGGAAGATTTCAACAACTTTCTGTGAGGTTCTATATCGTTTGAGAACCTCCAAGATTCTTTGTTGTTTGGTCCTGGGAAAAAAGAGAAGGATGAGAAGGATGATGAGAAAGGGAAAAGAAGAGGTGAAGAGGTCAGTGAAAAAAGGGAAGAAAAAGGTGGAGGAAGAGAAACGTAAAAGAATTAACAGACTAGCGTGGAGTATAAAGGGATTGAGCTTTGCTTTCCAGGTAACGTTTAGTTCATAATTTATGTTTTGTAAAGTTAAGTTCATAAATAAGTATTGACTTTAAAAATGATTTGGTGTAGATTTGGGCGTATGAATTATTTCCTGAATTGGAAATGGTGCCCCTCAGATATTATAAGCGGAAGGACGAAGCTAAATTAGTCTCTCGTATTTGTCGGTGGGAATCTACAAATAAAACCCATGAGTTTAGAAAGCTGAACGCTTATATTTTTCAGGTGTTCGCTGAATAATATATTTATTTCATGAGTCAAGTTCTTTAAGTGTATTGAATATGACATGTTAACTGTGTCTTTGTGACAGCCTGTTTTGTTGCGCCTCCCACGACCAAGTGCACTTGAGATGAGGCAAAAAAACTGGACTTGGGGATGTGATTTTCATGAAGTCGATGCACCTAGTATGGGTCCTCGAGTATGTACTGACCTTGCTGAAGTAAACTCGGTTGTGCAACGTTTGAGGGATGAGATTGAACTATTGCATCGCGAAAAGAGTGAGCAATGGGAGAATTTTGTATATTTCAAGAACTCTACCAATCATAGGATGGAAGTTATGGGGTTAGAATTGACTACTTTGAGAAAAATGATGGGCGACAAAGGTAGAAATGTGGTTGTGCCATCTATTGTAAAGGTGAAACGAGTAGATAAGGAAGCGGGTGTAGGTGAGGCAAAGGTTGAAGACAGAGAACGGAAAGATGTAAAACTGGATGAGGAAGAGGAAAGAGAGGATGAAGATGAGAAGGCTGGAGATGAAGTTAATAAGGCAGAGGATGGTGTAGAAAATGAGAAGGGAGAGGTGGAATATATTCCCCCAAGATAAACTGGGATGATCCTGCATTGGTTTGTGTTACCCTTATTAACTTTCTTCAAAACCCTTGTCGAAAGCGGAAAATATTACTTGAAGAGGATGATGCCAATGAGGATAACAATCTTGTTGAGGATGTCGTAATTGAGGTCCAGAAAAAGCGGGGTCGAGGACAGACTACGAATATTGGGCCTGCCATGAAAAGGCCAAGGTCTGTGGGAAAGGACACTCCGTGGCAAGGGCAAGAGGTTCTGAATATTGGGAAGGACACAGTTGGTCTTACTTTTGACCCCCTGAAGCCAGTTCCTCGTGACTCCCTTCTACAGACGGTGAAATTCTTGTGGGAATGGGGACAAGAAGAAAAGTAAGTTAATCCTGCTTTGGCCTTTAATGAAATTCAAATGACTGTGTTATAACCCCTTATTGAGTTGTTGGTGAATCTGATTTGTTTTTCTAGTATGGAACTTGGTCAATCTGATTTAATTTTAATAATTGTTGACAATTGCAGTTCGCATGTGAGATTATATGGAGAAGACAGTGTGAACGCTTCACATGACTTCTTTGTTCGCCTTTTTAGTAAGGACGGTTGGTTGGATGACACGGTAAGTATAGAGATTACCATTACTCCACCATAATATGAGATTTCAGTGTTGTATATTTTTGGGTGGTGAAAGGACATTAGTCAAAGTACGGATTATAGAGCAATTGAAACTTGATATTTCTTTGGGTGGTGAGAGGACATTAGTCAAAGTATAAGAAGTACATAATGTTAAAGACCCCAATAAATTAGAAAAAGGATTGTAGAGAAATGCATAGAAATTCATTATAGCAACTTCATTGTTGTTGTATTCATGTTGTAATATGGTATTTGCATTGTGTCTAAATGACTGCTATTATAAGATTTATTGGGTTAAGATTGAAATAACATGTTGGTGTAGAACTTGGACATATGATTGTATTTGTTACGAGAACGGCAGAAGAGATATGCAAACTTGGTGGGTTCAAACAGGGAGATAGTAGACACTATGTTCGAGGTATGTATCTTTCATAATTATGCATGCTGAATTAGTTCATTGTGTATCTGAACTGATGAATAACTGGTCTGCCACTATGCAGAAGTATGCTGCACTAAATTTGAAGCATATGCGCCTTTATGGGGGAAAGGACGATAGGACCCATACCAATGCTCTTGTCAAAATGGTTAACGGCGAATTACCTAAGTGGGGTAAACCTTGGTCGTCCGTGAAGAAGGTTTTTCTACCATACAACCTTGTAAGGCAGAAGCACTAGGTCGGTCTTGTTTTAGATTTAACAAGTTAGTGAAATATTTGTGTACGATTCGAACATAGATTTGTGTAGGACTCAAATATTGGTAAGGGAAGTGCAGCCACTTGCGAAATTGATCCCTCTATTGTTACAAGAAACTGGATATGTTGGCGATTCTCCTCTGCGAATAGGTCAGTGGCCAGTTCATTGGGTAATGGATGCTCCCCAACAAGTTGGCGGGTGAGTAGCTTTCCACCTAAATAGTTAACATATGTTAGTTGCAAATTGTGGAATTATTCACGGTTTGTTACCATTTTTCAGCGGCGGCTGCGGTATGTTTGTCATCAAATATTTCGGGTGAGTAGCAACAAACTGGCCCATAACTCCTCCATGGTCCATTATTGGACAGAAAAGTGTGTCGGAGCAAAGCGGCAGTTGGCATTTTTGACTAGGCAAGTTAACAAAGCTCGTTACAGAAGAGAGAAGCACAGAATTCGTGCTCAAAGAAGAAAGCTTAAAGCTGAGGATTTGCATATGACAAAAGAGGATGTCATGTATGAAACCCAACCATCCACAAAATGGGCCACAAGCATCGTCAGGCCATGCTTGCAACTTTCAACGACGGTTTCGAAAAATTCCGACGCATCGCTGCTGATGCCCACAAAGATATTGATTGGGACACCATAACAATATCTGCTGCCACCTCCAGCGGTGTCCACCCAACCCAACACAGCCACCAAAGAGCTGGTGACTATACATCTTCAACAACTAATGACAATGCATGACTAGTGATCTCCTTATGAATCCCTAATTAAAGTTATTGAGTTTTTTCTTCTCTATTAGTGTTAGGGTGTGTATCATGAGGTCATGTTTTTTTAACTAATTTTTTTTTTGTTGTTATGTTGGAAATGGCGTTATGTGCATTTCCAAGGGGTTAGACTATACCAAATGTTGAACATTCACTTTTATAAAACTTCATTGCAGAAAAATGCATGCTGGATTTTAACAACAATATCAACTTCATTACAGGGCAAAAAGTAAGCTGAGAAACGAAAAAGGCAGTGTAATAAAAACTTATACACGTTCAGTCAATTCTGTCAAGACCAAACACCCTATTCGTCATTATCGCATAGCGGCACGATGTTGGTGGCTAAAAGGGATACAATATAACATCAACTCGTCGATGAGTGGTTTCGTACTCCGCATGGCCTTCGGTGATTTCATTTGGAGGGGCAAAGACTGGGTGGTGTATAAACAAAAAGAACCTAGAGTTAACACAATATGCCCAAGCGATTCCCAGTACATTGAAGGAAGAAAAAGAAAAAGTTGTTCCATGTTTTTCTTCCACTAATCTCACTTCTATTTTTTCTCTATTACTCCACCAATAACTAGTATGTGAATGATTTCTATAAATAAATAAATAATATTTTAGTAAAATATTAAATTATTAGGTATGACCAAAATCAGGAAAATTAATAGAATCATCCAGAGTTTCAAAAAGTAGTTACTAAAACATTAGATTTGTACATGTGAAATATTTATTTATTTGTGGTTACGTTAAATTTCAATTTTAAGTAATCATGATAACATCTTGATTACCATAGTGGCTCGGCTTCCACATACGTAATGTCATATCTCAAAACATTCAGTATCATTATCGCTAATGTTCAACACTACTTTACTAAAACATAATTTTTCTATTCAATATGGAATTGTTTAATAAAACATGTGCCATGCATTTTCATTCTTTCTAATTCCAGTTTACCAACCATAGATTTGTTCATGATCCCAACCACACCATAACCTTTTTGGAGTTTACTGAAGCATAATGGCTTGGCTTCCACATACGTAAAGTCATCTGTCGATTTAACCTTCAGTATCATTATCCCTAATTTTCAACAAAGCAAAAAAAAACCCTGACTATTAGACATGAACCATTTACAAGAGTGTCACAAAAGCTTGTCACACATTCAAAACCAACACAAACAGGTACTACTTAAACTCAGTGTTTGTTCATTAAATCAAACTCCTACCAATAGGCATCACTAGCTACGCCAAAACATATCACGAGTTACTACAAAAAGAACATCAATGCGCATCACAAGCTACTCACGGAAAAATGCATCACTAGCTACTTCAACTTTGTTCGTGCATTAAATCAAACTCCTGCCAATACGTATCATTACCTACTCAAACACGTATCACAAGCTACTCAAACGGAAACATGCATCACCAGCTACTCAAACTCTGTCCGTGCATTAAATCAAACTACTGCTAATAGGTATCACTAGCTACTCAAAATGATATCCTAAGATACTCAAACACGACGGCAATAGCTATCACTAGATACTCAAACTTAGGGTCCGTACATTAAATCAAACTCCTGCACAAATGCCTATGTCACACTTGGCTGAGTACCTTCACTGTTCTGCGTCCTCTGAGTAGGCTGCATATTGTCAGCAACTAGAGCACCAATGTCTGCTTCATGAGATGAAGAGCTGCAACATCGAAACAACAATGCATAAACAATGACAAATCGTTACAAGGAAATATCTTCAACTAAAATCTATGATACATTTGCTTACGGGATCGCAAGTCTTGGACATCTTCTTCTATCATGACCACTCTTCCTACACCCAGTGCATCGACGTTTATGTCGTCCCGCTGCCTTCTCATGTTGTCCTTTAACTCTTTTCGAACAACCTTTTGATTTTACTCGGTTTGGATCTTTCATTCTCACTTGGGCAGAACTAGTTTCGCCCTCTTTATTGGCTTCTTCAACATGAGCTCTTGATGACGCCAAGCTAATCAGCTTCCCACGAATGTCGTCAAATATTTTTTTGCAGTAAGTCAAGACCTTCATCATACAACAATGCCGAATCAATTAAATCGGCTGCAACTTTGCACAATGTCGATCTCTTAACCAAAATACAACCATTAACACTATCTTTAACTTCTTTGTCATCCTTATCAAAAACTACACCAGACTTTGCACTTTTCATCCATCTTTCCAATATATACTTCTCTGGCAAATACGCAACCTGCTTCATTCTTAAAAATGATATGATGTGCCGGCACAGAATTCCACGAAATTCAAATCCACGACAGCTGCAAAAAGCTTGATCAATATCTTTATCATGAACAAACTCCTTTATTCGTATAACCCCCGGCTATACCCTCTGAATTACTTTGTATGTGCAGTGAGTCTCATCTTCCTTTACAACTTCAAAGAAGCATAAAAGCTTTCGAAGTCCTCGCGCTCAAAGATGTCAAGAATTCCCCTTGTGTAAATGCCTCATATTTGAAGTTGCGTTGGTGTGAGAAGTGGAGTTGGAGGTTTTTCGTTCTAATCAACATGATCAGCCAATAACTCCTTGTGCCTCAATGAAGCAAGAGCTCTTTCAAAACGTACTATAAATTTCATCAACGTGTTGTTCTTGTTAATATATTTTTTGAAAAACAAATGGCAGCGTTCGGCCCGTTGACTACTTGACATCCCAACTGAAAACAAATATTTTACATATGATGGAACCCAATTCTCCCGCAGGGCATAAATTGAGCTCAACCACATATGCTCTTTCAGTCCATTATTTGTGATAACTTCATCCTATTTCGCATCAAATTCTTCTTTGGTGTCCATATCCCATATGCAATTGCATAGTTCTAAAAAACATTCTGCTATGTCGGCTTTCTCGGTCAACTTATTCATTATATGCCATATGCAATATCTATGGAACGTTGTAGGGAGACTTGCTGCAATCGCCTTTGCAATGGCTGCATCTTGATCGGTAATGATCATTTTGGGTGCCTCACATGGCATGGCTTTCTTAAATTCCTCAAACAACCAAACAAATGCTTTTGTGCTTTCACTGGTTAGGAAACCACAACGAAACAATATTGTCTGAAGATGGTTATTAACACCTATTAAAGGCTCAAACACCATGCCATAGCGGTTGGTGTTTAAAGTCGTATCAAATACCACCACATCTCCAAAACTCCCATAAACTCATCTTAACCTTGCATCTGCCCAAAATGCATTAACCATCCGTCCTTCTGAATCTACCTCTATCTTGAAATAGAATGATTCATTTTTTTCTTGCTCACCCAAAAAATGCTCCTTAAGAAGATCTGCATAATGGCCAGTCACCTCTGCTCACATGTCCCTTTGGTAATTATAGACATCTTTCCTTAAAAATCCAATATTTTCCATTCCACCCGCTTGCACCTCAAGAAGGCTTAATTGTTGATGTATTGAGATATTAACTTTGGAAAGATATGCATTATATGCCTTTGCAGACTCGGTAACTTTACGGTGGCATCTCAACAAATGGACTTTATCGTATGTTGTCATTTCATGGTTGTGTTCCTCCTTGAAGGCTACAACAATGTACTTATTCTTCAAAGATGGCAACAAAACAACAAGTTTAGCCAAGCAACCAGTTCGAACCCATCCTCGCCTTCTTTTCTTACCCCTAATATTGGTTGTCCCTTGTTTACAACATACAAATTCTTTCCTTACTATCTCCCCTATCCCACTTGATGTTTTGGTTGTAGAACAACGAACACCAAATCCTGCATTTAGTGCATACAGATTATACATCTTCAACGCATCCTCAAGGGAATCAAATTCAAGTCCTAGTTTTGGTTTGAACTCCACACTAACTTCCAGTGTCACCTCTGCTTCAGACTCCGTTTCACAATTCTTGCAATTTAACCCTGAAAATCATATCACCATCATAATAATATTGCCACATGTGTTCAAAGACCATTCAAATTTATTTTAACCACAATACAATATGCAAAATATAAACACAGAAATATCAAATAGACTATCAAACATTAGTAAATAATTCAGTCTAAAACGAAATAAGCCATGAACCATTACTGAATTTACCTGCTACATCTACGAAGCTTTCTGGAGACTAATGAAACCCTAAACAACCTACATCCAAACTACCGTAAATTATGCCCATATACTTGGTCAAAACATTTCCTCCAATATACTGAAATTAACAAATACTGGATATGAATTACCTCGTAAGTGATTTTGATCTTCAAATTTTCAACAAATATCAAATAAACTATCAAACATTAGTAAATAATGAAGCCTGAAACGAAATAAGCTATAACCCATTAGTGAATACACGTGCTACACCTAAGAAGGGTTTTGAAGTCTCTAGTGAAACCTTAAACAACCTACATCCAAAATAGCGTAAATTATGCCCATATATTTGGTCAAAACATTTCCTCCAGTACACTGAAATTAACAAATATAGGATATCAGTTATCTCCTAAGTGATTTTGATCTTCAAAATTTCCACAAATAACAAATAGACTATGCAACATTAGTAAATAATGGAGTCTGAAACGAAATAATCTATGAACCCATTAGTGAATAAAAATGCTACACCTACGAGGCCGTTTGGAGTCTCTACTGAAACCTTAAACAACCTACATCCAAACTAGCGTAAATTATGCCCATATACTTGGTCAAAACATTTCCTCAAGTATATTAAAATTAACAAATACAGGATATCAGTTATCTCATAAGTGATTTTGATCTTCAAATTTTCAACAAATATCAAACAAACTATCAAACATTAGGAAATAATGGAGTTTGAAACGAAATAGGCTATGAACCATTTGGAGTCGCTAGTGAACATTAAACAGCCTACTCGAATTCACTCCAAATCATGCCTATATACTGAGTTATATAATTTCCTCCACTGGAATTCACAAATACATGATATCGCTTACCTTGTGACTGATTTTGAGCTTCGAAATTTCAACAAATATGATAATGTCGTCAATTTAGAGCGGCACATCTACCCCCAAAAAATTTTGACCATCCTCTCCTCAACGATTCCAACTCAACGCAAGTTTCCAGTTTGCTCCAACACTTTAAACCGACGACTCCAGAACCAAAGGGTCTCGAATCCTCAAGTATTCGAAGTCAACGCCACTTTCGATCGTGCTCAAAGATTCTAACAAGGTGTCACGCTCACCAATTTTTTTGGTAACCAGATGGGTCCTCAAGGCTTCACGAATGCGCGGACACACAATCATCAAACCAGATAAATCTCAGCCGATAAAACTGACTGAAGCCAAAGGAGCTTCCTCTCGGCCCTAGCGCCTGCCCATAAGCCAAACGTGGCAAGTCGTTGTTTGCTTCCCTTCGTGAAACAAAGGTGAGCTGTGAAGGCAAAGCCATCACGGCCTTGGTAAGCTCGGACGAAGGGAGTGATAACTCCTCAGATACACGGCCAAAATAGGAAAGTCAAGTGGCGTCAAGGTCCCACACTTCATTTAATGAAGTAACGCCCCTGACTACAGCAGAGGGCCCACGATCCACTTAAGAGCATTTAATGTGCAAGGGAAAGGGGGAAGTGATTGAAGTCAGGATATGGTGAGTGAAATCAGGGTGATTAGGTGCAAAAATCTTACGACTTGTAAGATTAAGTCACCAACCATCAGACCACAGCATTAAATGCTCCTCCAAGGTCCAAGACGCAGAACCCACGATCAGGGCGGCGGCCGGGATTTATGGGGGTCATACCACCATGCTTCACGTTCCCAAATGTCGACTCGACTACCCACTATCTATGATCAACCTCATCATGCAGATTTTCAGCCTTGCTGTCTCCTCAGGACTTCTCCTATAAATATCGGGCTCTAACTACGTCTAAAGGGTTCAACACCAAACACAAGCCTCCCACGGAGCAGATTATATTTTCCTGTCATTTACCTTCTGTCATTTATCTTCCTGTAATGCACTTTCAATACCTTTACTTGTTTTCTTAGGAGTAGTGACAGCTTGTAGGAAAATACATTCATCAATATATCATACGGCCCTTAATTCTCAAGGCGCCGGAGCACCATCTTGTTATTCTCTCATTCATCTCATATATCATATGACCGTTGTTACCCAGCAACGCGCCGGAGCATCACCTAAAAACCCACCATCAACACCATCATTCAACAGCCTTGTAGCTCAGGCCATGAACCTGACGGCCAAGATCAATTCCTCTCTCGGCCACAATCGCTCTAATTAGAAAGTTAAACTCAAACAAGCGCATAACTCATCTATCCACCCAATCGCACCATCCTCAAACGCACGGTAGACCGTGCTGGCACGCCCGCGCACAACCGTACCGCACCAAAGAAGGACGACACGTGTTGACGCAGATCCCCACGGCCCGAAGCACCAGGTCGTGAGATTTGCAGGACCAACAGAGACACAAATAGACAGAGAGAACAAACTTTTTTTGGAGGGAGATATTGTGGTCTTCAAGAGCAAAATACATATGTTTTGGAGGGTGGAGGCCGCGTTCTAGTGGAACAGTTTCAGACATGTTCAGTTACAATTGCTTCTTAGCAGCCGTTAGATTTGATCCAACGGTGTTCTCAAGAAGAGGTTTGCAAAAAGAAGTTCCCACCAGAGAATAGCCCATCATCTCAAAGCTTCAACACCATCCATATGACTCACTACTCTAATTTAGAAGAATGAGAATTTGAACTCGGATGCAAGAAAGTAGACACACTAACTGGCCTAATTCAAAATTGTGGTTGGAGTTGAGTTTTTAAATTTCTCTCTATAATGTATGAGCATTATAGAGCCCATTAGAGATGCAGAGGATGAATAATGAAGATGATACAAATAACAATAGAAAATTATGAACGCAAACCATGTCATAGAGGTGGTTTTTGACCTAAAACCATCTTACATGTTAGGGTTTAGAATTCTCCAAATATGGTTTGGGTTCTTAATTTGTTGATGTTATTATGTTCTTTGGTTTCTAAGTTCGAAACCTTCCCCGCATTTTTTTTTTCTTTTCACCTATGCTTCTAGCTCACTCGTTAATTGTTGGCTTATATCTTCCTTTGGAGGCCTTTTGCTTGGGGCCTTATGCGGTTGTACAACTTGCACATCCGAGAGGGGCGGGCATGCTAGATGGATTGCTAGTAATTTCCTATCATCCCTCCATTTGGATGAAGGAATTGAAAATTACATAGAATTCTAAAATGACGGAATTTAGATTTCCATCATTTCAATTTCTAGTAATTGAAGATTTCAATGTTTGGATTTATGTATGTCGAAGTTTGTAAATGACAATACGGAAATTGTGAAATGATGCCTATTTTAGTGGAAATTAAACTCGGGAATTTGATGCCCCAATTCCCACGACTTTTTCCGCGCGTCATTTAATAAATTCCGCGCTTAAGTTGCCAAATAAGTAAATTGTCAATTTCTCCTATTAAATTCCATACTTTTGGCTAAATTCTAAGTTATTTTCCCTCATCCAAACAGAGAAATATCTATTTAGGTAATTTTATAACATAACAAAATTCTAATTCAATTTTTATAAAAGAAGTGGTTAATTGGAAAATAAGAATGAGGGTGGGAATAGCACCAACTTTTGTTTAAATAGAAAAATAAATAAGGAAGACCAAGTCCACCACATAGTAGGGTATATATATATTACACATAGTAATTAAGGAAGACCAACTTTTGTTCAAACCCCTTTCAAGTAATTAAGGAAAGACATTATATTACACATAGTAGGGTATATATATATATGAAAGGTTACATTATATTTTACATATTATTGTTTACAACACCTTGTGCTCAACATGGAGAAATGAAAAAGGCATTTCTCTAGTATCATTGCAACTCTACTAGACCCATGTCCCTATATATGATCTCTCTCACAACATACATGAGACCTACTCCATACTAAGACCACTATGCATTTTGTCAAAAAGATATAACCGGCACATAGAATAATTTTTACCTCTTTTCAGACCGTCTATTTATTACCCGACGTAGCATCAATTCCACCGAACTCAGTCAAAAATTGATGAAACCAAATCAATTTATCAGACTCCAGGATCAGGTTGCCCAATATCGTGCACGCCATTGTTATTTCCACCCTTTCCTTCAAACTTGATATACTTGTACCACTTGGCGCATAATATATACACCAAAAGATCAGCCGTTGTCAAAGCTGCCAAGAGAAAGTAGAATCTATCCAAATGACCCTTGTTTAGGTTTCCAGGGATCCATCCTGGCATTTCATCTCTGGTAGAAACTTTCATCACAATTGTAACAAGCAAGCTACTCACATAGTTCCCAAGTGATATTGAAGTCATGCAAAGTGCACTCCCAAAGCTCTTCAGCCCGTCAGGTGCTTGTCCATTGAAGAACTCCAATTGACCAACATACATGAACACTTCTGATGCTCCTACAAGCACATACTGAGGAACTTGCCAAAATATGCTCAATGAGCTTGGACTTTCACAATTGTTGCATTCTTTGACTGCATATTTTAACCTGAAAAGCTCCACAACTCCAGCTGAAACCATTGCCATGATTGCAATGACAAGACCAATCCCCATCCTTTGAAGCTCAGTGAGTCCTTTCTTTCTAAGCCTGCCAAAAAGCGGATCGAGAAACCGCCTGTAGATGAAGATAAAAGCCGCTACGCTGAGAATGTCGAAGCTTGACATGCTGGCTGGGGGAATGTGGAACCCTGAAACGGTGGTCTTCATTGCAGCACCTTGTTCTACAAAGAGTGATGCCATTTGAGTGAAAACTACAGAGTAAAGTATTGTGCACAACCAAATTGGGAGGAGTCTCAGTATGCATTTCACTTCTTCTACTTGTGTCACTGTGCAGAGGCGCCATGGATTGTGAGCTCCCTTGTTGTCCATGTCGTTCATCTCCTTCGATGTGATGACTGCTGCTCTATCCAAGAATCTGGTGAAAATAATCAAAACATATGGATTGTGTTTAGCATTTATTAAAACTACTGAATTAAGAGACCTATATTTGGAGTTCTTTTGGTATATTAGTGATTTTTTTTTTTTTGGCGTGGTTTTAATAAAAACAATATAGCATAAAAGTGTTTCATACAAAAGCAGTCCTGCACACATTCGTTTGACTATTGATGATATCTATTAAAAATATAATTTGTTCCTAAAAATAAAAAAAAATCTTAAAAAGCATATGAACTTACTTGAATCCATGGGTGTGAACTATGTTCCTATCATTTGGAGAGCATTCCTTCCCATCTTCCACATACAAATCCTCCCCACTTGGCGTCATCTCAACCTTCCATTTTCTTGTTGCAGCAACCATCACCCGGCAAAACCTAGAGAGAGGGTTGCCCTGAGGCTTGAAATGCCTGTACCTTGGAGTACCACAAAGAAACAGGACCAATGCCGTGGCAGCAGAGCCAGTGGATGCCCAAAACCCTAGAGTCCACATTCCTTTATCCTCGAAGTAGCCCAAGATTGTGTTTGAAAAGAGAGAGCCAAGATTTAAAGCCAAGTAGAAGTAGCTAAAGAAGGCTATCTTTGACTGCCCTTCTTTGGGGTCCCCTTGGTCATCAAACTGGTCCGCCCCAAATGTAGCTATGTTAGGTTGGTAGCCTCCATTTCCTAGGGCAATAAGGTATATAGAGATGTAGAACAATCCGATTACAAAGGCTGAGTGGTCTCCACATGGAGAATTTTTATCACCGCAGCCTTTAGGCTTGAGTAAGAATATGTAGGTCGATAGTGATAACAACGACAAACCCTGTGGAAAAAAAAAGTACAAACAAACAAACAAATTTACATGAGTATATACTTACAAAAAAATATAGATAATGTTTAACACAATGTACCTAAAGAAGAGGAAAGGGAAGACAATCTATAGAGTTGAATTTTTTTATTTTATCATAAGGGCAGGGCGGAGCTAGAATTGTAAAGTTAGGGGGGGCGAAGTAGAAAATACAAGTATATAAAACACCCAAGTATTCAATAATTACATGTTTAGAGCTAAATATTTATAATTTAGTCATGTCTAATTTGTTTTAGAGGGAACTATAACTTCAATTATAAGTTGTTTATTATAAATTATATATGTTATATATAATATAATAGAGGAGAGATAAAAAGATGTAGTTAATCTTGTTTAAAATGTGGTGCTTAGTTTTAGAATAATTCTTTTAAAGTGTTTTTTGAAAAAAGCACTTTGATTTTTAATAAAAATTTTGACGTTCTTCAAATAGAAGCACTTTCAATAAAAGCATTTATAAGCAGAAGTGGTTCCTACAAAAGCAAATTCCAAATTGGCCATAAAACAGAAAAATATGATCATATGATGTAACATATAATGAAAGACGGCACAAGTCTTGTACCTCCCCCAGTAGGAGTCACTAAGGAAAGTGCCAAGAAGAGAGAAGAGGTAGTCACACCAATCTTTATTATTATTATTATTATTTTTCAATAAACCATGTGATCCCTATTATTCACAGAAAATAAAAATATTCCATACAAATATTTGAGATTGAGGGCTTGTTGGACACGGCATCTTAAAAGGCTAAAAGCACTAATATAGTATTTGGCAGAAAAACTTAAAAGTACTTCTGGATCATAAAAGCTTCGAGAAATAACTGGCTATAAAACATAAAAATATGATCATATGATGTACGTAATGAAAGACACAAGTCTTGTACCTCCCTCAGTAGGAGTCACTGAGGAAAGCGCCAAGAAGAGAGAAGAGGTAGTCACACCAATCTTTATTATTATTATTTTTCAATAAACCATGTGATCCCTATTATTCACAGAGAATAAATATATTCCATACAAATATTTGAGATTGAGGGCTTGTTGGGCACGGCATCTTAAAAGGCTAAAAGCACTATATAGTATTTGGCAGAAAAACTTAAAAGTACTTTTGGATCATAAAAGCTTCGAGGAGTGTGATTCTGGATAGGCCAATAATCACTTCTATGAAGAATCACTTCTCCATGTAATCATGTTAAGTGGTTTTAAGTAAATTTATGGAGAAACACATTGGAGGTGATTTTACCCATAATTGCTTAAAATCACTTAAAGTAATTATATGAAGAAGCACGTGGGAGATGTTTCTTCCCGTAAGTGATTCTGGCACTCCCAAATAAGCCCTTCTATAAAGCAGCTTCCAATGTTTTTTTTTTTTAATGAAGCACTTTAATTTTTAATAAAAATCAGAAAAATATGATGAATAGTATTTTTGAATGGCAAGTATAGCAAATAACTTACAATGACAAAAATAAGTTGAAAGATAGCACAAGTCTTGTACCTCCCCCAGTAGGAGTCACTGAGGAAAGCGCCAAGAAGAGAGAAGAGGTAAACAGTTCCAGTCCATTTGCTGACATTATTTGCAGCCTCTGCGTTGTCTTGGCCCAGCACCCTCGTCAGCATCAACACCAAGTTCACTCCTACTCCAAAGAATGCCAGCGTTGCCAGCCCTTGATTCACTGATGATCAGATCATCATGATCAGATTATGAAATTTATATAAATAAATAAAAAATAAAAAAAAGAAGCTGATTCTGATACGCAATAATTAACCAATTGTTTAGGGTGGTTGATCATAATTAGTGAGTGATTAGATATAAATCAATTTGTGTGCTTTAAAAAAAAAATTGATGATTATAAGCACTTATTGATTAACAATGGAGAACAGGCCATGGTCACATAATAATAGGCTGGGCACATATAGAAGAAGAACGATATGTGACATCGTACTCCGTTGATAGGAGAACACGTGGCGATGTGATCGTAACGCATAAATTTATCCATCCCCCCACCCTTCTCCTTGGACCACTTGGGCAAACTAGTTGTGCTTAGAAGTCAAAAAAACCAGCTATTGTTGATTTGATTTTAGCTAAAGTCATCTATTATAAATCATAAGTATCACATCATTAGAAAGGAAAAGAGAAAACACCTCAAAAGTATCACATGATTTTGGTTGTCCAACTAATCAGATAATAAAATTTCTTCACAAATACATAAAATTCAATTTTCTTTTATAGGAACCTCGTAAATTGTATTAATTTAGAAAATATTACATCATCGTTTAAAATGGAAGACAACCAAACATGATCGTCTTTCATCCAAACAACTAACTCAGAACGAGATAAAGCAAAATAGATAGTTAAACTAATCGTGTTGATAATTAGTATAATTAAGGATAGGGTTAAATACCTAATATGAGAGTTGCAGCAACCCATGTTCCAGTTCTCCCTCGGACTGCAGGACGACCGTACCAATCAGTGGTTCCATCTAAGGTACAAACTTCTTTGATCTTTTGGTTCTTTTCCTCAACATATTCCTGAAAATTTGAATTTGTGACAATAAATTAGCACTATAAATTATCCATCTAAATGCAATATTTATTTATGTTCAAATCAATGATTTTGATACGCACTCTGCTAAAAACCCCTAATGACCAAATTTCGATGGTGTTACAATTTGACATGTTATATTGTTAAATTATCACGTAGAAAAGGTAATTAATATACCAAGAACGAGAAAAAAACAAATTAATGGAGATGAAGAAGGAAAAGGTAATATCTGTATCTTAGCACTCATGAATAATGCACCGTGTCATTTTAGGCTTTCAAATACAATTTGAATTCAGTGATATCTTAGTCATGAGTGCACTTTCGTTTTACACTAGTACTCCATCTCTTACCAAGTGAATCTTACAGAACTATTATATATAATTAAGATCCTTATTCTTTTTTTGGAACCATCTGCCGTCTCACTCCTAGAATATCATTCACTACCCACTGATCATAGAGGCATGCAAAACTTCAACGAGTTGCCGTATATACGATTTTTATGCCTCAATTAATATGCATGTTAGTCATCAATTTCTAAAATAATCAGTAAATGTGATACATGTAACATCACTCGTCAGAAATCATCATCATATATATATATATATATAGAGAGAGAGAGAGAGAGAGAGAGGAACAAGATGATGAAGTGTTTGTTCGAAGGTAGGGAGGAAGTAGGAGTGAGGGCTGCATATACAGAGGATGACAAGATCTCTTATTGTAGGGAGTAAGTAGGATTCCTTCTCCATTTCGTTTTGTAATTTCCTTGTCCATATTGGTTTAGCTCCACGGAATTCTATTCCTTATAGGCTAATTAGGGCTTGTAGTGCTGGGCTTCACATAAAAATGGTTTTTTCAGTGATATATATCTTTGTTATCAGTGCACTTTCGTTTTACATTACAGCTATCTTACAGAACTATTATATATAATTAAGATTTTCTTTTTTGCGTATGCATAACATCACATATGTAAATTAAGATCTTTGATCTTCATATACACGTGTTTTCACACACACAACTGCTGCATGCACCACACAGAGATATGGAAAGGTAGCATATATATATATATCTTTAATATATACAATATGGTATACATTCACTAACCTGGTCGCCTTTGCAAACATTCAAGCAGGCCATTGCCATGTATTTGGCTAAACCTTGAAAGAGAGAGAGAGAGAGAGAGAGAGAGAGAGAGAGAGAGAGAGAGAGAGAGAGAGAGAGAGAGAGAGAGAGAGAGAGAGAGAGAGAGAGAGAGAGAGAGAGAGAGAGAGAGAGAGAGAGAGAGAGAGAGAGAGAGAGAGAGAGAGAGAGAGAGAGAGAGAGAGAGAGAGAGAGAGAGAGAGAGAGAGAGAGAGAGAGAGAGAGAGAGAGAGAGAGAGAGAGAGAGAGAGAGAGAGAGAGAGAGAGAGAGAGAGAGAGAGAGAGAGAGAGAGAGAGAGAGAGAGAGAGAGAGAGAGAGAGAGAGAGAGAGAGAGAGAGAGAGAGAGAGAGAGAGAGAGAGAGAGAGAGAGAGAGAGAGAGAGAGAGAGAGAGAGAGAGAGAGAGAGAGAGAGAGAGAGAGAGAGAGAGAGAGAGAGAGAGAGAGAGAGAGAGAGAGAGAGAGAGAGAGAGAGAGAGAGAGAGAGAGAGAGAGAGAGAGAGAGAGAGAGAGAGAGAGAGAGAGAGAGAGAGAGAGAGAGAGAGAGAGAGAGAGAGAGAGAGAGAGAGAGAGAGAGAGAGAGAGAGAGAGAGAAAGAATCAAATATTATTGGAGGAACAAAAAGATGAAGTGTTTGTTCGAAGGTGGGGAGGAAATAGGAGTGGGGGGGATATATATAGAGGTGGCAAGATTACATGAACGGCTAGGATTACATGTGGAAAGGTACGTGGAAACTAAGACAAAGAGCTCCAGCTGTTCACGGGAAAATTGGTCGACTGAGTAAGTGAGAAGGAAATGTACAGGAAGGAAACATGTAGATGGATTGGATTGACTGGACTAATTAGAACGGGACGGGCTCAGGCTTTAGGGTAAAAAGAAGCGTGACATTGTTGGATACAGTCATCCTCCTCCTCACAGCACAACACAACACAACACGTCATTTTCACGTGAGGCTGTCTTTGATATCGACGTCTTTGAAACATGGCTCTACTGTTTTTATGAGTTGTTAATTTTCTGCACGACTGTTTTTCACCAAATTTTTGGGTGTTCCATTTTGTTTTTTTGTATGTGGTTTCTTTTTGCGAGTTTGATGTTCCAACAAACATGATATATGCGTGATTGTCCACTTCTTTTTGGCTACTTTTTGAGGACTTAATTTGACCGTAAAACATATGTATGGCCCGACTTAAAGGAAAATGGAGAGTAGCCAATTATGAAAATATCTTCCAAATTAACCCTATTATATATATATATATATATATATATATATCAGTCCCCTTTTATTAGGGGATCCCTCGAATAATTTTATTTGAGAGACACCCTTTAGGATCCCCTACAAATATTTTTTCAACGATTAAAACCATCTCTTTTTTAAGTCTACATTCATATATTATCCTTGCAAAAAATTAGACAAATTGGAAACCGTTTCGATATCCAATTGTGTCCTACAAAATCAATGAACACGGTGCTTTAAGAAAGTACTAAAATTTCAATAATTCAATTGAGTGGTCTAATGATATCGGATTCAAGTGATTTTTTGTAGAGATGATCTTTGAATGAGTATCTACAAAATAGACGATTTGGATTAATGAAATACAATACAGAGTGCTTCCTACAAGGGTGTCCCTCAAATAAATTATATATATATATATAGACGGTTCCAGAATTTCAAAATGGGATAAACTACCTTACTTGAAGGGGTGTTAGGAGTAGGCTCGGGTGGGGCTGTATTAGATATTTTGGGCTTAAAAAAATACCCCACGTAGGCTATAGCACAGGGTTTTCATGATATCGGCCTTTAATAGAGGAACCCATACTTAATTTTCATTAATATTGATCCAAAATAAAGAAGAGGAAGAACAAGTAAGGATGACATCCCCCAACGCTAGTAAGTGTTTTAAATCCCTAATTAAATTAAATCTAACCAAAATAAACTCTAATTAACCTAGCTATGTACTAACCCTGGACAAATTGGTAGTCACGATTGGTAGTCAAAATACGGGTCAATATATCTGTAAATTTAAGAACTGATATTATCTGCACGGTCAATATTTTTATTCTAGGTAATAGCAAAGTTTTTTTTAAAGGTTTTGGCCATGGAGATGGTAGTGATAGAAGTATGGTAAGATATTTGTGAGACATTAATTGAAGTAAACAGTTAGTTTTTTTTATAAAAAAAAAATTTCTACATTAGAAAATACAAAAAAGGAATGTAATCCTATTTGGCAGAAAATTTAATGGAATTATATCAATGACAATAAATGCGACAATTAAATCCAACTTATGTTCTTAATTTTGGACTTATCCTAAATTTTCTATGATTAAAAGCTGAAAAGTATGGACGACCTACCCTAATATCAACGAATGAGAATGAAAATGGGGTTGAATAAGGGAAAAATAGGACAAAATTAATTAAAAATGTCAT
The DNA here is from genome assembly GCF_002207925.1 of Prunus avium. The sequence continues at coordinate 477,849 of NW_018921656.1, read as the reverse complement.
CGTCTTGGATTTAAAAAAAAAAAAAAAGAAGAGAGAAAATAATTGGAGTGAATAATGAGGAGTTTTTTGGTCTTGTGGACTTCATTTTGCAGCCAGTCGATTTGGCCTGAACAAATACATTTTTTCTCCAATTATGTTCTGTTTTAAATTATTATATTATTTATTTATTAGAATAGAATTATTGGGTGCAATGGACAAATAAATTTCTATGCTAAAAATTGCCAAATATGACCAGGAGTTCCTTTGGTGCTAAGAGCTAGAAGCAGCCGGTCCAGTCAAGCTTAAATTTGTAGTGGACGCTCTTAGTTCAGAGTACATGGACATTCTGGTTTGAGGGCCACACCAGAAAGTTCTACATAAAGAGGGGGAAAAAAACACTCAAAAAGAAATCTGGTTTTTAAACACTCGGATTAATCTTCATTAATTCTTGAGGATGCATGCATCAATAGATTATTAGTCAAGGTGCTGGCACGTTAATTTCATGTGTACTTACAGGATTTTGATTCGGGTCGTGGGATTCAAATTTGAAACTTCTTCTATAACACTGAGAAAAGAAGTATCATTAAAACAAGAAATCAGTTAAAATGCGCATGATTTGAGGCATTAATAAACTTGTTTTACATGATTTATAAGGTATAACTTATACGTCAAGCAATTTCAAAGTATTTCTGTATTTAAGTTTGCAACCAATAGTTGTTTGAATTGGTTTTTGGGTACACCTGTAAACCTTATCAATTTCTTTGATTTTTCAAAACATCATAATTAATAAAATTAAAATAAGAAACATTGGCAAGTTTTTCTTGTTTTTCCTGGTTTCCCTTAAACCTTGTTTCCATGAAATTTTGAGTGCTCAAGACGTTAATTAATGAACCGGTTCTTTCTTAACATGTTGAAGTATTTTAATTTTTTTCATCTTCGTCTCGTACACCAACTAGCTCTTAATCTAATAATATTTCTTTTTTTATAATTGAAATGATAAGTTCAAATCCCCTTGATACACGATAATCTTGTAGGGCTTTTAACACCGAGTAGATGGCGAAGTTACATACGTATATGTCATCTTAAAACCTTGTATTTAAATAGAGAGTTTATATTTTAATAGAGCGGATCATGACACATTCCATGTATTCTAATGTGGAACTCAATGTTGGCAACAACTTTTTCCCACTTCAGCCAGTGCATAACTCCACACGAATTCGACAAACTTTGAACTAAACTATACCAGATCTGGCAAGTTGCGATATTTTTATCAGATCAAAAGACATGTTTTAAATATTATGAGTGCTCAAGTGGATCCATGGTGGTGGGTGGCTTATGTCCAAGGAGACAACTTAAAGTCAATGTCATGCTTAAAGCTACAATTTTTCTATATTTTTTTTCTTTGTTCGCATTCAACCAGTCATTTTCATGCATAATTTTCAAAGCTAAACCCTAGCTGTGTATAGGGTTAGACTTGAAGTCCAGATTCGCTTTTATAATAAGTGCATGTGAAAAGCAGCTGCTGCTATGAAATTCAGGCACGGCTCTTTCCTATTGAAACATGTTGCTTGTTGCTTATCACTTTTTAACGTGATAAAGATTAAGCAGCTTATGAATAAGCACGAGCAAATATACACCTTCTTTCTAGATATTTCTTTTTAAAAAAAAATTTATAATTTTTTTATAATTTTTTTTGTTATTGTTATTGTTTTTGCTTTTTGGTGTTGGGTCCCGGTTGTTGTGTCAGCAAGTTGAATTTAATCGATTTGGTTGCAGATTTTCAAACTTGTTTGATGGCCTTTTCATTAGTTGTCTTGTCTTGGATAACCATTTTTTGACTTTAATATATGAATTCAAGTGATAATCACTCTCAAGATTTGATAATCTTGGGATTTATTGACTATGCCGAAATTATGATTCAGCATTGAAAATTTGTTGTGTCTAGGGTTTGTGAGGCCCTATCAATTTTGGTGGAATTACATTTTTTTTTTGTTTCTTAGTGTAGAGTAGTCTTTACTTTAGACTCCTCCACTTTAATTCTTGTGCTTGTAATTTCAACAAATTTGTAATTTTGGTTGCACGATGGTCCTCCTTGGCTAATATTCATGATGAATTTGCAATAGTGATTAAGTGATTAATTAAATGGTTGATTATTTTGCTATATTAAAAAAAGGCTTATTTATTGTTTCACTCTCTAAAACGGACGTTTGGTCTCACTTTACCCTATTAAACTGAAATTTTCTCACTTAACCCCTAGAATCTCTAAAAGTTTTGCTTCAATTTTCTCACTTTACCACTTCCGTCCATTTCTGTCCACAAAACCGTTAAGGGTGCTGACGTGACATGGGCATTCTAGTAGTTTTAGCTGTCTATCTTATCTCCTCTCTGCCTCTCTCCCCTCCCCCACCCAACCCCCCTCGCACCCCACCCCTTCCCCTCTTATCTCACATCTCTTCTCTCTCTCTCTCTCTCTCTCTCTCTCTCTCTCTCTCTCTCTCTCTCTCTCTCTCTCTCTCTCTCTCTCTCTCTCTCTCTCTCTCTCTCTCTCTCTCTCTCTCTCTCTCTCTCTCTCTCTCTCTCTCTCTCTCTCTCTCTCTCTCTCTCTCTCTCTCTCTCTCTCTCTCTCTCTCTCTCTCTCTCTCTCTCTCTCTCTCTCTCTCTCTCTCTCTCTCTCTCTCTCTCTCTCTCTCTCATTATCTTTGCCAAGAGAGCATATGGGGAGTAGCTGTCGAGGAGATTTTTTTATAAATTTTGAGTAGTAGTGGTTTAGGTGTGTTGAGTAATTCTATGGAGGGGGAGGGTTAGGATGGGGATTTAGTCTAGCGAGGGGAGGGGAGAGAGGAGAGGAGAGAGAGGAGGGGGAGGGGTAGGGGTGAGGTGCAAAGGAGGTTGGGTCTGGGAGGAGAGAGGAGAGAGAGGTAGAGGGACAAAGGGAGAGAGAGAATAGAGAAGATAAGGAACTAAAATTACTAGAAAGTCCATGTCACGTCATCACATTTAACTGTTTTGTGGATGGAAATAAGCGGAAGTGGTAAAGTGAGAAAATTTTAGCAATTTTTAGAGATTCATGCGGTGAAATGAGAAAATTTTAGTTTGAGGTGGTAAATTGAGACCGAGTGTCTGTTCCAAAGGGTGAAACATTAAATAAGCCTTAAAAAAAGGACAAGGATTTTCATAAAGTCCAGTTTGAGCCAGCTGCCCTAGCCCATTAGCACCATACCGGGCTTGTGTCGAGCCACTAAACGGGCCAATATGGGCATTACATTCTTTGCTTTTTTTTATTTTTTGGATGATTGAACGCAATTAACAAAGTGAGAACGGAAAAGTTTGATTTTGGTTGATTATTTACAAATGAATGACTATGATGGGTTTTAGGATTGGATATGATTTAGATAATTTTAACTTATTATTTTAACGATTGGATATGATTTGATAGTAAGCTAGAGTCGGCAAAGATATATAGATGAAGCTTAATATTGTGCCACATACCTAGCCTATAGGTTGCTAGACTACTTGGGTGGCTTGAAGGTAAACTACCACCCCAAATAGCCTTATGTATAGGCTTTGTAGAGTGCTTAGTGAGCACTTTCCAATTAGGTTTATATATATAAGAATACCTATTGTTCTTACACCTCATGCCAATATACACCACCTCATGCTTTAATTGGTTTTTGAGGACTCCATAATGCAACACGTCAATCTATAAGAGAAAGTTTAGTAAGCATCAACAAAAAACCTTTCTAAATGCTTTTGTAAAGTGTGTGTATATAATGAATATTAAATAAGGTTGAAATGAATTGATATAGTTAAAGCCATATAATAAGATTTGATAGGCTATAGCTATATTGATCATTTGGCTTGCCATACAACTAATATATATATATATATATAGTGATGAAAACTAATAATTATAATTATTTAATTTTCATGAAAGTAGGGGGTAAATTTTGGCTATTTTTGATAAAAACTCAATTAATATACATACTTAAAAATATGGGGTTTCACACTTATTTACTGTTACACTCTCTAAAACGGACGTTCTTGGTCTCACTTTACCTTATTAAATTGAAATTTTCTCACTTAACCCCCATAATCTCTAAAAGTTGCTTCAATTTTCTCACTTTACCACTTCTGTCCATTTCCGTCCACAAAACCGTTAAAGGTGCTGACATGACATACAGGGACGGACCCAGGATTTCAAATTGGGGTGGGCTAAATTTACATTATGCACAAACCTAGAAAACTCGACTCGAGTGAATTTCATTGATCACAAAAAAAATATATCCTAATCAAGAGGACATAATGAGTTTTACCCCATAAAATTCATCTAGTACATGTCTCTTTTTTGTTTTCTACGAGTAGGAGTGTGTGAAGTGAAGAATATGTTATTTTCTATCAAAAAAGAAAATAGGGGTATTTTCAACCAAAAAATGGGGGCTTAGCCTTTGGCCCTTTTTGTACCAAAAATAAATAAAAAAGGAGAAGGTTTAGGGTTGAGTAACTGACCCTGACTTATATCTTAATATTTCTAGTGCAAAATTGCAAAAGAAAAAAAAAAAAAAACGGCTTAGCCTTTGGCCCTTTTTGTACCAAAAATAAATAAAAAAGGAGAAGGTTTAGGGTTGAGTAACTGACCCTGACTTATATCTTAATATTTCTAGTGCAAAATTGCAAAAGAAAAAAACAAAAAAAAAGAAGAAGAAAAAGTCCAAAAACAAAACAAAACAAATGACCATAGACTCATAACAGTGGAGCACCCAAGTGGCCCACAACCAATAAAAGAGTGCAGTGCGTGGTTGTCTATTGGCTGGGCTGAGTATATTAGTTTAGGCTGAAAAAAGACAAAGTTACCTAGGCTATAGCCCAGGTTAGCTAAAGGGTAGGTCCGTCCTTGATGACATAGGCATTCTAGTAGTTTTAGCTATCTATCTTATCTCCTCTCTGCCTCTCTCTCCTCCCCCACCCAACCCCCATTGCACCCCACCCCTTCCCCTCTTATCTCTTATCTCTTCTCCGTGCCTCTCTCTCTCTCTCTCTCTCTCTCATTATCTTTGCCAAGAGAGAATATGGGGAGTAGCTGTCGAGGAGAATTTTTTTTTTAAATTTTGAGTGGTAGTGGTTTAGGTGTGTTGAGTAATTCTATGGAGGGTTAGGTTTGGGATGGGGATTTGGTCTGGCGAGGGGAGGGGAGAGAAGAGAGGAGAGAGAGGAGGGGTGGGGGTGGGGTGCAATGGAGGTTGGGTCTGGGAGGAAAGAGGAGAGAGAGAATAGAGAAGATAAGGAACTAAAATTACTAGAAAGTTCATGTCACGTCATCACATTTAACGGTTTTGTGGATGGAAATGGGCGGAAGTGGTAAAGTGAGAAAATTTCAGCAATTTTTAGAGATTCATGAAGTGAAATGAGAAATTTTTAGTTTGAGGTGGTAAAATGAGACCGAGTGTCTGTTCCAAAGAGTGAAACAGTAAATAAGCCTTAAAAAAAGAACAAGGATTTTCATAAAGTCCAGTTTGAGCTAGCTGCCCTAGCCTATTAGCACCATACCGGGCTTGTGCCGAGCCACTAAACGGGCCAATATGGGCATTACATTCTTTGCTTTTTTGTGTTTTTTTATGGTTGAACGCAATTAACAAAGTGAGAACGGAAAAGTTTGATTTTGGTTGATTATTTACAAATGAATGAGGGATATTTGTAGAAATGTCACCTGAACTTATACCTTAGTTTCAATTTGTCACATGAAAAAAAAAAATTAAGAGAAATGTCACCTTTTTCAAAATCTATAATTTGTCATCTAACTTTAACATCATCCAATTTTTCATCCATGATTAAGGGTATTTTAGTCTTTTCATTTTTAAAGGTGGTTTAAAAATGGAAAAATTGTATATATATTAAAATAAATCATTAAAAATCAAGATTCTTTCCTACCAAACATTAAAAAATTGAAATTTGCATTTTTTTTCCCATCCCCTTGTCGTCTCTCTCTATTCTCCCTTCCTCCCCAACCACACCTCCCCTCTCCTCTGTTTTTTTTCTCCCCCAAGACTTGAGAACCCCATCCCCACCTACAACCCACCAACATAAACCACACTCAGGTAGTTCCGCATTTCTCATTTGAGCCATTTCTATCGTCTCTGTTAAAAGGAACAAAAAACAAAATGAAATGCTTCTGGGCTTCATCTGCAACCCAAGTCTCTGTTTTTTACTTCCTTCAAATTATTTTTCACGATTCAGAAGTGTATTTGAATCCACTGGTACTCTACTACTCCTTCACCAATCTTACCATTGTTACATTAGTTTAATTTTTATTGTGTTTTTGTTATTTTATTGCGGTTTTTTTCCTGCCCCTGTAAAATAGAGGGAGAGGGTGGGGGGTGGGTTGCAGGTGGGGATGGGGTGCTCAGGTCTTGGGGGAGAAAAAAAACAAAGGAGAGGGGAGGTGTAGTTGGGGAGGAAAGGAGAATAGAGAGAGACGACCGGGGGATGGAAAAAAAATGCAATTTTCAATTTTTTAATGTTTGGTAGGAAAGAATCTTGATTTTTAATGGTTTATTTTAAAAAATATACAGTTTTGTATAATGATTTTTCCATTTTTAAACCACCCTTAAAAATGAAAAGACTAAAATGCCCTTAATCATGGATGAAAAATTAGATGATGTTAAAGTTAGATGATAAATTATAGATTTTGAAAAATTCAGGTGACATTTCTCTTTTTTTTTCTTTTTTTTCAGGTGATAAATTGAAACTAAGGTATAAGTTCAGGTGATATTTTTACAAATATCCCAATGAATGACTATGATGAGTTTTAGGATTGGATATGATTTAGATAATTTTTTAACGATTGGATTTTAATTTGGACTGTCCGATATTTTTTTGACCCGTTAAAATCAATCTGGAAAAATCTGGACTGTTAGATCAATTCTGCCCGTTGGGTTTGCTGCTGGAAAAATCAGGCCGAAGTTCGCCTGGTTCAGGGCCTAAGTTATTTTATTGACCGCCCAAATACACCTCTTGATAACTCGCAGGTCCATTGACAAACTTTTGACGTACGTGGGTTCTGTTTTGGGCTTTTGGGTTTTAGGTTAAAAGAGCAATTTTTACAATTCTGGCTTTCTAAATGCGCGTTGGATGGATCCTCCTCGGTCTCGCTACACGTGCTGTTGTCAGCTTATCATGTGCGTCTTCGTCTTCCTCTGAATCCTGAGTTTGATTTGATGTCAGCTTCCCATTTTGAACTTGAACGGCTCAAACCCACAACCCCACCAAAACATAACTCTCTCTCTTTCTCTCTCTCTCTCTCTCTCACTCTCAGTCCCCACTTCTCTTTGTTGACTTTTTCCTCCATTTTCACACACACAAAAACACCCACTTCACTGCAGCTGGTCCAAGTTCCATAGACTTTGACAAAGAAACAAAAAGAAAGCAAGCAGTGGTGGCATGTAGCACTCAGCAATGGGCTGCTTCCAGTCCAAAACAGCACACCTCCCTTCCCCAGACCAAGACCCTCCTGTCCCAGATCCAGGTTTTTATCTTTTGCTTCTCTTACTCTTTTCATTTCCTTTTCTGGGCTTCAAAGTTCCAATATTTTCTTGTCATAAAATGATTTAAACAAGAAAAACAATTGATTAGCGTTTGAACAATAACTGTTTTTATGTGAAAGCTAATGGAGAGGAATTAGAAGATGAACAAGCAGTTCCTGCTTTCAAAGAGTTCAGTCTAGCAGAGCTAAGAGCAGCCACCAATGGGTTCAACTCAGAACTTATAGTCTCCGAGAGTGGGGAGAAGGCGCCCAATGTTGTTTACAGAGGCAAGCTTCGCAATAATCGATTGGTGGCCGTTAAACGCTTTTCTAAGCAATCTTGGCCCGACCCACATCAATTTTTGGTATGTCATTGCCACTGAGGTTGTCTATTTTATGTGCTTGTGTTTTTGCGTAAGTGAGTGTAAACTGATGAGGTTTTTTTGGATTGTATGTAGGCGGAGGCTGCTGGGGTCGGCAAGGTTAGGCACAAACGATTGGTGAATTTAATCGGGTGTTGTGCTGAGGGAGATGAGAGGCTGTTGGTGGCAGAGTACATGCCTAATGATACTCTCTCAAAGCACCTATTTCACTGTATGTTTTTATCTTCTTTATGCATATTTCTGCTTATAAACTATTTATTTAGATCAATAGTAGTGTTGCTAATTTTCTATAAGCCTCATAATTTTGGAACATATAATATGATTTAGTTTTGATTGGGTCAATCGTCGAGTTGCAACTTTATTTGGAAGTGATCACCAATCATAAATCAACATGGTTAGCTGTATCCAAGGACTCTAACTAATCACTTAGCTCTAGCAATAGTCCTTTTTCTGGTGTAAGTATTGTGTATCTTAAGTGTTCTATACGTAAGTTACATATGTTAAATGAGATGTCCATAGTATTTGGTGCTATTGCTAGGGTCCGTGCTATAGGTATTTCTGTGTAATAATTTCTTTCACATGTTATTTATTGTAGGGGAGAAACAGCCATTGCCATGGGATATGCGTGTGAGAGCTGCATACTATATTGCACAAGCCCTTGATCATTGCAATACAGAAAACCGAAAACTGTATCATGACTTAAATGCATACAGAGTTCTCTTTGATGAGGTACACAATATTCAAACACAATGCTTTAGTGCTTCATTGACTTCAAAACCTAATGATTGGAATCAAGATAGGGCCTTACTGAAACTTCCTTTTTCTGAACTGGTTGAGTGCCTGCAGCTGATTCTCTCGTTCACATTGACAGAGCATATTTTGTGGTGTTAATATTGAACTTACCCTAATTATTGTTGAACTTAATTTTTGATTGGATCATAGGATGGTGACCCGCGGTTGTCTAGCTTTGGTCTGATAAAAAATAGCCGAGATGGAAAAAGCTATAGCACTAACTTGGCTTATACTCCACCTGAATTTTTGCGGACAGGTATGCCATTTTTTCAGCATATAGCATTAGATTCATATTTGTGACAAGATTTCAATATGATGATATTTGATCTTATGTCATAATGGTTAGAGATATTCATGAGAGCAGAAAATAAAATAACTAGTCGAACGATGATAGGTTCTACTCAAAAGTTAAAACCCAAAAGAAAATGGGGGAAAAAAAAGCTATCACAGAGAGATTCTTAACATGATAGGTTCTAACTGGTGAAGTCAGAACAGCAATATTGTGAATCAAGATGTGAAAAATATTCCTGAAACTCACATTTTGTTATGATGTGCATCCTATGGTTTGAGCATTACCATTTACCAATACGAAAGTCCCAGAGGCTTTATTCTCTAGTTCCCCTAAGCAAGCTTCAATTTCCCTGCCTTCCAAAGAAAGTGAAGTCTCTTGCCTGATTTCAAGGAAATATTTCAACCTCCCATTCTTGATTTCGTTACACGATCAGTCTTGTTAAAAATAATAATGCCATTGATGATAACAATGCAATTAAGTCTCTTTTTCTTCTTTTTTTGCTTTTTGTTTTGGATATAAAATTGAATTTCACTAATTGAAAGAGGAAGTAAAATGTGGTGGAGAAGATATCCACTGAGCCTGATGAACTAAAACCTGCTTTCTCCACTGACAAGACCAACGACACCAATAGATAAGACTTCCAATAAAACATTTTACAACAATGAAACTGAAAAAAAAACAAAGCAGCATTCCAGTCAGACAATATTGCAGAAAATGAACTATCCCTAAACTCTTGAAAAGTGAACTGGTAGCAGAATGATAGGATAATTTATGGTATGTTTCAGATAATGGTTACAAAACAAATACCATTATCTATTGTAAATAATAAAATGTATGGTTTTTGCAGGTAGGGTCATTCCAGAGAGTGTGATCTACAGTTATGGAACTGTTCTTCTTGACCTTTTGAGTGGAAAACATATCCCTCCTAGCCATGTATACATCCTTCACATTTTTAATCTTTAATTTTCTTCACTATCTCAAGCTTCATGGAATTTTCACTCTTTAGTTCAATCATGTGATATTTATATTTATTGTCAAATCATGCTGACGATCTGCTGTTAGAGAATCTAAAGAGAGTGAATGAAAAGGCAATAAGGCAAGAGTAAGAGGGGTAATATTTCCAGAGGCAGTGGTAGTAACCAACCCCCGCTAAAATTACTCCAAACACAAAGGATAAGAGTGTTACATTACGAGCCTCCAGTGGCAGCATCATATCATAGACCAAATAGATCTTCAGTTGAAAAAAAGAAAAAGAATTAAAGATAAGTTGTCGAGGGTAATACTAAAGAGACAATAGTTTGACTTATAAGTAATACGAGATTGTTTCCCTAAATAGTCATCCTCCTATTGTTTCAAACATAATTTTTGCGGCTCCACAAGTAGGTACAAGCATTGTCTCTCATTGTTGTCTAAATTGGATCACGTTTTGACATTTAATTCTTATGGACTAATCATATGCCTACATTTATATTAACTTGGGATGGTAGTACTTACACCATCTGCATATGGAATGAAGACTAAATACTTGAACAGAAATAATGGAGTACGTAGGTATCTAATAGCTATAAACAAAAATGAAAAACCAATGGATGCTCCATAATGTGCGAGGGATGGACTTGACCAACAAAATTGACCATTGTTAATTTTATGGTTGTACCAAGGGATGGACTTGACCAACAAAATTGACCATTGTTAATTTTATGTTGTACCAAGGGCTGCACTGTCTTTTCAAATGAGTTGATGCTTTAAACAACTGTTTGAGCCTAGCCTCATTGTTGAGAAACTATTGAGGGCCATATAGTTGGTTGTGAATAAAGTAGCAACAAGTCCCATCAACATAGTAACCAACTGTGTTGTAGCTACCCTGCTAACTATTGTCTACTTGCTGCAAGTCTAAGCACTGCATATAGCTTTCTTTGCAATTAATGATGTGTAAGACTGTTTGTTCTTCGATGTCATGGAATCATCAATTGTTATGGTGTTTCATTGTCTTTAACGATTGGAGCACACATGTCGTGTACAAATTCTTACTTTGCGGAATTATTTTTCTTGTTGTTTCCTAGGCACTGGACTTGATAAGGGGAAAAAATTTGTTATTATTAATGGATTCATCCTTAGAAGGACAATATGCCAATGAAGATGCAACTGAGTTGGTTGAACTGGCCTCAAAATGTCTTCAATACGAGGCTAAAGATCGACCAGAGATCACATTTCTTCTTTCAGCTGTAGCCCCCCTCCAAAAGCAGACAGAGGTATTTTGAAGAGCCTTTGTGCCTGATTGAAAGCTAGGATTTTGTGATAACTTGGTTTGTAATTACTTCTCATGTTTTATGCTTACTAAGATGTTCATTTGCTCACATTGGTATTTTAGGTTGCCTCACTTGTTCTAATGGGTTTAACTAAAACTCCAGTGGTGCTGCCAACCATGCTTTCTCCCCTTGGAAAGGCTTGTGTACGGATGGACCTTTCTGCAGTTCATGAGATTTTGCTAAAAACTGGTTATAGAGATGAAGAGGGTGCAGAAAATGAAGTGAGTTTCTTTTCTTCTCTACGTGGGTGAACCATACACACACACACACACACACACACACACACACACACACACACATATATATGTATGTATATATATAACTTAAATATGATAATCTTACCATATTAAAGAATTAAAGAAGGCAACCTTCTTCCATTAAGTAAAGTTTCTTGAGCAAATGCCGCTATTTTACCTAAAACTTGGTTGATGGTCGACATCAGTTTTGCTTAGCCTCTGTAACACATCGCTTTAAATATAGTTTTCTGTCTTAAACTATGTTCTTAGTAGTTTGCTTTTCTATAGGACTATTTTTTTTAGTTTTCATTTATAAATGCTTGTGAGTTGTAATCTTATATAATGATCCCTTTCACTGCAAATGTGTTTTAAAGCTGTCATTTCAAGAGTGGACACAACAAGTGCAAGATATGTTGAATACCAAGAAATTTGGGGATATTGCGTTTAGAGACAAGGATTTTAAAAATGCTGTGGAGTATTATTCAAAGGTATTTTCTTTAATTTCTATTGTTCGTTACCTTTACTATTATTCTCTAAAGCAGAATTTGATTCCTATGATGTACTGCTCTAGTTAGCAATTTCCGATATTAAAATCTTGAAATGGGGATGCCATGTTCCTTAAAGCATCTTTTGCATGTAAGAATTTATTTTTTCATATGCTACCCTTCTCTTTGAGTGTGATGTGTGCTCCAAAAACTCTTTTGTTTCTTTTCAATTAAAGTGGAATAGTTCCTTTTACAAAATCTTTCTGGCTCTTAAAATCATACGAGCAGAAAATGACAAACAAATTATCCAGAAACTACTACTTTCCATATGGGAGGTGCCGCTGATGCGATTGTTGTCCGGTTACCATTTGATACACAGTCCAAAGGAATCTTTCTATTTGGGGGACATGATGAACCACAGACCACAGTAAAGATTTTCTGGGGAACGAACTACTTCTTTATAAACACATTTAAGCAATTTTTGTTTTTTGGAATACAAACACATTTAAGGCTTAATATAAGGAAAAGGTAACCTGAACCGTGAGCACTTGCAGACATGTCATATATTTCAGCACAAAAAAAAATTGAAAATATCAGTCTATTTCTATCTTTATAATTGTATTTTAATATTTGATCATTGTTACTTGCACAGTTGGTTTCCATGATGTCTGTTCCTTCGGGTACCGTATTTGTGAGGCGAGCCCTCGCCTACTTAATGAATGGACAGCCAGAATTAGCTTTGAGAGATGCCATGCAAGCTCAGGTGTGCTTGCCTGAGTGGCCAACTGCCTTCTACATGCAGGCTCTTGCCCTCTCCAAACTGGGAATGGAAACTGATGCTCAGGACATGTTAAACGACGGAGCTTCCTTTGAAGTGAAGAAGCAAAACAGCTGGCGCAATTAGATTATGAAGCTGAGGAGATGGTGGTGCCAAGGTCTTTGAATTTTCGGCCACTTTTCACCCTGATGCTGTTGCTGCTTAGGGTCCATGATCGAATGTAAGCAGGTTTGGTTTAGATTGAGGGTTATTTTAAGTTGACACCCTCATCGTCTAGTTGGAAAAGTAGTTCTACACAAATGTATAACCAAAATTTCAGATGAGAAATAAGTAACTAGATGTGTAATCAGCTGTTCAATCAAATTTACAAAATTCAGTTTTCTAACTTGGATTTTTGTGTAAATAGAGAAAGTACACCCAGAAACCCTCAAGAAACATACCCAGGAATCTCCTTTTCTGGGAGTACCAGCTACTTGGTAAAATGTAATTTTTTTTTTTAATGTGCATAAAAATCAGTGAGCTACTCTTTTTAACTACCAAGGTGTTAGTGAAAAATTTCACATTGAAATTTAGGTCTTCCTGCTCGGCTGCCAGACGTTGAGAGAGACGTACATTTTATGCAACAATTTCAATCTCACCCCCATATATGCACTCTTACTATCATTAGCCATCAACATAAGACTGTACATCATGGACAAGCTACACCCCCATCAGCCTAGCACCCTCTGCGTTCTGTGCCAAGCTGGTTTTGATAAAGGGTAAAATGCATTTTCGGTCAATCTATTTTGACTGCCTTGACAACGAGGAGATTGTGTTGTTCCTGAGGTGGTTGTTGGGCTTATGTGCCTAAACCCGAGCCCATATCCAATAGGATACACCCTTTGTACACCTTCTCTCAAACCCATGAAGATCATTCTCATCAAAGAGATATTTCATCTCTTGTTTCTCCAAGGGTTATAAACAGTCAACTCCCCTAGTGAATAAATAATTACACTCACACTCGCGTTTGAGTTGATGGATGCCTCACTTCATGCCAAAATGAGAATGAACCCTCTTTAGGCCATCTCCGGGGTGGAAACCCAAACTATCATATTTCTAGCACAAAAAACACCCCCAACGCATGTGTTTTGGTTCTTTTTGCCGGGGGTGGTCCTCGCGTGGAGCCCATGTTGCAGCATCATCTAGCCCACGCGAAGACAAACATAGAACAGGGTTCCTCGCGTCGCGTGCCTATCAATTGTCAGCCACTACCCAGATGAGTGCAACATTGTAATACCTTGCCAGTGGAAGCCATCAAAAGTTTTAATTGTGAAGCAAAAGAATGAGATTGAAGATTATGGTGCGTATGGTTGGAAATCCTAACTCTTCTTAAATATGCTTTAGAAAATAGTAAAAACAAATCATGATAAGATATAGGAAGATACGGTGTAGAGTAAAGGGAAATTTCCACTAAGAAAATAATGGCAACAAGATAAGAGAGGATGAGCACCAAGTCAGATAATAATTCAAGGAAAAAATGAGGAAATATAGGAAATGCAGAGAATCCAAGAAAAGTTAAGATGAGTAGATAGAGGAGATGGGCACCAAGTCATAAAAAATTAAAAAAAGACAAGAGGAGATGGGCACCAAGTCACAAAATAATTCAAGTCATGTGGGATGATGACCTACAAGTTTTTATTTTAATTAAAGTAAAATTTTTGTTTGAAGAATATTAATTTTTTTAAAATTAAAATGTGAAGAAAAATAAATCGCGAAGTTATAAACAATAATTATCCCAAAAAAAAGGTTCTGCCCAAAAATAGCAAAAACATTTTTAATAGTAAAAAACACTAATGGAACCAGGAATTTTTCAGTAGAGGTGCAATTTTTAAAAGCTAAAAGCTCAACAAAAAAAAAAAACAATGAATAAACAAAATTGGCTTTTGCTCAAGAAGAAAAAAATATGCATCCGACTTACTTTAGATTGGCATACTCAACAAAAAAAAAAAAACGCAAAATTCTTGTGATGCACGCACACTTTGATAAAATTGGGTGATATTAAATTGGTCATTTATAAAGAGAATTCCCAATCCCACTTACATAAGGAATTGTGCAAACCCTATTAAAGCCCTATTATGTCGTTTTGGCCAGATTTTTTTTTTTTTAATTTTAAAAACAAAAACTTCATTTAGGCATCTCGTCGAACACCTACGTTGCAACTCTAAGGCTGAGCAAAGGTGCAATATGCAACACCTCTTATGGATTTTCCGACAAAAAGAGGTGCAGTTGCATCTCCTTGCGCCTTAATAGGTCCGTCATTGGTCAAAAAACGTTTTTAACCTTTCAATTTCGGAAACAGTTGCCTAACATGCTCTTGATTTTGGCTTATTGAATTGGTGGGTCCTGTTGCCAGGCTGCTGTGTATTGGCTCCAGTCGAGTTGGAGCTTTCTGACTATCTGCTGCTGTGTCTTGTTTCTTTGCGGACCTTTTCTGGGTTTTGTTGTGGACTTGGCTTCTTTTGGTCGTCGATTATTTTTTGAACTCTTCCACAAATTTCATGCTGATATAATTTATTTAAATTATATATGCACAAGTTTCATGTGTCGTATATTAATTTTCAGTTAATTATGATAACCTCATGTTTCATTCACATTAGAAATTATTTAATAATTAAATTAATAGATACCTTCTTCTTACAACAGAAGAAGCATCCAAGTTGAGACAAACGGACAAAATTCAACAGGGATGTTCAAAAATAAGTATTCTAGACAATGATATTTATCATACGGTATATTTGGCATTTATTCAGTTATACTCTACGTATTTAGGACTTTAATTTTCTTTTGTTTTAGAATTTGACAAGATTTGACAAGTTTAAAAATACCATTTCGTTGTTAATTTTCATAATTCAGTATTTTTTTAGACATGTTTAGAAAGAAAATCTTCTTTTCAGTTGTACTTTGTTATTCAAGCAATAAATAAATAAACAGATTTTGGATTTTATAATATGTTTTTTGCAATTCGGTTATAACAAGAAAAGAAAAAAAAATCAGTTGGAACGAAAAAACACTTCTTTTGGGGGTTTCGTTTTCTTCTCACCAACTTCTTTTCGTTTTCAACGACCCGAGAAAAAAAGCGTTTTCTTTTCTTTCGGTAATAAATCGAAATTGAAGAAAGACAACACGGTACAGGCCATACGTAACATAGCTAACGCCATTCACCGACACCTTTCTCCCTCAAGCGCCTTCGACTTGTCGGTAACTCCTCTCTCTCTCTCTCTCTCTCTCTCTCTCTCTCTCAAGTGTTTTCTTCGGCCTAGATTAATTGAGACATTTGGAACTTTCATGCACATCTTTTATTTTATTGAAGCAGCTGTATCCTTTTTCCAGTTAACATTTTTATGTTTGGAATGCATGCAGAGAAAGAAGATCAGACATTTTATGGATAAAGCAAGACTTGGAAACGGGGCAGCTGAAGAAGTGACTCGTGAGTCGCTTATCGCCATTTCTTACCTTGAACCATATAAGATTCTCCCTTCAAATCTCTCATCTGGAAAGTTGAATGGTTAAAACGATAGATTCTGATGTAAGAACTAAAAGAACAGAATGCTAAAAATGTATTCGGACTCAAACAACTTCTACTTATTGTTGTAGAAATGGGTTCGAATTGACAGTACTAACTCTAAATCAGATTGAATGAAGTTGAAATACATTGAAACTTCAATCTTCCTTCTGTTTTCCATTTAGCTTTTTTTTTCTTTCTATTTTTCCGATGAATGTACTTGCCACCGACATATTATTCACACAACCCACAAGGACCTCGGATTCTGGGAAACATAGCTCAAAAGCATGTTCCATTTTACACGTGCAACATGGCACAATCACCAAACCAAAACTCCGCCCCTACCAAAACCCCACCACTGCACAACTCAGAAAGTTGGAAGGAAAATAAGTACTGAAGAAACTATGAGAGAAGGTGGAGAGGTGGCGTCGATTTGGGTGTTCAAATTTTGGGGCTATAAAACTTTTTAAACTTTCATTTAAGTGTCTGAAATATGGTTCGTGGGAATGGGTAAAGTTGACCTTTTTCTACCTCCATGATCTTTTTTTTTTTTTTTTTTTTCAGCTGTCCAAATTAATATTTACGACCCATTAATTTAATTTTTTATTTATATTTTAATCAATTTTGATATAAAAATACCATTTTGCTCTTGTATTTAACAGAAAAGTTAACAAAATTAACACAAGGATCATTTGTCCTAACGAAACTGAAGTTGAAGGACCAGCTTCGGAAATTACGGTACTCAAATGCAAATCGGACCTAAGTTCAGGGACTAATAAAATGATTAACCCTTTGTATTAATATTATTGAACTAACTGTGCTGGAGCTGGCTAGGTAATATTGCTCTTTGAGGTCTCCAGCTGGAGCTAGCTAGGTAATATTGCTTTGTGAGGTCTACATATAATTAAATTAATAAGATACCTTATCACAACAGAAGAAGCATCTAGCTAGTTGAGACAAAAGGACAAAATTCAACAGGGATGTTTTAGTTAATTAAAATTGAATCCAAAATAATAAAAATAAAAAATAAAAGGAAAGGAAAGAAAAAAAGAGAGGAAATTAATGATCCTGAAGCCATATTATATTGTTTCTAAGCTACTTATTGAAATGATTGAGAGAAAAATAGTATTGCTTAAAAGATTATATTTATCATACGATACAATTACACTCTACGTTGTATTTATCTAGAATCTAATATAGTAGTCAATAACTTATGGTATATTTACTAATCGTAATTAGATCAGGATGAATTAAATTGAGGAGAATTAGATTCTGAATTCCTATTGAAGTTGTTTATTAAATCATATGGATTGAGGAGAGTTAGATTCCGTATTCCTGTTGAAATTGTTTACTAAACCATATGAAATTCAGATAGGAGTGGTGCTAATTACTAAAATGTCCTCATTGTTGGGTTAAAGTATATAGTAAACACACCATTAGTTCATTTAGGACATGAATAGAATTTGGTTGGTAATTTTTTAGACTGAAATTTGACATGTTTAGAAATAAAATCCCTTTTTAGTTATACTTCGTTATTCAAGCAAAAAAATAATTAATTAAAATTTGGAATTTATAATTTTGTTTTGCAATCAAAGCACACATAAAACGTGTGCTGAAACCGAAAGACTCATTTTTCAGTTAAAACGAAAAAAACATATTTTAGTTGGAACGAAAAAAACACTTCTTTTGGGGGTTTTTTTTTTCTTTGACCAACTTCTTTTCGTTTTCAACGCCTCGAGAACGTTCTACGAGCGAGTCTATAAAAAAGCAAATTTTTTTTTCTTTTTGGGTAACAAATCAAATCAAATCAAAGCAGAGATCGAATTGGAGACGGAGAAAAAGAGGCGGCATTTCTCTCTCTCTCTCTCTCTCTCTCTAAAGCCAACTTGCAACGTCTCCTTCTCATCTTCTTTAAAAAAATCAGTAAAGAAAGACAGAGTGTAGAGACATATACATACGCAAGGTCAAACTTTCTCACCTCCATTCACCAAACGCCTTTCTTCCTCAAACGCCTCCGACTCTTCGGTAAGTCCTCTCTCTCTCTCTCTCTCTCTCTCTCTCTCAAGTGTTTTCTTCGGGCTTCTCTTTCTCTTTTTCTCTGAATCGATGTCCATATTTTAAATTTGTTTAGTTTGAATTCCTCTTGGCTTTTTCTCTGATTCTTCCTTGAATTGAATCTGTTTCTTGATCAGTCTCGAAAACAAGACATGGGTTTTGCATATTTTTCTCATCGCTTTGATGGGTTGGTGGCTAATTTTCCATATTGTTAAAATTTGAAGTCTTTTTCTTCAATTTTTATGGTTATGCTGGAAGGTCAAATCTAGAAATTGTTTTCTTTGAAGTGATGATTTGAGGTTAATTGGATTATTGAAAGGAGATATACTTATGTAGCTTGAAACACATACAAACTAATTAGGAGAGAGATGGGTTTTGCCCTCTTTGTACATGGTGCTTGTAGTTGTTGGTTGTACCAAAAATTTTAAATTTTTACTTCTTTTCTATGTTATATCTTATATGTAATAATTTATGTCTGTATTCCCAGTAAAATCACTTTTCCTTGATTTTGTATTCGTTCATATATCTTGTAGTTTGAGGTTTAATAGCTTAAACCATGTGGTAGGGCCTCAATCATGGGGTGTTTTCTAGCTGGCAGTTGGTTTCAACACCTAGTAGGATGCCTTTCTGTTGATTGATGCGACTGTATGAAGCCGGAAAACATCAAATCACATTTTTCTGCTGGTAGGAATGGTTGGTTTGTGGTGTTATCTGATATGTTGGTTAACTTGTAGTACAATTTGGTGGGACTCCATGTTTGATTGTCTCTAGCTTGTTGGGGCTTAGTTCTCACTAGCTTCTTCTGGTTTACTATTATCTGTTTTCACAGCAATACAATATATTTAATTTGTGTAAGGACTGAACCATTGCTTCTAGCTATTAGTTTCTCTTTATTCAGAGTAGTTACATTATTAGAGAGCAACCCCAGAAACAATTGAGAACAGACCTCTAGCAAACATAAACAAAACGAACTTACGCTGATGTCTTGAGCCTAATACAGGAGTTACTGTAGTCATAAAAGAAATATTTCAAGGTTGATTTCCATTGTATTCTATTGCTGTTTGTTTATGTGATTCTATATGATGTCCTGTTGTTTTTGTAGTTGCCAGTTGGACCCTTTGCTGTTTGAATAATATGGAGCTCAGCAGTAATTCTTGGTTTTGAGGATGCATTTCTGAATTCTTCTGTTTGAAACTTTTGTACAATACTATTTTCTTATATGGCTGTAATAGTTGATATGCAATTTGTTGTTTTGTGATAACATGTAACTTTGTGGCTGTACATTGGCTTTGATTTATTGAAGCCCAGATTTACTGAAGTGGTGTATATTCCAAGAAGATCATAAAGTACAAGTACTTGAATCATCATGGCCATTAGCCCTCTCATAATTTGTTGATCTTTCCCCTGATTTTGGCTGGTGAACGGGGATGCATTTCAATCGTAAAATGAACAACTTTGTGACATTATTAATTGAGATATTTGGAACTTTCGTTTACTGTCTTTTATTGAAGCTGTATTCTTATTTATAATCTCTTTTCCTTGTCAGCCATTTTTATCTTAGTTCCAGTTAACATTATATGTTTGGATGCATGCAGACCAAGCAGATCAGACATTTTATGGATAAAGCCAGACTTGGAAACGGGGCCCCTGAAGAAGTGACTCGTGAGTCGCTTATTGCCATTTCTTACCCTGAACCAGAGAAGATTCTCACTTCAAATCTCCCATCTGGAAAGCTGAATGGTGGAGCTCTGGTTAAAACGACAGTTTCTGATGGTGAAGATAAGTTCAGGTCGGAGCTGATCTCTATTTCCTACACCCAGTCACCCGAAGTTGGAGGCTTACCTGTTAACCATGGGAGAACTTAAAGACTAGGCTGGAAGCGCTTCCTGTATTTGATATAATCAAGTGATACTGTGTGTATGGACTTGTATTCCGTGGAAGCTTTTACATATTCTGTAAAATAAACCTAACAGTTCCTTGGGACAATGAATGGAAATGCATTTCTGTCTGGGTTTTTTATCTGTCTGGCTTCTTTCTAACCTATTTTAAAAGTTCCCCTTAAAAGTCTCAACTCGGAATCTGTTGCCACTTCAGAGCCTTGTGTTAGAGCAACTCCACCCATTTGCCCCTTGCCATGGCAAGGGGGGCTAGGGCAGCCACTATTCACGTGAATAGTGGTTGCCCTTGCAAATAGTATATTTTGTGTTTCCACCCGTTGCCATGGCTAAGGGCAATTACTATTCATTTTTTTGTTTTTTTCACAAATTTTTTTACCTCAATAATTAATTTGGATAATATTTTCGGATTAGATTTCCGGGTTCGTATGTGTCAATATTTATTATAAATTTCATATCTAAATCGGATAAAATTTTGGCATTTATAGAAAAAAAAAATCAGTAATTTTTTTATAAAAAATTTGATTTTTTTTCATTTTTTTATTGCACAAAAATTGGCTGCAATTGGATTGGAGTAAAAAATCTGATCGGAGAGCCCAGAGCGCTACACATGGACTTTAGCGGCACTGTAGCGCGAGTACTGTAGCACAATCACTGTAGCGC
>NW_018921656.1:408053-456571 GCF_002207925.1 Prunus avium | reverse complement strand
TTAAAAGTGAAGAGTATTTGTTGGTATTTATAGAAAATAAATTTAGTATTTTTTTGGAATTTTTAAAACATTTTTTCGATTTTTTTTCAATTTTTTATTGCACAAAAAATCGTCGCCGTTGGATTGCTGGAAAAAATCGAATCGGAGAGCCCAGCAGCAGCCACGTGGCAGAGAGTACTGTGCGCGGCACTGTAGCGATGCACTGTAGCACACTGTAGCGTACTGTAGCAATGACGTCATCGATGAGGTCAGCTTGCCCGAGTTTTGGACCTAGGGCCAGCCTTGCCCTCGGGCCAGCCCAGTTTGCTGGGTCCCACAACTTGCCCGGGCTGGGTTTTGTTGCTGGAAACGAGTTTTTGGGCTTGCCCCCCCTAGCCCTCCCCTTGCCCTTGCTGCTGGAGTTGCTCTCAGGCTGAATTAGCCTTCGGGCCAGCCCGAGTTGGTGGGACCCCCAGGTTGCCCGAGCTTGGGCTAACCGCTGGAGCTTCATTTTTTTGCCTTCCCCCCCAAGCCTTGGGCTCAGCCCCTCGCTGGACTTGCTCTTAAAGGGTCCTATTTATGGGGATCCTATATATTGTTGGGTTGGGCCTTATCAAGAATTCTATAGTGCGGGCCTTATATAGCGTCCTTAGGTGAGGCTTTATTTCTTAGCCGTCGGATCAAATTGGTTAGTTTAATCCAATGATTAAGAGATAGGACCTTACATAAGGACCGTATATAAGGACCTCACTATAGGATCATTCACTTTTTTAGGTCTTTGCTGTAGGATCGTTCACTTTTTTAGGTATTCGTTTAAAAATTATTGATGCAAAAAATTAGCTAAATCTGATTATTATCTGGATCATTTCAACATTTATGGGTGAATCCTTATTAACTGGATAATTTCTACACACAAGTTTTGCCAAACAAGAACGGCCATCACACGCATGGCATGTATAAAATTGTTCTATGCAAAAATTCCAAGTTAATAGAATCACTACAATAAACAATAGAAAAAGTAATAAAAAAAATTCTGGCTATTTGTACTTAGACTTGGCAATATTGCACACGACCCGTTAACACGACATGAATTCGCACGCAATTATCAGTATTTGAGTTGAGCTTAATGGGTCGGGTTGAAAACGGGTGAACTCGTTAAGCTAACGGGTCGTGTTGGGTCGAAAGCGGGGGAACCCATTAGCCACCCGTTAAGGAGGTTAATTTTGTAATTTTGCAAAATATTTTTTCTTTTATTTTCTTCTTCACCTTTTCCTCTTTAGTTTTCTTCTTTCCGTTGTGTCTGTCTTTTTCTTCTTTCCTTTTTTCCTTTTCTTCTTCCTCTCCTTCTCTTCTTCTCTTTTGCTCTTCTTCTCTCCACTCAACGGACTCCACCAGCCCAGCCACCAGAGTCCACCAACAAGCCCAGCTAGGGATCAAGGAGGAGGTATCTAGGTCGGGTTCCACAGAGGGTGATTGGTTCTAGAGTTGTTGGTTTTGGTTCTCTCAATTAATTTTGAATTTTCTTTCTTTCTCAGTTTCTGTTGTTGTTGGGTTTTAAGATATCCGTGAGAGAGATATATATTGTTTTGGGGTGAGAAGATTGAAATGAAGAGGGAAAGAGGGAAGCAAAGTTAGGGTTGGGGTTTGGGGGAAAAAGGACAGAGAAGGCGTGTTGGCTAGCTGGGTAGAGAAGCCGTGCTTTTTTTTTTTTTTTTTTTTTTTTTTTTTCCCTTCTTCTGGTTTATTCTTAATGGGTCGTGTCGGATATTCGCGAATTGTAACGGGTCGTGTTTGGGTTTAGTATTTGTCATCCGTTAACTTAACGGGTTGACACGAACACGACCCGAAACCCATTAACACAACCTGTTTGCCAGCTCTATTTGTACTACATGGTGTAAGAAATCACTTGAATGAAAAAGAAAGGAAAAACAATTGCAACATGATTAGTGAGAGGTGTAATACTTTCCATCTAAGATATATTGTGTTTCCAAGTATGTGAGAGGTGTTGAAATTTGGCTACGGTTCAAAGCCCATTTGTGTGGGTTTGGGAAAGTCTACGTGGCCCATTTGTTTAGTGATTAAGGATAACTATTTCATTTTTAGTTTTCAGTTATCGTTTTCACTTTTTAGGAAAACTGAAAATTAAATATTAAAAACATGTTTAATAATAGATTTTGTTTTTTGTTTGACAAAAGTGAAATTTAGTTTTCAAAATCAAACTTTATTTTTGAAGAACAACTTGAAATTGTTTTCTTTTTTTTTTCTTTCCTTTCTCATTCACTAATTTTACATCACCATATATGCATTGCGCTCCAATTATCAAAGCTTAGTATTTGGGACCTCCCGAGTTGGACCCGGCCACTCGACTCTTGCATATGGTGGACCCAGTCCAAGCCTTGGGACCTCCAAATCCAAAATTCACAAAAAAATCATACTAACTCCAAAAAATTCACCCAAAAATACTACTAACTATTTGTAATATGCACTTTCATTCTATGATCTCAAATTCACAATTTGACCCCCAAAAAATTCAATTTCCAAGTTCCACATAAAACTGAAATCAATTACCAAATAACTTTAAACAAGTTTTCTATTTTCAATTTCTTAAAAAAGAAAAAAGAAAAAAGAAAAAAAAAGAAAAGAAACTGAAATGATTATCAAAGGTGTTTTAAAGTTAGTCATCTGATCCCAAATATAAGTGTCATGTTTTACTCATTGGATCCTTAACTGCGGGGAAAATTACTATCCCTAATTAACCCAATTATTATATTATATACTTATGTAATTTATTCAAATGTTAAACCACACTACTTATTTATTTAGTTAACTTTCAGTAAATATATAAACATTCTTATATTGTCTTATAAGTATATATTATATATATATTCATTATATTGCCTTAGTATTTTTTTTTTCTTTCAACAAAGTAGTTATATATTGGTTTTTTCTTCCGTAATGGGGAGGGTCGGGGAATCCATTCCCCAACTAAGGTGGGGATGGGGAATCCCTGATATGAATATTGCGGGTATGAAGGCGGGGATGAGGGAAAAAAGCTTAACGGGGATGGGGATGAGAATTGCATACCCACCCTCGATTCAATCCATTGCCATTCCTAGGTCAAACCCACAAGTCACTCATTTGAAACACTTAGATGACGCAACCCAAACTAATCAACATTCATGACTAGGTCTTATAAATGAGAGCTTCTATAATGAGGGGTTACAATGAGGGGGTTGAATTCAACAGTCCAATAATAATTATGTACTGAATTGAACGGCTATTAAGGACCCCCTCATTATAATCTCTCACAATAACCCTTCATTCTAGCCTCCATACTTAAAAGGGCTCATAAAAACTCTAGTTTTTCAATGTGAGATTAAATTTCAACTCAAACACCTTGCAAACACCTTGCAAAGCCAACACCTTTATCATGTACGTACCTCATTTTTGTCTTTCATATTTGCTCCATTGTCATATTGTATTCTCTGCCCTCAATCAGCTTCTTCCACATATATATCTTTGGCTTCACAAGGTTTTGTCTTATAGTATAGCTTTAGGGTTTTTAATGTATAGGGTGGTGAAGTGGGTTGTGTGTCATCCAAGACGGATGAAAGCACCATTTTGTTGTTAGTACCTTTAAATTCGTTGGTGCCAAAGTTTGGTTCAAGAAATTAATTCCTGTAAAGACTGTCTTTTTGTGAATTATGTATGTAAATTAACATTATGATAAGTTGATTGCATAGAGTAAATTATGTATGTGGGTTTGTTTATTTATTTTTTTAAAATACGAAATATGTATGTGGCTATTGGCAACTTCATTCAACCCTTTCGTTAACCATTCTTTAATTAAGGGTATTTTGGGAGTTTTAAAAAAGTTTCACCTATATGACTAGCCCTTGTTGATTGGCTTTTTTTTTTTTGGTTGAAAATTTTATTTTTCTGTTTTAGTTTTTATTTTATTTTATTTTATATATATAAACAACAATAATATTTTATTGATGAAAGGGATAGAACAAGTACAAAAACCGGGTTATGTCCTAGATGATTAGGTGAGCATCTCTACACATAAGGGTTCGGTTGTTGGGCTATCCAAGTAGCCTATCATCTCAACAGCAAAGCAAGAAAAGGAACCTTGCCCATGATAGAGAATTTTCCCTATTCCTCTAGGATCATACTTGCAAAAATGTACTTGTTGCAATCCTCAAACAAAACTTTTGAAGAATATAAAGTCCCACATCGGAAACTTAAAAAAATAAATACAATATATAATGAGTGATTCCACTACTAATATCTCCCAGGTCTTTTGTGATAAAACCCTACACCTACTGAGTTTTGTAGGTGGTTAATTTGAGGATAATATCGGTGTTGCTAGTAGTGGGCCGTTGGCCCGTTTCTATGAAATTTAGCAAAAAATGCTAGATTAAAATATTGAGAGTATACGAATATAGGCAAAAGAGAAAATGACTTTGTTTATGTCTCATGCTCCCATTTTGTTTTTTTTATTTTAAGCTTCTTTTTTTAAGGACGTTTTCAATAAAAAGGGAATTTTTTTGAAATTATGAAAGTTTCACATTTATGCTTTCTTTTTAGAGATATTTAGTTATATACCCATTCTTAGCACTAGTGATATAGATAAATCCTGAACCATTTAATTTCTATAAACAAACCAAAAAAAAAAACTCAAAAAATGACAGCTCCCCCTATTGACTTTAATTTTGATTATTAAATTACTTTGATGCCCTTTTGAGTGTTTTGGGTTTTTTAATTTATAGGAAGTTCGAAGCCTTTTTGTTATGTTGTAAATGGACTTTGGGTGTGTTTCTAAAGTCCATTTCATGTAGGGTTTATTTTATTTTATTTTATTTTTATTTTTATAATTTGGGCCTCCATATTGGGTATAATAGCGAATCTCCCTTCTTTTTACAAAGTGTATTGTAAAAAGTTTCTCATTTAAATAAAGCCTTAACATTGAACCAGGTGTATTGTAGACGCCTAAAGGACTGGGAGGCTTATTATCATTACCTAAGGAGGAACTTAGTATAAAGAGCCGCCCATGGTGTGCAAAAAAACTTGTATGAAATGGAGATAGTACTATTTTGCTATCTCTGGTCAATAATGCAATGACATGTGGATAAGTTATCCTATATGCCATGACGCTATTAGACGAGGATAGCAAAAAATGCTATACCCATTGCATGAAAGTCACGATAAGTACAATTGCACTTTCATACCTTATGATATTCTTGCAACCCATTCGGGCAGTATGACCCACATTTTTACACATACTTTATTAATCATGGCAAGGATGGTGCATATCCATACCAAGGACTTATACATACATGCTTATAATATTTTTTATTATTTATATAAGCGATATTAAGAGAAGGATTTTTTAACACAAGACCTCAGATGTAACAGTAACTACTCTTAATCACACATTATTGGTCAAGCTCATCACGATCAAATAGCCAATTGAAAATTTCTTCATATCATTTGGGGAACATGTTGGATTTTAGTTGCAATTAAATGATCTAATTAGTTGACTTTTTTCATTTCAGAAATGGAATTCATACATAGAATTAAAGTAGCATACATAGAATCACACGAAACAGTGGCCTCGTTAAAACCTTCCTGAGGGACAAACCTCAGGGTAGGAAAAAGTACCACACATGTCATAGACTAACAAGAGAGTTTGAAATAGTCACGCAGGACTAATGCTAGAGCAAGATAAAATAAAATAGCAAACTAACACATAGACCTTCAGCGCAAAGACCTCCGACGCAAAGACCTCTGATGAGAACACTACAACACAATCTAACTGTCAAAAGAGTCCTACTATGAAATCATAGTCCTTTGCACAACTACAAGACAGTGAGAACAACCAACAGAGAATGCAATACGCCAAAAAGAAAGAAAACAACCACTAAGCACACCATATCCAGCCACCTCTAATAGCAATTGGTGATGAAAGAAGAGAAATATGCAAGGAGCAATACAAAGAAGAGATTAACCGCAAACATGCTCGGAAAGAAAATAAATAAAAAGGCCCCTAAGCACGCCATATCATCTCGACACTGACAAAGAAACCTCCTATGAAAACATGGTCTTTGAGACAGGCGGAGAATCAAAGATCAGTTAAGGGGAGAATGAAGAAAACATCACGCAACAATAACAAAACTAGCCTAGCCACTTAACCTGAACACGGGGATCAGGCATAAGAGCATTCACCGGATTCCAAGCCCACGAATGCTCCAAGAACACATTAAGGAAGGCGTCTAGGAGACTCCACTGGGCCAGTCTCCAAAGGTTTGTTAAGAAGGACACCAACATCACTCGGATTCGCAGTTCCCATCGCAGAGTAACTAGCCAAACACATAAAGATGGGTAAAAGGATGGTACCCAACAACCCTAGTTGCCAAAAACATGGCCCAACACCCTGAAAAAGAGGATCAAAGCTATAGACCCTAGGTAAAGAGCCACCCACGCCAAATCTCTGGACAACGGTCGTCTTTTCTTGAAGATAAGGCTTGAGATCGCAAGTCGGACGACGAGTGAGGCGTGAGGAAAGCCACGTCCACTGTGAACGTCGACCCCAACGATGTAGCTTGCACCATGATCGTTGTTGACTTGGAGACTGTCGGCACAATAACACGAGCAGACCCGCTGAAACCACTATACCAAGGCAACCACCAGAGACACCGACGCATTGAGGAGAAAGAGAATGACGAAATCAACGCCCAGGATCTTAGAGAGACAACAACGAGGCCAGCACCGTAGAGTCGAAGAGAGGAGTGATGGCAGCAACTCGACGTGAAAGAAAAATGACAGCGACTCGACGTGGAAGAAAAGTGACTTGACACTGTCAAGTCGAGGAGGGCAACAACGGCAATAGAATGTGGATGAAAACGAGCGTTGTTAGGCCAAGGTGGGAATGACGGCTGAACGTGAAAAACCTAAACCCTAATATTTGACGCACGGCTCTCCTCGCGTAGCGAGAGAGCGACCCCTTGTATTTTTTAACAAGCTCATCTAATTATTTGACTTGTGTTCGAGTGAATAGCAGGTGACCAAAGTTTTTTATTAATGTTGAAAAACTAATAAAATGTTACACACTGTGAGATAAGATAAGCCTCAATTTTCTGTCCCTGTATGCAGAAGAGTGTCCACCTTAGAATTAGAGTGTCCTAGAAAAAAGGTGTGAATTTTGAATTTTCTCTGCTATATATGATTTATTTGACTTTTTCTCTTTTTATGATATCTTAATAATAAAAAATTGTGATTTGTTCCTTGGATGAAATTTAATTAAGGTGTCATGTGAAGAGGAAAAGTCAAGCAAATCATAGCCAAGACTCTAGATCAATTAGAATTTTATATTATTATTAACAAAAAATTCACAAACGTGAGAAAAGTTAAGTGAATTGCCACCTATTTTGTGACTGTGGTTGGCTGATATACATTTCATATATGGTTGGATAATATATATTAAAGATCAATCGCAATCACCAGTTGCAGGACAAACATGATCTGGGAAGGATGTGAACGAACATGAACCCATCTTTGTGCAGTCGCTTTAGGGAGCATAAGACAGATAACTTTTTGAAGTCCCTCGTCTATTATGACTTGTATAGAAAAACAGAAAAAAATAAAATAAAATTTCCCGTTACCAAAATCTAAAAGAAATATTGTAACCAAAAAAGAAAAAAAAATCTAACATATAACTCGATTAACGTTATATAGATGGATATGATTTAAAATCCAACTTGAATTGAATTATTTCTAATCCTACTAGGCCCAACTGTAGTAGGATTATAAATCCCACCAAAATGTTGAGACTAAGTTGGACAAGATTATGTCCAATTTTGATGTACCTAGGACCGAGGATGTAAGAATAAATGCTCTTAATTAATAAAATTTCAAGTCCCTTACAATAGAATATTTCAGTTCATCCAACCCTTTTTTCATGTATAATACTAAACATATCGCTATTTTAATGTCATCCTCTCAAATCCAATGCCATTCGATTACCAAACTTGAATAGTCTATTAGTATACTAGTGCACCAAAAAATAAAATAAAAACTCCATGCTTTCTTTTGATTCGATGTTTAATTGTACCCTTCTTTTGTCTTGATTCGAGCATTCACTTGCCGTCCATAATACATGTAAGTTGGCGAAAAAAATTCAAGCTATCCTTCTTTTGTCTTGGATTTGGTACATCCATTACATAATACATTGACTTGAATTGAAGAAAAAAAATTTCAAGATACAAACTTCGAAAGCATCTCCAATTATATGCTTGTTTATTTATCATCTTTCGCTGCTTTCAATCAAGCTATCTACCAAGCTTACATAACCTATCTTTGTCCGGAATTAATGCAACTTATAATATCATGAAACTTACGTGAGATCGTACGTACGTGTTAAATAAAATTTAAAAAGATAAAAAATCAAAGTCAAAATGTAAATCATTGTAGGAATCTTGTTTTCTATCATGTCATCATGATCAAGTTCACTGACTTTTGTGTTGCAGGCCTAGACGGCTGGCTAGCTAGACCATGACCATTGTTTGAATTTGCAAAACAAGCCCCTAGGCCTAGGCGGCATATTTAGAGGACCTTTTAGGTAGTGGAAGGCAGTGTGTGGATGAATGATAAATGGATCTAAACAAGTTGATAGGCGTGGCATATTTTGACATTTTTGGAGTTCGTGGTCGTGCCATTTTCATAAGATTTAAATCCACAGTCCTAGCAGAAGAGTGGTTCTTTCTCCATATCTAGTGGCCATATTAACGTCTTTAAGCAAAAGGAAATGGATGGATGTGTCTTCTCTTGTCACTAATGAAAAGCCAAATCTTTTCTATTTGTAGACGGACTATGCTTATTGTGATTTCCTCAGAGCCAAAATCTTTCTATTTGTCAAATTTTTTAATGTTCTTTTTTCTCTTTTGTTAAAATTTTGTCAATGTTGCTTGAATTTGACAAGTGTCAAAACTTCATTGGTTTAAAGGAGAAGCTCCTCCTCAATTTTAAGGACATGCTTATTGTGATTTGATTAAACAATAAATTAATAAAAATACCCTAAATCAAATCAAAATAATGAAATCTAGACTTCTAAACAAAGAGAGAAAGGCTCTGAGGAAACCCTAGCCAACTGGGTTGGCGACTTTTCTCCCTTTCCCCTCTCATCTCATCTCATCTCATTCTCTCGATTTCCCCCCTTATTCTTCTTTGTTATTTTGTTTTGTGGTGTGGAAGCAGCCGCCATGAAACGATGTCGTCACCGTGATAGTTGGCCCACATACACAACGATTTCGCTCCATTTGTTAGCCTTGGAAATGTATTTGGAGTGCAATGTGGTGAAGATGTTGGATTGCGTTGGGTTCGGGTTTGGACGATACGGATCTGCCGTTTATGCTATTGCTTGGCGAATTTGTATTGTAGGTTTGAGTAGACGTGCTTTTGGTTGCTCAAGCAGGGATTTTAATCACTTTATGGCCCCGTTTGGTTCATGGAAAATGAGACTTGAGGATGATAAATCAATTGTTTTCCCATGTTTGGTAAGTCCAGGCATGGGAAATCGTTACCTGGCCCCATGGGAAAGTAGGGGAGAAAGTGAAGCCATCCTCCCAACTTGGGTTTTGTTTTCCCTCATCATGGGAAAGTTTGGGAAAATGAGCCAATATTAAATAAACATTTTTCATGACCATTTTGTCCTCATTAACAATTTAGAATTACAATATATCATTAAATGAATTCTTTTTTTATTTGATTTAGTATGGGTATAATTGAAAATTTATACAAACTTTATTTTTCATTCCTACTCAAAACAAACATGGAAAATGAAATAAAGTGATATCTCCCGGTTACTTTCCTAGCATTACCAAACATGGAAAATAAATCTTCCATTTCCCAAGGGATGAGAAATGACATGGGAAATGATTTCCCCTCAAATTCGTTCTGTGAACCAAACGGGGCCTATGAGGGTATGCATGACCCTCTCCAAATTGAGGCATTGGACTAAATTTGTTAACTACCGTGACGAAATTGAAAAAATTAAAATCACGGTGATCAAATTTGATTTTTGAGCCAAACTCTAGTGACAAAAAAATGTAATTAACCTTAATTTTATTAATAAAATATTTTTTAAAATCAATGTGAATAATAAAATATTATTATATATGTAAATGGTAAAATATTGTTTACCTTTTTATTTACATGTAAATATTAGCATTTCCGCATTATGGATGATAGCAACACCTTCGTGATTGAGGCACAGTTAGAACTTAGAACTACTTTCATTTGTTAATTTTGTTAATGTTTGGGATTTGTTTAAGGCTTAGGGGTTTATTGTTTAGTTTAAATGTTTGGGATCCTAAGCTCTAAAACGCTTGTAATTTCAAATGTGATGACTACGTGACAATAAACTAAATAGAAAACATTTTCGGTTGCCCGACAAACTGTACAATCAACTACATTTTTGGCCACAAACAATTTTGACTTGCCTGGCATCTAACTTCAAAAAAAGAACATATTTACTATTGTTTTGTTTAAAAAGAAGAATAATTTAGAGCAGTTATTTACACTAATACCCCTTAAGATTTTTGGTGTTTTCATAAAGAGGTTTTAAAAATTACACGAACATCCCCTGAGATTTCAATTTGTTTTCACAAAACCTCTTCTCATTGATCCTTCATCCAAAATTTGAAGATTTCATACATAGTTTTTTTTCTTCCAAATAACAAAATTAACCTCAACGAATGCATGTGCAATCTAATCTTAAAGGTTAACTTTGTCATATGACTAATTTTTTATATATACAATCATCAATCTTTATTGGAACATTTGGATTTCGGATATGTTTATGGTAATGGAATTGGGAAGTGGAATTTGGTATATTGGAGTTTAGATTGCACCATGATATGTGCCACCCCTTGGATGCTAATACTTGGATACGAATGTTATCCACACATGCGATGTGTTGTCGGCGTGTGGGAGGATACTGGGCACCCTTGGCGGGGTGTGCCGTAGGCCCTTAACGAGCAGTCTGCACGCATAAGACTTGTTTTATCCACAAATTATATATATATATATACCAGGTACTGGCCCAGACTCTTAAGAGCAAAATTTTTCAATCAATTTTAAGCTTACGTGCGGAAGGTAGTGTGGAGACGTAGAGAATAAACAGAATTATTATAAGGAATTCAAACATACAAAGCCAAAACCAAGGATAAGAATATAGCGAAATTAAAAACGATATCAAACGTAATATCATTAATATTTAGCAAACTTACATAGAAGCAGGGAAAGCAGTAGTGCTTAACAGAAGCTTCGCAGAAGCAGCACTTGAACACACTCAAAACACTCCAAAAACACTCAAAATACTCAAAATACAAAGTTTATTTTTGCTTCAGAGGCGATCTTTTTCGGTGCTTCCCAATTGAGGAGGAGTCATCCATTTAAAGCCTCTGGGCTGTCGACGTGTCAATTAGAGACAGAAGGTCACAAAGCAGCCTACAGTAGAGCGGCATCTTCACTTTGATGATTCTGGCTGAACTTTCACGCAAACGGCCAAAAAAAAAAAAGCAAACTTTTACAAAAGGAAAGTAAAAGCAGAGTAAAAGCAGGAGCATCTTGCTTTTACCAGAGGAAAAGCAAAAGTAAAAAGCTTTATCGTAAATTACAGTAAGTACAAATTGTCTTCTTATCAGACAAAATATTACTGAGGCCCACCATAGAGATCCGGATGAAAGTGGTCAAGCATGTCTTCATTAGCAAAAGGGTCCACCTCATCTTCAGGTTGAGTGGCAGAAGCTGATGCCATCGACTCATCATCTAGATCCAAGATCTCGAGGACTTTCTTTTATAAATCTTCCTTTGATGAAGAGGAGCCTGGCTGATCTATCAACATCTGTAGCCTTTGTGAAACACATAAACTGGTAGAAGAAGTGGCCAAAGGCTGAGCAGCAACAGGTTCAACAGAGGGAATAATCGTTGGGGTAATCTTGGCAGGAACTAAGTGATCTCTAGTGAATTTATCCCACCAACGAATTAAGATACTTCGGACTAGGTTAGGAATATAAGTCCATTCTTCATCAATGTCCTCCGAGATAACATATTCCCATTTTAATATCCAAGGTAGTTCATACATTATCATGAACCACATGAACAAAGTCCTCTGATAAGGATGATTTTTTATTCCATTTACAAAATTTCATTTGAAAAGACTCCTTAATTTCAGGAGGAAGGTATTCCATAGTAGGACCCCAGATAAGGAAAAAGCTCTTGAACCAATTAGGGAGTTCTTTCAGAGCTCGAAGCTTAAATTGGATAAACTAAGTATGAGAATAGTTTTGATTTTGAAAACATAAGACATATTCCCATGCTTTTTTATAATTCCAGAAATTATATGAATATGGCCTAATTTCAGGATGGATAAATCTTTTGGCCCTTTCAGGGCTAGGACCCCATTCTTCCAAGGAAATAACATTTAGAATTTGGATTTTGGAGAATGCTATAGTGTTGGTCTTTTCACCTCTATGACGATGAACTATATTAACAGATTTAGTTTCAATTAGAAGAGTTTCATAGAAAAGACGGGGCTTATTTAAGGGAGGAAGGTTATCCCTTAAATATTTTTCAGCTAGAAAATTCGGGTGTTTGTCCAGGTCATTCATTTCAATGATTGCTACAGACATGTTCATATACTCACAGAATGGATTTTTAGCAATCTGTTTCTCCTTACCCTTATTATATGGAGAAGAAGTCATCAAAGGCTTTGGATCAGACGGGGATGATCTAGCAAGAGCTGAAGAGCTCTTACCGGGAGTCATTTGTCCGGAACTTCTGGTTCGCAACCTGCAAGAATTCCCGAGTTAAGAAATCAGGGAGTGCGTTAGTTTCACCTTTAATGAATTCAATATCAAAATCGAAAGCAGAAAGTATTCCTTGCCTTCTTGCACAAATTTGTTTTGATGCTAAATTTTTTACATCTTTAAACAGAATGTCTTTTGCAGCCTTGCAATCCACTCTTATCAGGAATTTTTTATTTAAAAGATCACTCTCGAATTTAGAAACAGCATGGACTATGGCTAGCATTTCTTTCTTAACAGTAGAATAATTCTTTTGAGCTAGTTTCCAAACTCCAGAAGTGAATCTAACCAATTGTTCTGAATTATTGACCTTCTGTTTTAGGATTCCTCCATACCCGATTTCTGAAGCATCTGTTTCTACTATTTTAAAGGCTTCGGGGTTGGCTAAGGCTAAGCAAGGAAGTTCTTTGACTTTAATTTTCAATATCCTAACAGCTTTAGTGTGTTCTTCTGACCAGGGAATTGGGTTCTTTTTCAACCTTTGGTATAACAATTTTGAATCTTGAGCCAAATCTTTATAAAAATCCTTTATGTAATTGAGACTTCCTAAGAACCTTTGTAACTGTTGCTTGTCCCTTATTTCATCAGGGAACTTTTCAGCAAAGGATATTGGTCGATCAATCGGAACTATTAGTCCCTTATTAATATTGTGTCCCAAAAACCGAATCTTTGAAGAAAATAGTTTCATTTTCTTTGCCGAAACCACTAACCCTGCATGCTTCACAACTTTCAAGAAGATATTCAGATGTTTAAAGTGTTGTTCTAAAGAATTAGAATAAACCAAAACATCATCAATATAAACAATGATGAAGGCAGTGTAAGGATTAAATATATCATTCATAATATTTTGAAACTCAGAAGGTGCGTTTTTCAATCCAAAAGGTAAAACATTCCATTCGTAATGTCCAAAGGGGACATTAAAGGATGTTTTGTACCTATCTTTTTCTGCGATTTGAATTTGCCAATATCCTGATTTCATATCAAATTTTGAAAAAATTACTGCCTTATTCAATCTATCCAAAAGGTCCCTTTTATTAGGAATTGGATATCTAACCCATTTTAAGGCTTTATTAAGAGGTTTGTAATTTATCACCAATCTAGGTACTCCTCTTTCTAATTCTGCTGCGTTTTCTACGTAAAAGGCAGAGCAGCTCCAGGGAGATGAGCTTTTCCTAATTAACTTCTTTCTCAATAAATCTTGAATTTCAGATTTACAAAATTCCATTAGCCTAACATTCATTTGAATTGGCCTAGCTTTGGTTGGGATTTTCTTTTCATCAAAATCAAGCTCGTACGACAATTCAACTATGTGTTTTTTCCTATTCCAAAAAGCATTGGGTATTTTAGCACAAACTTGGCTCTCAAACCTCTTTTGGACTTCTATTTTTTCTTTCACCTTACTATCTTGCAGTTGTTCTTCTATTCTTTTGTACTGCATTTCTTCTTTGAGATGATATAGATAATTCTCTTTCTTCTTTATCTTTTCTTGAATTTCATTAATATACTTAGGCTTGGGTGGTTGAGAAAACCCAAAAACTATAGGTTGACCTTCTATCTCAGTTCTTGTTCCTTCTTCAGAAACAGAGAAAGGATAAAAGCATATTAATGAAGGGGGTTCCTAATATCAGGGACTGGTTTAAACCTTTCACCAAGACAAAAGGGGTTTCAAAACAAATACCTTGATTTAGCACAGCAGCGTTAGATAATTTAAACTGAATTCCCATCCTTTGACTATTGACTGCTGTGTGTAGGACCTGGGTAGTTTTCTGAAAATACCTTGTAGGTACAACACCTTCATTTATACAGTTAAGATCGGCTCCAGTATCTATCAGCCCTTCAACTGTAAACTTGTATGTTTTATTAATCACAATAGTTATCATTGCATACCATTTCTGTGCTATCACTTTATCTATGCTATTAACGAATTTCATAGTATTAACCCATTCTTCTTGTAGGGCTTCTCTTGTTACAGGTTCTATTTTTTCTTGAAATTCCTTCATTAGATTTTCGAACTCTAATTGCTCAGATTTTTCTTCTGTATCTTTTTCTGAGAAAGGGCGATAGAGTTCTAAAACCCTAACCCTATTTTTCAACTCTCTAAGTTCTTCTTTCACATTATGGACTTCGCACTGAAGGTCGTTAGGTGTAGGTTCTTTCTTATGAATTTTATCATTCATCCTGTTTACTATAGTTTTCAACTGGTTGTCTTATATTAGTTATGGCTAGTTGGGGACTACTTGGTCCTATTCTAGCTAACGAGATATAACTTTCTAAAGCTTCTTTCTTTTTCTCTGGATCTTTTATTTTATCAATTAAGTCTACTATCAGACTTTCTTCTTTCGTTAAGACACATATTCTAAGATCTTTAAATTGACAGGCGCACTCTTCCTCGCTATCTAAGCTAGTTTCAGTGTCAGACTCAAACAATTCTTCATTTTCTAGTTGGGCTAGTTCGTCATCACTATCTTGCTCAGAACCAAATGAATTAAGCATTATTTGGCAAAGTTGTTGCTTAAGGTCTTCACTAATGCTTAAGTTACCGATTTTATCTTTCATTTTGCACTCAGATTTATAATGTCCAACTTTGCCACACTTATAGCATGTTGGGACCACTCATTTCTTCCCTTTACTGGCCTTTTTGCTAGTTTCTCCTGCGTATTTCTTTTTTCTAAAAGTTCTATATGGCTTCTTGGGTTCAGACTTAGATTCATATTTAGCGTATTTTTTAGTCTTACGCCCCCCAAATTTCTTTCCCTTCTTGTATGTTTTATGTGAATATGATTTTATTGGTTCAAAACCAAATTGTTCACAAAAGTCACCTAATTCTTTTCTGCCTAGGGCCTTTTGCTTATCAAGCTGTTTTCTTAATTTCATGTCTGTGCAAAGAGCTAATCCTTCTGCGCAGATTTCAGAGGATAATTCCCCATAGGTGTAAGACCCATAAGGAATGACACCACCATTTTTATCTTTAATTCTATTCCTAACCTTTTCAGCGAATAGAAGTGGTAATCCTTAAAGAAATTTATCTTTCCAAAAGTCAGCATTACAGTCTTGCCTAGTGAATACCTTAGAGTAAAACACGTCCTTATACCACCTAAAATGGGACAAGGTCGAACACTTAAGATTCATTAAGAGTTCTCTAGACCTGTCGTGCTGTAATTCTGTAGTTCCTACAAAATGTAGAGTAATTGTGTAAATTAGTGAATTTACCGCATCTTCCTGGTAAAAGTTTTCACTTTTGATTAACCTAGTTGATGGGTCCTGTACATTCTGTTAGACCATCAATATTCCATTCAACTATGGAACTTCCGTCATACTGAGCGGAACTCCACATTCTATCTTCCTCAAACTATAAATCTACTGGCGTGGGTCTAGGGTAGTAATTTTTTATCTTAGCAGTTTGAGTGAATTTCTTTTCATTTGTTAACCTATTAATTTCAGGTTGTTCTTCTTTAAACATTGTTTCAAGGTCATCTATCTCCCCTTCAGTGAGAATCGACACTTGAGGACCCTTTCCTTTGTCTGACAATTTTACTTCTGATAATTTCTTTGCCAGGATGTCAACAAAATTTTCATCTTCTGACAATGTTCTTCCCATCTTAAAATTTTTATTATCTAAAGAGGGAGGTGGTTTGAAGAACACTTGACTACTCATTTCCTTGGTCTTTTTAGTTTCTGAGGGACCGGGGTCGGATTTTTGTTCCTTTGCAGAAACAGACGTTTCAATCCTAGTGACTTGCTTTCCTAGAGACTGCAGAAACAGGTTGGTGTAATTATTCTGCTGAATAACTGCGCCTATATCATCTTTACTAGCTATGCGAAAATTATTTGCCCTATCTTCAAGGAAAATGGTTTCTTTGTAGGGAGCAGCTATCATATCCTTCTACTTAATCACCATCTCGGGTGGATGTACGGCTTTTACTGACTTCCCGTCTTTGGAAGTGTAAGTCGAGAACGAGCTTCCTATCATTTCTATATGACTCCTATATTCAGGAATGTTATATTTCCGCGCACACCGATCTAACCACGTAAAGAAGAAACAGTTGAATTTTTTTTCTTTCATAAAGGCGGTATGGGCTCTCCAGAGATGATCTTGCCTATGCTTCTGAAAGGCTGTTTCAAACCAGATTATTTTATTTCCATTTTCAATACTCAGATAATTCCTTTTTATCTTTTCGTGTTCTATTTCAAACGATTTTAAAATATTTATTTCAAATTCTACATCCGAAAAGGTAGGCTCGGGTTGAGGTGGATTTCTCCTAATTCTTAGGTTTGGAAGGGTTTGTTCAAACCTATAGGCTGGCCTTTGTATCTGTTCTGGGGTTCTCCTAAGACCTACCAAGACCATTCTGTCATGGTCTAGATTGTAAGCTATATCAAAGGAGGTACTCGACCTGTGTGGTTCTAGGTTAGATCTAGAGGGTGCTAGATCAATCCTAGTTTTTCTAGAGCTGGAGAATTGTATTTCTACCTCTCCATCAGAGAATTGGGAGATCCGAGTAGGCTCTTGATTTTCAAGGGGCTTCTTTGGGGCTACCTCATTCAAAATCCACTTTTCTAGTAGGGTTATATCACTCCACTTTATCATTTTTGGGACTGCTACGTTTGATTTTTCAAGGTTGGTTTGGAACAAGGTAGTTTCACCTTTACTGTCCAAATCTTTAGCTTTGGGACAAATAGTGTTCATAACCTTATATGAAACCCTATAAATGATCGCTAGATTTTGGGATCCTGGGTCCATATCATAACCCTGAGTTTGAATATTCAATGTTAAAGCTTTCAAGATATTTATATCAGAAAGTGCAACAGAAAAGTTTGGAAAACAGTTAAAGTATATCGGACCTTCCCCTAAGGTTGACTCAACTATTCCTAACAAGGAATCTGTGAACTTTCTATGTCTTCCATCTCTTACACAAAGCAAGATTGAACTAGGCAATCCTGTTCTGGTAAGTGGTTTCACCGCTACTTGCACCAATCCTATGTGCAAATAGTTATATTTTCTATCCAGATGCTAGTCGATTTGACTCTGGGTGAATAGCTGAAAGCTATCATTTTTATCAATGACAGATATAGTTTTTTCAACAGTTTTTATCGCGTAATCAGATCTGACCTTGAAAGATCCTTTATAGTATATATCAGTGATGGGTACTCTGGGTATATCCCAGTTGCACAACTCCTTTTCTACGTCCCGCATGATTATTTCTTAAGAGTTTTTGACTCTTAGGGTTCTATGGCTAGAACTACTACTAGAGCTTGCTTCTCCAGAAGAACGGGTAGACAAGATTCTCCTAAGGCTTGCCATTTTAATATTCTGGGTTTTATGCTT
Source organism: Prunus avium (assembly GCF_002207925.1). The sequence continues at coordinate 438,400 of NW_018921656.1, read as the reverse complement.
TCCTTCTGTTCTCCTCCTAATTCAAGGTTGCTAGTCCCTGCCTAGGTCTCTCAACGCCTTAGCTTCTCGGGCAACGGCTAACGAGCCTATCTGACAGGTTTAAGGTTCTAACTAAGTTTTGCAGGTTTAATTTTCTGGTTTTTTTGTCAAGTTTCCTTTACTCACTAGTCATCGAGTTGTCTAGCTGTCAGATAGGCTCGTTAGCCGTTGCCCGTCATTTTATTCTTTCCTTCCATGAGCCCATGCACTCCTTCACTTGCTGTCTTTCAATGGACATTATGTTTACTTTGTTTCTCTCATGCTGCTGTTGCAACTCTGGAGATTAGAGTTTTTTTTTTTTGGTTCCCTTTACTGGACTACTACAGCCGACTGTTGTCGCCATCTCCATCACTATGTAGTTTCTACATTCAAAGCTTGCTATGTTGTGCCCGCTCGATTTACGGGGAAGTATTAGAGAGTTGCAATAGTTAATCTTACTAATGATAGGAAATGGTCACTTATCAGTTACGTTGTTATTAGGCCATAACTCCATATTTATGTTTATGATAATGACTTGTTGTAACTATAGATTGTTCTCTACAGACTTCTATATATATATATATATATATACGTGCCTACTTGTAATTTCCTATTTTTATATTTTATATATTTAACACTAATTTTAAATATATATCTCCTCCTTTATTGAAATGCATAATAGTTTTTATATAATTTAATTTTGTTAACTTATTTATATATTTATAAGTGAAACAAATGATTTATATAAATTTTGTGATCATAAACAACAATACAATATACTAATTTCTATTCTTTGGGTTTATAAAGAATAATGATTTGATTTTTTTTTAAGGAACAATGATGTTTTTAAAAAAAAAATTTGAGAAATACTTAAGATTTATTCTTGTTGTAAAGTAATGCACATTTCAATCTAGAATAATTTAGAATAGTTGAGAAATGAACAAACGGACTTAACAAAGTCGACAACTCCAAAAATATCATGATATCAAAAGCTTGTTTTATTATAAAATAATCAAGATATTGTAATATAATAAACTAACCATAGCTATAGTATAATAAATTAATCGACATAGCTGTATACAACGTCGGTGACTCTCCTATATATATATAAGCTTGTTACCTTGAACAAAGATGTAAGTAGTAAGTTGAAAACTACAGCTGTCCAGTCTCAAGCAATAAGCCAAGAGTGAAAAGGCCAATAAGCCTAGTAAACAATTTCTAGTTGTTGAAGGCCAATAAGCCTAGTCTTCTATAAAGTCTTGTACCCATCTATTGTTGAATAAATAAAATCACTCTTTTGTTCACCCATAAACCAACAAGTGGTATCAGAGCTGGTTCGATTGCTTTGGGCGTAAGGGCTGACTCGAGAGTCGTGTTCCATCAACTATGGGCGCATGGGCCTATTCTAAGGACGTAAAGGAAGCAAGGTATGTGCTATCAATATTCAATTCAAAGTTTCAAGAAATCTAGAGAAGAGGAAGGAGATATAGAGAAAGTTCTAGAGGAGGAGGTAGCAATGGCGGACCCAGGAATTTTTATAGGGGTAGGCTAAATTTTTTTTTTTTTGAGAGGAGATATATTATAAGCCTTTTTTCTATTGAAACAAAAATGTAAATAAAATTTTATAAATCAAACAAAGTCACATTACAAGCAAATATAACACAAACAAGTACAAAATATAAATAAATATCAAATCAAACACATTGTCCAAAAAACTTAACAACAACAATTAAAATTGGAAATCGAATACATATAAATAAATTCAAGTTGCAAAAATAAAACATATATCAACAATCTCAAAAAAAAATTTAAAGAGCTTACCTAGTGAAGTGGAAATTAAATTGGAAATTAAATAAAAACTTAACCACAACAATTAAAATTGGAAATTAAATATATAAAAAAAAGAGAAAAACTTACCAAGATTGAAGAATCCACTGAAGATAGGTTGGTACAATTTTTTAGAGGAGGAGAACTATTTCCTCTAGGCTCTCAAGGTTCAAATATGGCGTTTTGGGTGGCTAGAAGAATTTTTTTTTATGTTTGCTCTCTGTGGGTGTAGCCCAATATCAATATGATTAGAATAAGTCAAGTTGGTAGAGCCTTAGCGTGAGTTCTGCTTCTAATCAAATTTATATAGGTTTGGATTGATGTTTATTATTTCCTACATGCGTTAGGAGTGAGCTTATTTTAAATAAAGCTATTATTTACTTTACTTAAATTGGGCTATTATTAGTTTATTATATTTATTTGGTGTAGTGGACTAATATTTATTGGAGTAGGAATAAACTTAACTATATCTAATATTTAAAAATCTTCCCCTAGGCTGGAGCCCACTCCAGCCTAGCTATACATCCGCCCTTGGGAGGTAGTGAAAATAAAAGAGAGGACATGAGAGGAAAAACTTTCCTCCATGTGGGTTGTGCAAAAAGTTAAGACACCCAGAAAAAGAAAAAAAGAAAAAGAAAAAGAAAAAAAGAAAAAGAAAAAAAGCCCAAATAATGTTGAAACTAAAAATTGGGCATTGTGAAGAGTGAAGAATATTGACGGCAAAGAACTATCAAGGTAATTATGAACAAAAAAAGTGCCACACGAGCATGGAGTTGCAACATCAACTAGAGCTTCATCAATGCTAACATCAGAAAGAGCATGCTTGGAGAAACACAAATGCGCATTAAGGAGGAGTGTTGAAAATAATGCACATTTGTGCTTAAGATTTCAAGAAGAATCTAGAGAATTCAAGAGGAAGATTTCACCAATTATGCAAAGTTGGCAAGCTCAATGTTGCATGGCATAATTATGTAAAAGACTAGAAATATCCTAGCAACTATCTTAAATAGCTAGAAAAGTCTAGAGAAATAAAATATGTGGCTAGGAGAGATTGTCCAAGTCGGTGGGACATGGGCAATGGCGGCAATACCTAGCCTATAAATAGGCATGCAACCGCAATCCATGTGGAGTCCAACTAATAAGATCACCAATTTAAGTGAAGGGCCAAATATCCCAAACTAATTTAGGCAAGTGTGATGGCCAATACGCCAAAATAAGCTAAAAAAGAGGTCAATTAGCCTACACCAAGCCTTGTACTATTCTCCTCCAAATCTAATAAAATCACTTTGTTTCAACTATTGTCTATTGTTCTAAACCCCTTCACTATATAAACCAACAATAATATCAGAGCATCACACATCACACCTCCTAAATTCCAACAATTCTATTTTTTTTTAAAAGCTTGGGGATTAGAGCTCATAAATCCTGACTATGATTGCCCTCTAAATTTCACATGGATATGTACGTTTTGAAAAATTCTATAACAAAAAGACAAGTACCTCTATTGCGGTCACTAGAAAACAACCTCCACCAACATCATGCTCACCACCACAACCATCCCATATTGACCATAACTATCATCACCACTACAATCACAACCATAGGACCACCAACATTCCACAAATCAAATTCATTAAATTTTTGACTAGGGATGATAATGGGTTGAATCGGGGGTGAGTATGACATTCCCATCCCCATCTCCATCCTTGTTAAGTATTTTTCCCTCGCTCTCGCATTCATATTCGCAATACTCAACTTGATCATTTCAAATTTATGATATACATGGTATATTATTTAGGTTCTCCTATTTCATTTTATGTACTGTTGATCTCTACTGCGATTTCTGAGTTCTTTTTACTCTAACTATTCTAATCCTCAAAATAAAATAAAAAATGAAAACTACGAACTATATGACGCGAAAAAATAATCTCGGCCGTGTTCCTGACACCCCTCCAATAAAATCTGGTAGCTTTCACCATACGCATTGCTTTACGATTGGTCAAAATGGGCGATGAAAAGGTGACCTTTGTTTGCTTTTTGACAATCTTGGCGATGGACTCTAGCCTGGTTCGGCTTTTGGTGCTCGCTCTCTCGGTGAGGCACCTTTTCCAGTTTGAAGAACTTGTTCCAATTGCTCTTGCTCACTCAGTGAGGCAAAAATGCCCTCTTGGTTTGAAGGGCTCGGTTTCTTCCTTTGTTCAGGCCACTCGTGTGGGCCTGCCTTAGGCCCAAATTATGTTTCTTCAATTGTTGCTTACCCTTGAAGGCTCACTCTTTTCATAATCTATATACGTTGTACTTATTTCTTTATCTTAACTAAATAGAAGAAGAGTTATTTACATTAACATCCCATGAGATTTTTGGTATTTTTATAAAATCCCTGAGGTTTTAAAAATTATACGAACACTCCTTGATGTTTCAGTTTGTTTTCATAAAACCCCTTTTCATTGATTCTTCATCCAAAATGATTATGATTTCATACATAATTTTTTGTTGTTGCAAATAACAAATTAAGCTTAGTAAATGTATGTGCAATCTAATCTCAAAGGCTAACTCTGTCATTTGAAGAAATTTTTATATATATAAAATCATCAATCTTTGGACGAAAAATAAATTAAAAGGGATTTTGTGAAAACAATATAAGTCCTAAGGGGATGTTCGTGTAATTTTTAAAACCTCAGATAATTTTGTGAAAACACCAAAAATATCAGGGAGTGTTGCTTTAAATAACTTTATAAAAATATAAATAAAAACCCATCAATGGTACACATAAAAAGAATCAAAACCATTTACAACACGACAGAACCAAATATAGATAAAGAGGAAGCCGGCCACCTTATACATGTCTGCATCACCATGTAATAACCCATTATACCACAATATTATATATTTTTCCCAATTCACATATAATTTCCTTCATTTATTTGTTTTTATTCTTATTTTTCTTCACAAATCCAATTTTTCATTTTTCCAATTTAGCCTTTTTTCTTTAGGTTTAGTAAAACAACAAACCATCTCCCTTGGGCCATGCCCGAGAGTATTTATATATAAGCGTGTGCAAACATAGAGAAGCACAAGCAGACTGTAAGCTTCTTCTCTCTGAGTGTGCAACTGTTTTCTCTGTTTCTCTGAGTACAGTGATCAAAAACTAAAAGAGTAGAGTTTGGTTCCCTTTGTTCACAAAGGCAAAGAATATATTATGTTGGGTTTGGGAGTTGGAATAGAGCTTGGTTCCTCCATGTGGATGGTTCTTTTGTGCAGCGTTTGTGCTCTTGTGGCCCTCAAATGGCTTCTGCAGAATGCAAATTCCTGGTTATATGAAACCCCGCTGGGTGAAAAGCAGTACTCTCTCCCTCCTGGTGACTTGGGCTGGCCTTTCATTGGCAACATGTGGTCCTTCCTCAAAGCTTTCAAGTCCTCCAACCCTGAAACCTTTGTCAACTCCCTTGTTTCCAGGTTCACATCCCTCTCTCTCTCTCTCGGCTACAATTATATGTTTTTTCTTTGTTTTCTCCAAGCCGAAGTTTATCTGATTCCGGATATCAATTTAGACGTTTGTAAAGAAAATGACGGAGGCATTTTGGTAATTTGAAGTTGGTTTGGAATTACCAAAGTGCCCCCCAACGTAGGTGAACGTTTGTGTTCTTGGTCTGTCTTGAATGTACCTTAGTGAATTGCGGAATCAGGAGAGATCACAAAAACAGTTGACTCGACAGTAGAGTTGGCCGTTTTTGTCATTTTGACTGTCACATCCATAACACCAAGCTTTGTTGTCTTTTTATTTCATGGATTTTTTATAACTAATCTCTCTGCATATTTCACACTTGTGGAGGGCAGTCTTTACACAACGTGGCTTAGTGCCACCGCCACAAATCATGCAAGTACTCCCAATTTTTGCAACCTTACTTATGTTTAGGAGGGCCCACCACCTCTATGTTTAAGAGGGCCCACTTCTTTCTATGGCCCGCACCTCTTTCGCAGTTGAACTCAGATAGACAATGGTAATGGTGTAAGATTACAAGTAAATTGTCCATGTTATATGAAGTTTGGGTCTAACAAGAAATTTTAAGAAAATGGTTTTATTCAAGTCTTTGATATAGGGCTCACCCTCCTTCTATGTAGAAAAACTTGTATGAAATAGGTATATCACTGTTTTGCTATTTTCGGCCAATCACAGTATGCCACGTTGAAAAATTATAACGAGTGGCATACCGTAATTGGTCGGGAATAGCAAACATGTTTCATGTAAGTGTTTCTTTCCTTATGTCCTCCCACAATGGTGTAAACTTAAGACTATCCCAAAAGTTTATATGAAATTTAGGGTTTAATAAGAAACTTTAAACAAAAAGAAAAAAAGAACAAAAAACAGGGGAAGGGGTTTTTAGATTTTCCATGGCGTGAGAATCTCTTTCTTGTTGTATAATTTAATATGCTTCCCTTGTCCTCAAGTACTTGGAATTTTCTGACCAAAGAAAGTACTTGACATTTTTATGTGTTTTAGTGGGGGCATAATGGAAAACAGAGAACAGAGAACCCACGTTGGTTATGGAAGCAGAAACATAATTAGGAATAAGTTCTCCACATGTTTGTGTTGATTGACTAACTCCCTTGATAGGAAGTTATTCTCTTTTTAATATTCTTCTTTGTTTTTCTTTTCAATTAGATACGAAGCTATAGGAAAAGTTTCCAATTAAATAACATATATTTGTGCTTGAAACTAGATGATGGAGTAACAAGTTGAATATGTGCGCCCACCACTACAGTTGATGGGATTTAGTAACAGCAAATATGATTTCATTACAGTCACTTGCATTTCTTATCTTGTCTTCCATATAATCTGCCTCAGAGCATTCACAATGGACCCCATAAACCACTTTTTTAGACAAATTTTAGGGAATAATTGTAAAAATACAACTCTAATCATGCTCTCTATTCACCTCCTAAAATAGAGAGACCTCTAGGAGCTCCTAAATTTGAGGAGGGAGAAAGCTGAATTCAAAGAACATTAATTGCATTTGTATGATGCTATTGGGTCCCTTGAGAATAATTCAGAAAGGAAAAGTGAATGAAATTTACAGCCAGAAACAGAGTTATACAAGTGTTTTTGATGAAGAGTTTATCTCTATGCTCCACTTTTAATCACTTCGAGTTAAAAGGGAAACACGCACACATCTAACTAGATTGCCTTATCAATGAACAATGCAGGTTTGGGCGTACTGGAATCTACAAGGCCTTCATGTTTGGGAGCCCAAGTGTCATCGTTACAACCCCGGAAGCAAGTAAAAGAGTTTTGACCGATGATGATGCATTCAAACCCGGCTGGCCTCTTTCCACATTGGAACTAATTGGAAAGAACTCATTCATCGGTATATCTTATGAAGAACACAAACGTCTAAGAAGGCTAACAGCTGCTCCAGTCAATGGCAATGAAGCATTGTCCATGTACATGAAGTATATTGAAGACATAGTCGTAACATCTTTGGAGAAATGGTCCAAAATGGGAGAAATAGAGTTCTTAACTCAACTCAGAAAGCTTACTTTTAGGATTATCATGTACATCTTTCTCAGCTCAGAGAGCGAGCCAGTCATGGATGCTCTGGAGAGGGAATACACAATTCTTAACTATGGAGTTAGAGCCATGGCAATCAATCTTCCGGGATTTGCATATCATAAAGCACTTAAGGTGAGGGACTTATAAGTTGAATTTCTTTTCTTTTTGTTTTTCCGTAACATGGACATTAGTATTTGTATTTTGTTTTAGCATCTAACTGAGTCATTTTTATTTCAGGCTCGGAAAAATCTTGTCTCTACATTTCAATCCATTGTGGACGAGCGAAGAGCTCAAAGGAAGTCCCGAAACTACATGCCAAAGAAGAAAGATATGATGGATGCTCTGCTAGATGTTGTTGATGACGATGGAAGAAAACTTACAGATTCGGAAATTATAGATGTTCTGTTAATGTACTTAAATGCAGGCCATGAATCTTCTGGACATATAATGATGTGGGCTACCATTTTCCTACATAAACACCCAGAATATTTCCAGAAAGCTAAGGTAGATGAATTTACGTAGCTTCGGATAGTCAAACTAGACTAAGTTCTTTAATTGTGTCATATTTTTAATATTGGGGACTTCTTTACCCAATGTCACAATACATAGTAATTTCTAGCCTTCACTTTGCATCCAAACTCAATCAACTCTGATTTAGTCCATATTTAAAAAAAAATTATTGCCTATTTAATGAATTCTGGTTTGCTAACATGTTTGTTTGGTCAATGCAGGCAGAGCAAGAAGAGATTGTAAAAAGGAGGCCACCAACACAGAAGGGCATGACGTTAAAGGAATATCGAGAAATGGAGTATCTTTCCCAGGTACATAAGTGACTTCACTTCCATTTTTTTCAGCCCCTGCCATCATATTCCAGCTAACCCTTTTAAACTCCATAGGTGATTGATGAAACTCTTCGTGTCGTAACATTCTCCCTTACCGTTTTTCGAGAGGCAAAGAAAGATGTCAACATAAACGGTGAGTGCATGGTTCTAAATGTTTTGTTTTAGAGGAAACAGAATTTGTATATTTGTTCAATTTATCTGTTTTGATGTGGAACCACCTTAAAAAATTAACTTAATGGCTTTGATTTCAGGTTATAGCGTTCCTAAGGGCTGGAAAGTTTTGGTCTGGTTCAGGAGCATTCACTATGATTCTGAAATATACCCAAATCCAATGGAATTCAACCCTTTTCGATGGGATGTAAGTTCACAAGAACTTTTGATGTACTGATAATTATGACAAACAGTAATTTATATCTTGGATCTGACTTGTTTAACTACTCTCTGCTGGCTCAGAACTACACACCCAAACCATTAACTTTTCTTCCCTTTGGAGCTGGAAGCCGGCTGTGCCCCGGAAATGATCTAGCTAAGCTGGAAATCGCTATTTTCCTTCACTATTTCCTCCTTAATTATAAGTGAGTCATCTTGCAACCAAATTCCATGACTAAACTTACAAAATGCATTTTTTTTGGGTTCCTTTTTCTGTATATTCTTCTAATGTTTCTGTAATTTGGTGCTGCAGAATGGAACGTTCTAATCCGGACTGCCCATTGATGTACTTGCCACACACTAGGCCAAAAGACAATTGCTTGGCAATAATCAAGAAAACTGGATCTGCATAGACATGAGAGGAGAAGTGAAGAAGAAAGCACAGAATGTATTTAATATCAAATGTTATGAGAACCCAGAGTGTGTCTGCCTCATATATTAGCTTTTAGGTTCTATGTTTTTGGTTGGCAAGTTTTGAACTTAGATCTGCCCATCTGTTACTAGACAGACAGGAATGGAAATGCGATTGACTAACAGGGTCGGGTCCGGCCCTAAGGGGGAAAATTTCAGGGGAAAAATGGGGGGCGGATACAGGGATACTTGAACCCGACTCGGTAAGTGATGTATTTGTTTTTAATCAATAAACATATAATATAATAGAATTATAACAATCAAAAAGTTAACTAAACTTTTTAATCACTTTCATTACAAGACAAGATGTTTGATAGAAACTACAAATCTATTCGGATTCAACTCGAGTCTCTACCAGGAACAGCTCATCTCATATATACCCTGCACAACTCCAACTCTTTCTTGCCTCTTCATTTCTGGGATATAATTTCCCTCAATAACACATCTCCATCCTTCTATTTGTTTTGTTCAGTTGAACACCCACAGTCTCGTCCTTATGAATAAGCTTGGGGCTAATTTTCATTTTTCTTGAACTGCCCAGCTCATGGCTCAGTGTCAGAATCGATATGTTTCCCCATTAGCAACAATGACTTGGGTATGGTTATCAATCAACCCATCTAAGAGTAAATAAGATGGTGAAGTTTTGGATTCATTTGTATTATTATATGATTTTATTAGTTTATTCAAATTAAATTGAGATGATTTTGAGTAGTTGAGTGAATAGTTCAATTGAAGGTAATTGAGTTGAATTATAGTTTAAGGTAAAATTCAAGTGTTATCATATGAATAACTTTTTTTTATAACTAATTTTAAAAAACAGGGGATTCGGGCCTTGGGATTGGGATACCATTCCATGACGGTAGGGATGGCAACAATCCCTGTCGGGTCCCCGGCCTTAACAGGGGAAATTTCAAGGGGAAAACAGGGGCAGGTACGGGGATCCCTAATTTTAAAATACCTGATCAGATATGGGCCAGGGATGGTATTGTTAACCCCATTCCCGAACCCGGCCCTATAAGTGTTGTATTTATTTTTAATATATATATAAATATAATATAATATAATATAATAATTAAAAAGTTACCCTAATTCCTAAACCCATGTTACGTACATACTCATATGTTCTTTATTCCAAAACAACCATTCGCCTTCCCTCTTTCTGATTCTCTCTCTGACTATGAGCGACTAAAGTCTAAAATAAAGTTTTAATCTCTGTCAGAATTAAGTCAAACTTTCACATCTTTTCCCTCTCCCTAATTCTCTAACTCATGATTTGCCTCATTATTGAGTTCTCATCTTGTGTTTGCATAAATCATGTAATTGATTGTAATTAGAAATTGTAATCCCATATATGTGTAGGTTTCATATATTAGATGGGATTGTAATTACTTTCCTATTTTTTGCATATGATAAATATCAATATAAATATCCTCATAAAGAGAAGAATAAATCATTTTGAATTATTCTAACCTAATACACATATTTTAAGTTGGTATCAAAGCCGTGATCCTTGGTGCGACTGACTCAACCGCAACCCCCACCACTGCAACCATATCACAACGGCCTCAACCCTAGCCCACAAACCTGTATACCACCACCGCTGCAGCCATATCACAGCGGCCTAAACTCTAGTGTACAAACCTTAGCCTCAACCCTAGTCTACTTGCCGCTAGCCTCTTTTGCGGCATACCCTACTTGCTCCTAGCTTTTTGTCTTCATCTTTTACACATCTTTTGATCATCCCACCTACAATTATCATGGGTGATGAATGTGTGATTAGTAGTGGCTCTCATGGTGGATCTAAAAATACAGAGATACCACACATAATGAATTTGCCAATAAATTTTTCATATGAATTTGCAGTTCTCTTCTTGGTCTAGCACTTTTACTTCTCCTTTTATTACTTAAGTTGTTGATCCAGCTCTTACTGAGCAACCATGTAATACAGCTTTTGCCTTACTACTGATTCACAGAATGATCCATGATGGATTGTTGATTATGGCGTGATAGATTACATGACGTATGATCCATCTATTTTCCGAAGTCATACTACTCCCCACTGTTCGTGTGTTGCTAACACAAACGGTGTCTCCTACTTTGTTACTGGCGCCGACATAGTTGATTTGACTCCCTCTCTCTTTCGAGCATACTTTATTAGTTCATTCACTGTCTAATAATCTTCTTTCTCTCCCTCAAGTGACTGAGCAGTTAAATTGCATTGTATTACTATATCAATTTTTTTTGTCTTCTTTAGGATATTAGTAGTTAGGAGATCATTGGTCGTGGTCAGTGACGGTTCAGGATTTGAAAGCCGGCCGAGCAAAACTTACATACTAAACTTGAGGGTACAAGTGGATTTCGTTAATAAACATATAAAGATACACATGGTTAGAGGGACGTAATGAGACTTTCCCTCAAATGCATCTCTATCAATAAATAAAAGTTTAACAAATACAAAAACAAAAACTAGACAGCGTAATCCTAGATCACACTTAATTGATATTCACATCTTGATCATCATTGACTCTTTGATTCTTAACTCTTTCAACTTGAGGCTCAACAATGGGTGATTCGGGAAGATTTTGCCAAGAAGTTAAATCAAACATCTCTACAAAAACAAACCAATTCTCATAATAGCATCAATGCATTTAATCAAACATGCCAACACAAATCAAACATGTCAACAATACCAACATCAATCAAACATGTCAACAAAATTCCTAAAATCAAAGCCCTAATTAATTTCAACAAAGTCCCCAAATTTTAATTCATTCCTAATTAAATCCTAGAATACTCAATTTCAAATTAAAGATGCATAAGATAATTAAAAAGGAGAGAATGAGAAGAATAATTGTTGTCAAAAAGAGAAGTTGCTATAGACAAGACAAGATGAGGGAAGCTACCCATTCAATATTTTTATTGGAAAAATTTGGGATGGGCTGTAGAAATCCAAAAGTCAAAAGTCAAAAGTCACTGTGCTACTTATCCACTGAGTTCAAATAAAACTTATACTCCCTTTATGTTGGTGCATACTGATGTTTGGGGCCTTGCTCCTGTGTCTACTAATTCTAGTTATAGATGTTTTGTGATATTTGTGGATTATTGTACTCATATGACGTGGTTGTATCTGATGAAGCACAAGAGATATGTCTATGACTATTTTTATGTGTTTCGTAAGATGGTTCAAACTCAATTTTCTACTACTTTGAAAGTTGTTTGTTCTGATAATGGAGGGGAATATGTAAATAAGTTGTTACAACCTTATTTTCAAGATCATGGTATTGGGCATGAGACTACTTGTCCTCAACCACCTCAGCAAAATGGTGTTGCAAAGAGGAAGAATCGACAAATTCTGGAAATAGCTCGTGCTAGCCATATTGGTGCCCATATGCGTCCTACCTATTGGGAGGATGTTGTCATTTCGACAGTCGATTTAAAACAACCATGGAGAAACTTTCAGGATATGTCATTCTTTCTTCTATTTTCACTTTGGCACCACACGTTTTTAGGTGTACTGTGTTTGTTCATTTTTATAAGAACCCGAGTACTAAACTTGATCCTTGTGCCCTGAAGTGTGTGTTTCTTGGCTATTTTCCTCACCAGAAAGGTTATTGGTGCTATTTTCCACCATCACAACGGCTCTTTGTTTTTATGGATGTTTCTTTTTCTCAAACAGAGATGTACTTTGCCAGTTCTGTATCCGTTTCCTCTCTTCAAAGGGAGAGTCTAAGTGTTGAAGAGTCGAATTGGATGACTTTACTACAAGATTCAGTAGATATAGCATCAAATGTAGGGGGAGTACTGTAAATTGTTTCTAAAAGTTGTGTTCAGACCAAACTAGTTAGTCCACAATAGCCTGAGCTTGAGCCGAACAATCTCCTGGAGCAAGTCAGTGCATAGTAGCTAGAGCCTAAGCCTGAGCCGGCTAGCCTCTCGAAGCCAACCAATCTAAATCTGGCAGAACCTTTTTTTTATTTTCCCCATCTTCTAAACCTATAGTACCTGACCATGAAATCTCTCATGCTGATATGTCAAGAAAAACAAATTATTAATACTAATGATGGTGGTATGACTGTTGCACCAAGTGACAGTGATAGGTTTCAGTTGCCAGCAAGGAGTACATGTGGGAAGCCTCCACACATATACTCATATGATATGTTTAAAACTGTGAAATATCAAATTGAAAACTATATGTCCACTCATAGGTTTCCATTTGCCGGTAAAGCCTTTGTAAGTCAGATGTAAGCAATAAATATTCCCACCAAGGTGCATGATGCTTTGTCCGATTCTAAGTGGGCTAAAACAATGACTAAATAAATGCAAGCACTTGAGAAGAATCAGACACAGGAGTTAGTACCATTCCTAGAAGGAAAAAAAATAGGTAAGGTGCATATTGGTATATACTATGAAACACAAGCCATATGGTACAGTTAACAGGTACAAAGCTAAACTGGTTGCAAGAGGGTATACTTAGAAGTATGGTATTGACTATCAGGTGACATTTGCACCTGTGGCAAAAATCAGTACTATACTTGTCTTAATGTTTTTGGCTGCAAACTTAGATTGGTTTTTAATAGGACCCGCCCTGGATTCCCCCTTGGAATCCCCCTTGGAATCCATGACAAACCCTGTTCCCGTCCAACATTGGACATATGTCGGGCCTACTTTACTAAAATGCCCTTTTTTGCTATTTTAAAACTATTAGACAAGTCGACTTCTACCGAAATTTCGGCAGAGTCTCCCTTGTAATTGGAACATTTCCCAAATTACAGTACCTACAAACAAGTACAGAAATAATCCCAACTTTCAACATGCAAAAGATAAGGCACACACGACAGTTAAGACTATTCAAATGGGCCTTAGGCCCTCTACCCAAAAATAAAACGAGCAGCTCAAAGCAACTAAAAATTTAATTTACAACCAATGGAGAAATGAAAGGTAGAGGATGATAAAATAGAATCCTACGGTGCAGACAACGATGATGCCTTGATGTGGTGGTCTCGACCTCAGATGTCTAGAATCTGGGGGCGCAAAACAGAAAATGTGAGTGGACGAAAATAAAGTTTGAACATAAGTTATATTCAACATAATAACCCCCTCCATTTTAAAAAATAATGTCAAACACCATGCAATAGAATCCTTTTGTAAAAATCATTCATTACTCGAAAATATTTCAATTTTGTATTATAACATAAGATAAGGAAAACCATAACCTTAAATACTTAATCGAATGCTTGGAAAACATTGCAACTCATTTCTTTATATCATACTATATAATAGTATAAGCATATCATTTAAATTAAACCCGCCTGCAAACATGCCATACCCAAGATGCATGATTGCGAAAAACATATTATATCCCGGGTATTCTATTGAAATACCCAAAAGTTCCACATGAATCTTATAAAATAATCACATGTGCAAAGTATCCTCAATGCACATGCTGAAGAAAATATCAACCTGGAATAACTCCACATATATACATATATACAATACACGCATGTATTCACCACACCAAAACATATACCAGGGAAAAAATAATCTAATTGGGGATTGTTTTACTAGATCACATGATAGAATCGCATTACCATGTGATTAGAGTTAAGCAGTCCAACCAGGGGACTATTGCTCCCCATCACACACGACTGAATCGCATCACCGTGAGGCTGAATCCCATTATACGCATGCAGACAAACATCTTGACACACCTCCCAAATAGTATATGTGTGCCATGATGGGTCCCAACGACTAATTGTAAATCTTTTCCATAAATTCCATCATCATTTCCATATCGAACCAAGGGGAGGTATGATAAGTGGTGTGTAGCCACATAAATCCAATATCTCGTATCCATATATACTTATAAAGATAATAAAACCCAACTCCCTTTTATGGAGACAATAGTAAAAACACATAAAAACGAGTACATCAAAACCCACAATTCCAATAAACCAATTTATGGCATACCATGCAAATATAAGAAATTCATAATTAAACATAACCAAATCATCATATTATAATATCCAAAAGCTTTTAAAAACTATAACTTGGAAGTTTCCAAGAATTCTCAAATCCAAATTGACATGTAATTCAATTAAAAGATTCATGCTAATTTAAAACAAGGTCCACTCCCAAGAAGTCTGAAGCTAGCTCAACCTCGAGTGATACTTTACGCTTGAGAACCTCACTCGACTGAATTTGCCATCGAAAATGCCTGAAACAACATCGGAAAAATGAAACCCTCATTTTCCCTTTCAAACCATTCACTAGCGTTGAGAGGGGCTGGGGAGGTCGAGCTTTGGCCCATACATGGTCCCCAGTCGGTGCCCATCATTTTTCAACCGGTGGCGTCAGTGTTGGTGGTAGGCTGGCAAGCTTTGCGCTCTGCCATGGCCACTGTAAGAGGGAGAAATGAGAGAGAAAGTCGGGGAGAAAAAAGAGAAAAGAGAGAGTGACTCCCCACGTGCTAGGGTTCGAAAGTTTAAAAAAAAAATTATAAATTATCGTTACGTCTTTTTCGTTTCTAGATGACAACTCCTTCGTTTTAACTCGGAATTGGGCATGCCGCATGCCTACAAACTCGTATCATCGAGCTTTACGCAATGGTGCAACTCGAATTCCCAAAATAGTTCCAAGACAAAAAGTGACCAAAATACCCCTATGTCCAAGGGCAACAATTGTAATTTCACAATAAAAAATTTAAATAAAATTGAAAATTTGGGACAAGATGTTGTAACTTTTGCAGCGGTATGATGTGAAGACTCCTTTTTCTAAATGGTGATTTATGTGAAGAAGTGTATATGAGTATGTCTTCTGGTTATAATATTGTTGGACGAACATACATGGTGTGCAAGTTAAAAAAGGCCTTATATGGGTTGAGGCAGTCTCTTAGAGTATGGTTTGGGAGGTTTCGTCAGGTTATGAAGAAGTTCAGTTATGTGCAGAGTATTGCAAATCATACTTTGTTTCTTAAGTGGCAGTATTGTAAAGTCACTGTACTCATTATATATGTTGATGATATGATTGTGATAGGTGATGATGTTGAGGCGATAAGGAAGCTGAGGACTTATTAGCTTCTGAGTTCGATATGAAGGATCTCAGAGGTTTAAAAATATTTCTTGGGAATAGAGGTTAGTCGTTCTAAGCAAGGTATATTTTTGTCCTAGAGGATATATATTTTTGATTTAATGAAGGAAATTTGTATGTTGGGATGTCAACCTATTGATACGCCCATTGAGTAGAATCACTGTATGGAAGAGCTCCCAGATCAGGTATCGAGATATCTGATCGGTTCATAATTGTATATCATTTTGTACCCTTCTAGCTTATGATTTGGTTATGTTTTTGAGTTAAACTTGTGCTTTTAATCATTTTTGTGTTTATCTTTCAGTTCATTGAGCTTTAGGAAACAATGATGGCTTTGGATAGTAAATGATGCAATCCATGCATGTTAAGGCCTGATTTGGGTGAATGGAAGAAGAGCTTAAAGACAAACTAATTTTGGCTACAAACCCTTGCCAGCCCAGTTTCGTAGGTCAACTTCTTGGCCTTGGATCAGCATGCTCTGGGGCTCGGATGAGGTGAAAATCTTCATGAAAGTTGTTCCAATGGGTGTGTACTATAGCATATCCAAATTTCAGCCCAATTGAACATATCTGGAGTCCTTAGCTCGTCCAACATTGAACCCTGCTCAGGAGGATTTGCAGCTGCCAGCTTTTAGCCATGTGCCTCACCCCAGCTATAACTGACTTTGTACCCAACATAATGAGTGAAGTAGGGAGGCATGCCAGCTATGAAAGTCTAAAGGAGCAAGTTGGTACATGCTGGAGCTATTATAGAGAAAGCATGTGCATGCATGTAAAGCAGAAATGAAATGAAGACAATTCCAGTCTCTGTTCGGCAGCCAACTTGCAAGGCCTAAAACGCACACTTCTAGTGCTCCGATGGGAATACTTTCTTCATAGAAGTTGTTCTAATGGGTGTCTACTATAACATATCCAAATTTGAGCCCCATTGGATACGTTTTGAAACCTCTGGCCTTCCTACACCAAGCCTGGTTCAGAAAACTCATTTTTTCAGCAACCAGAAGGCAACCACATGGGTTGGCAGCAAAAGGCAGCCACAATTGAACATCTTTGAAAACCCATGTGAAGAAAGCTTCAAGAGCAACAAACGAAGTATGGGATGGAATTTATTCCAACCACACTAGCATAGACAAGATGAAGTGAGAGTTATGGGTTGTATTAAAAGAGGAATGGTGGTGTTGGAATTCATCATGATGTTCCTCCCTCTTAGCCCTATAAATAGAGAAGTCTTCAAGCTTCAAAACACACCACAAGGGGGGGAGCTCTCAAACACTTCTCTAGAGCTCCCTTCCCTTCTCTCCCTCACATTCTCTTAGTTTCCTTTCAAGTTGTAAATTGTTGTAACAAAATGAGTTTACTAAATTTTCCTTCAAGTTTTCTTAGTTCCACTTTACTTTTATTTGTAATGTACATTCTTTCTTAAGTATTCAAGTTTAATTAGTTTCCAAGTTTCAATTATGGTTTTTGTTCTTATTCATTATGCTTATAAGTTAATATGCTAGTTTGAATGATTGATCACCATTTAGGCTTGCATGTTAGCTATCTTGGTTTGAATTAAGAGTAGACACCATGCTTTAATTCGAATTGAACTATGAATAGGAAGAGTATGTATGGACATTCGACAACAGGGATTAGATACATACTTGGTTGTTTAAAATGTTCTTCTATGCTTAATGGGTTCCTAATGCTTAATTTTAGGTTAGACAACAAATGATCAAATTAGGGAATTAGGAACACAAGGTTAGGACCAAACACCATGGCCTAATCATACTTTAGCCAGAATCAATCCGTTAATCTAATTGAACTTGGGAACTTATATACTTGAGTTATTTTCTTTTCTTTCTTTCTTGTTTTATTTATTTTCTTTCTTGTTATTCTGTTTTGTGTAGGAAAACTGAATTGGATCATTTAATCACCAATCCCTGTGGAATCGACCTCGCAATTACATATGTTATACTACCGAACGGCTCGTGCACTTGCGAGTATCACAAGTTGAGGATGCAGCTGAATCCATTTTGGTGCAGCTGAATCGACGCAACAATATCATAGGTTAGTTGGTAGACTAATTTATTTGGCACACACACTAAGCTAGATATTGTATATGCAGTGAGTATTGTGAGTCGGTTTATGCATAATCCAAGCAAAGTCCATATGAGTGCGGTGATGAGAATTTTACTTTATTTAAAGTCAGCTCTTAGGAAAGGTCTCATGTTTTCTAAGCATGGACACTTGAGATTGCAGGATATATACTTTGATTGGGGTGCAAAAGGTACAAGACCAGCCCGAAATTCCTCCTTGGAATTCACGACGAATCATGTGCCCGTTCAACGTCGGACAGATGTCGGGCCCACTTTACTAAAATGCCCTTTTCCCTTATGTTAAAACTAAATAAATACTTCAACTTTTGCCAAAATTTCGACAGAGTCTCCCCTGTAACTGGTGCAATAACAAGCATAAAAAGCATAAAAATAATCCCCAAACTTCCAACATACACAAGATAAAGCACACACTCAGCAACAACAACACATCCAAAGGGCCTCAGGCCCTCTACCCAATCCGAAAATGGGCAATTCAGAGCAAACTAATAACTTAAATTACAACCCAGGGGAATAAAAGACAACGGGTTGTAAAAGGAAATCTTTTGGTAAGAGTTTGTGAGGCGAACAACGATGATGCCTTGACGTGGAGTGGAACACCTTGGCTATCTAAAACCTGAGGGACGCAAAACAGAGGATTGTGAATGGATAAAAATAAAGTTTGAACATAATTTATATTGAGCATAATAACCCCGCCGTTTTTAGAAAATAATGTCCAAAACATGCAATAGGATCCTTGTTAAATATATAACATGATACTTGAAAACGGTGCAATTCCATGCACTTGACAATTACAAAGTAATGCTCATTCAAAAACAAAGTCCACTCACAAGGAGTTCGAAGCTAGCTCAACCCTGAGCGATACTTTGTGCTTGAGAACCTGATTTAGGGAAAACAAGGATCAGAATAACTAGAAACCAAAACTAGACTTCCAAGTACAACTCTAGCTTCCTCTCAGAACCCTTATTGTGTGCTAAGTCTAAAGAATAGGTTCAAGAGTAGTGTTACTTGTTTTCAGGTCCCAAGACGATCTCGGAAGACATTCGGTCAACCAAGTCAACTGAGTCCACCTTTTAGGTCAATCGGGACTGCGGGGCCCACGACCTCAGATTTCCAACCCATAAGTTCCTAGATGATCCTAGCGACATGGGAAACAACATATCTCAAAATGGGTCCAATCAAATGGTCTGATGAAACCAAACCCAGAAAATTGAATAAATGCCCTTATTTAATTAGCATTTGATCATAACAAGGATCTTAGTTACCAAGAGTGAAAAAAAATCATAATTGCTCTCTCCTTCTGTGAGTCCCAAAGAAAAACTCCACAGATGGGGGAGGAGAAGAAGCATAATTGCATCTCCTCCCCTCCTCTCTCATCGCCTTTTTCTTTTAAAGTTGGTGAATAAGTCCACTGGGGCATTTGAATAAGAAGCCTCTTGTAGTGATTTCTTCTTAGCCATGCTCAGATTGAAGTTCCTCATCACCCCATTTAGGGGTTCTCAAACAAATTCTTCTCTCAAAATCCGCTCTTTAACACTGCTCATGTTCTCTAAATTTGGATCTACATTGTCTTTGTTTTGGCTTATGGTTTAATTGTGGTGATGTGGGCTAGTAGTTTTAGTATGGCTTTTGTCCACTTTAGTTTTATTTTTAGGCTAAAAGTCACTTTTGATCATGTAGTTTGGTACTTCAACCACTTTTGACCCTATAGTTTCAATTCCGTCAATTTTGCCATTGTAGTTTCGTATTTGTAGCAATTCAAGAACAAGTTAGTACTTCTGTCAATTTTTTTTGACGGTGCAAGGGGCAATTTTTTCAACCAAAAACCCTTGAGCATAAAACCTCATTTGAAACACTTCCCATTTCATATTAGGACTCGAAATTAAACCACTAATCTCAATTTTTGAAGAAACCTAAACCCAAATGGCTAATTTCGAGCCCTAATATGAAATGGGTAGAGTTTCAAGACAAGCTTTTATGCTCAAGGGTTTTGAGTTGATGAAATGCCCCTTACACCATCAAAGAAATTGACAAGAATGCTAACTTGTCCTTAAATTGCTACAAATATGAAACTACAATGGCAAAATTAACGAAATTGAAACTACAGGGTCAAAAATGATCGAAGTGCCAAACTACAGGCACCAAAAGTGACTTTTGACCTTGTTTTTAATATGTTAGTTTGTTGCCCTCTGGAGATTGTTACTTACCATCATTCCCACCGCGACGATTGCCTCCACCCTCACGCAAATGCTTGTCTCATCATAGCCACTCATGTTGTAGGGTATTCATACAAAAAAATTTATCATATAAATTCCGCCTCTAAATTACGTCATGATTACGGTGTAAACAAAGAGATTTTTACAAAAATTAAAACTATAAATCTTAATTTTCTAAATACTTATGTCTTGAAATTCTCTATTGTTTAATCAATGGGGTGGGGAAATTTGAACATAAAACATCTTTCAGTATTGGGAAGAAAATATCTAACTTTTTCAACATTGAACTCAAACAAGAAATACCGAACTTTTTTTCTTCTCTAATACTTTCGAACCGCCTCATTAAAACATACCGCAAAAGAAAACACATTACTTTAGTAGAATACTGACTATATCAAATCAGTGAAGATGTGATCGATGCAAATTAAGTAATGACCATGGTTACAAACATTAACCAAATAAAAATGATATAAAAATAATAATAAATTGTGTAATACTGACTAATTTTACACTTCATATAATTAATAGTAAGGGCCAGTTTGGCATTGCTGTGCTGTGAAAATAATCGCTGTCAGATTTGCTGTGAGAGAAATCAGCTGTAAGATAAAGCAGTTTGGCGTTTGGTAAACTTTTTGTTAGAAGTATTGTTGGTACTGATTCCAGCATAATTAGAAAAAAAAATTGCAGCATAATTATTAAACCCAGCGCCTCTTCGAAACTGATTCCTGCATAATCAGAAAATGAAAGCACTTCATTAGCTGCTTTCCCTTATAGCTTTCTCTCACAGCAATTTTTAACAATAAGTGATTTTCTCATAGTTTACCAAACGGGCTGGGCTTCCCAAAAATGCCAAACGGGCACTAAGTGTTAGGTACCGATATTTTGTACCAATGATAAATCACTTTACCAACACATTCAAAATGTTCAGTGCATGTGTTACACTAGTGGGCCCTTTGCACAAAAGAAACATTGAACCCTCACAATATATTCAATCTTAAGTAATTACCATGTAGATGATTTACCATATCGGCCTATGCATTTATGTTTATCCTTATTGTTTTTTTTGTCATGTTTGAAATGGAAAACTATTGTTGTTATTCATTGTATTTAGTCATTTCAAATTTAATTATGATACACTCATATTCAATTTTATGTACATTACACTATTTCTTTTCATAATCTATATACATTGTATTTATTTTCTTCCATAAAAGGATCTTTACCAAAAATGCCGATCACCCATTTTGAACCTACTTTATATGGCATTAAGATGATAAAATAAGCCACACAGACAAAAAAAGAAAAATAGAAAAATAGTGGTACACATAAAAGAATTAAAACCATTTACCACACGACAAAATCAAATATAGATAAAGAGTAAAGCCGACCATATACACCATGTAATTATTTTCCAATTCACATATCCTTTATTTTGTTTTTATTTTTATTTTCTCCATATATCACAACACGAACTTTTTTTTGTGTTTGGTAAAACAACTAACTATTTCCAGGAATTTGCATTCAAGGCCATATGCCCAAGAGTATTTATATATAAGGGGGTGCAAACACATAGAGAAGCACAAGTAGACTGTGAGCTTCTTCTCTCTAAGTGTGCAACTGTTTTCTCTCGTTCTCTGGGTATAGTGATCACAAAGTAAAAGAGCAGAGTTTGGTATACAATCATGTTGGGTTTGGTTTTGGGAGTTGGAAGGGTGCTTGGTTCCTCCATGTGGATGGTCCTTTTGTGCAGCCTTGGTGCTCTTGTGGCCCTCAAATGGCTTCTGCAGAACGCAAATTCCTGGTACTATGAAACCCCGCTGGGTGAAAAGAAGTACTCTCTCCCTCCTGGTGACTTGGGCTGGCCTTTCATTGGCAACATGTGGTCTTTTCTCAGAGCTTTCAAGTCCTCCAACCCTGAAGCCTTCCTCAACTCCATGGTTTCCAGGTTCACACCTCTCTCTCTCTCTCTCTCTCTCTCTCTCTCGTCTACAATTATTTGTATTTTCTTTACTTTCTCTAAGCCAGATGAATTATCTGGTACCGGATATCAATTTACAGTATCTAGTACATTGTCGATATTCTGGTAACCATTACTCAATTCTTTTACAAAATATGATGCCGTGAGGATTCGAACTTGAGACCTCTGATCTATAGAATAAGACCCTTTTTCACTAGACTAGACCCCGTTGGCAGTTATACCAGTGTTTTTGATGATGTGATTTATGCTATCCACTTTTGGTCACTTCGAGTTAAAAGTGAAACACACACTCGCACACATCTAACTGGATTGCCTAATCAATGAACAATGCAGGTTTGGTCATACTGGAATCTACAAAACCTTCATGTTTGGGAGCCCAAGTATCATCGTTACAACGCCTGAAGCAAGTAAAAAAGTTTTGACAGATGATGATGCATTTAAACCCGGGTGGCCTATTTCCACAGAGGAACTAATTGGAAAGAACTCATTCACTAGTATATCTTTTGAAGAACACAAACGTCTACGAAAGCTAACAGCAGCTCCAGTCAATGGTTATGAAGCATTGTCCGTGTACACGACGTATATCGAAGAGAGAGTCATATCATCTTTGGAGAAATGGTCCAAAATGGGAGAAATAGAGTTCTTAACTCAACTCAGAAAGCTTACTTTCAGAATTATCATGTACATCTTTCTCAGCTCAGAGAGCGAGCCAGTCATGGAGGCTCTGGAGAGGGAATATACAATTCTTAACTATGGAGTTAGAGCCATGGCAATCAATCTTCCGGGATTTGCATACCATAAAGCACTTAAGGTGAGGGAATTATTGTTTTCGTAACATGGACATTAGTATTTGCATTTTGTTTTAGCATCTAACCAAGTCATTTTCATTTCAGGCTCGGAAAAATCTTGTCTCTGCATTTCAATCCATTGTGGATGACCGAAGAGCTCAAAGGAAGGCTGGAAACTACGTGGCAAAGAAGAAAGATATGATGGATGCTCTGCTAGATGTTGTTGATGACGATGGAAGAAAACTTACAGATGCGGAAATTATAGATGTTCTGTTAATGTACTTGAATGCAGGCCATGAATCTTCTGGCCATACAATGATGTGGGCCGCCGTTTTCCTACAAAAACACCCAGAATTTTTCCAGAAAGCTAAGGTACATGAATTTACGTAGTTTTGGATCAAGTTCTTTTATTTTGTCAAATTTTTTTTATAATATTGGGGACTAATTTACCTTTGCTGGTGCAATGTGACAATTCATCATACATAGAAATTTCTAGCCTTCACTTTGATTTAGTGCTTTAATGAATTCTGATTTGCTAAAATATTTGGTCAATGCAGGCAGAGCAAGAAGAGATTGTAAAAAGGAGGCCACCAACACAGAAGGGCATGACGTTTAAGGAATATCGAGAAATGGAGTATCTTTCCCAGGTACATAAGTGACTTCACTTCCAACTTTTTTCAGCCCCTGCCATCATATTCCCGCTAACCCTTTTAAACTCCATAGGTGATTGATGAAACTCTTCGTGTCGTAACATTCTCCCTTACCGTTTTTCGAGAGGCAAAGAAAGATGTCAATATAAACGGTGAGTGCATGGTTCTAAATGTTTTGTTTTAGAGGAAACAGAATTTGTATATTTGTTCAATTTATCTGTTTTGATGTGGAACCACCTTAAAAAATTAACTTAATGGCTTTGATTTCAGGTTATAGCGTTCCTAAGGGCTGGAAAGTTTTGGTCTGGTTCAGGAGCATTCACTATGATTCTGAAATATATCCAAATCCACTGGAATTCAACCCTGATCGATGGGATGTAAGTTCAGAAGCACTTTTGATGTACTGATAATTATGACAAACAGTAATTTATATCTTGGATCTGACTTGTTTAACTGCTCCCTGCTGGCTCAGAACTACACACCCAAACCATTAACTTTTCTTCCCTTTGGAGCTGGAAGCCGGCTGTGCCCCGGAAATGATCTAGCTAAGCTGGAAATCGCTATCTTCCTTCACCATTTCCTCCTTAACTATAAGTGAGTCATCTTGCAACCAAATTCCTCTCCAGGACTAAAATTACTATTTATTTATTTTGTTTTGTTTTTTTAATTTTTTCTGTATGTTCTTCTAATGTTTCTGTAATTTGGTGCTGCAGGATGGAACCTACTAATCCGGACGGCCCATTGATGTACTTGCCACACACTAGGCCAAAAGACAATTGCTTGGCAAGAATCAAGAAAACTGGATCTGCATAGACATGAGAGGAGAAGTGAAGAAGAAAACACAGATTGTACTTAATATCAAAGGCTATGAAAACCCAGAGTTCGTGTCTGTCTTATATATTAGCTTTTAGGTTCTATGTTTTTGGTTGGCAAGTTTTGAACTTAGATCTGCCCATCTGTTACCAGACTGGAATGGAAATGTGGTTGACTAACCGGGTCAGGTCCCGGCTCTAACGCAGAGATGGGCCGGGTATGATATTGTTATCCCCGTCCTCGAATCCGGCTCAATAAGTGATGTATTTGTTTTTAATTAATAAATATAATATAAAAATTAAAAAGTTACCTAAACTCTGTAATCACTTTCATTACAAGACAAGATGTTAGAAACTAAAGATCTTTATGAATTCAACTCGAGTCTCTACCAGGAACAACTCATCTCATATATACCCTGCACAACTCCAACTCTTTCTTGCCTCTTCATTTCTGGGATATAATTTCCCTCAATAACACACCCCATGCTTCTATTAATTGAACACCCACACTCCCGCCCTTCTTGAACCGCCCAGCTCTTCCTTAGAGCAGTTCCAGCGGAGGGCTGAGCCCAAGGCTGGGGGGGAGAAAAACAAAAAAATCTTGTTCCAGCGGACAGCCCAAGCCCGGGCAGGCTGTGGGTCCCAGCAAGTCGGGCTGGCCCGAAGGCCAGTTCAGCCCGAGGTCGAACCCTCGTTTTGGTGCTGACGTCATCGCTACAATGCTGCTACAGTCCACGTGTCACGCTCTGGGCTCTCCGATCAGATTTTTTTCTCCAATCCAACGGCAACCAATTTTTGTGCAAAAAAAAAATGAAAAAAAATCAAATTTTTTTTAAAAAGATTGTTGATTTTTTTTTCTATAAATGCCAAAATTTTATCCGATTGAGATATGAATTTTATAATAAATATTGACACATACGAACCCAAAAATCTTATCCGAAAATATTATCCAAATTAATTGTTTAGGTAAACAAATTTGTGAAAAAAAACAAAAAAATGAATAGTAATTGCCCTTTGCCATGGCAACGGGTGGAAACACACAATACTATTTGCAAGGGCAACCACTATTCACGTGAATAGTGGCTGCCCTAGCTCCCCCCTTGCCATGGCAATGAGCAAATGGGTGGAGTTGCTCTTAGAGCAAGTGCAGCGGTGCGTCCAAGCCTGGGGCTAGGGGGGTTCAAGAAGAAAAAGGTGTTCAAGCGGGCTTTGTTTGCCCGGGCTGAGTGTGGGCTCCACAAGCCTGGGCTGGCCCTCAGGCAAAACTAGCCCCAGTGCTAGCCAGGGTTTGCTGACGTCAGTAACCAAAAAAAGTTTATAAAAAATCTAAATTTTTTATAAAAAATACTAAAAATTTCAGAATGTTTTTTTAAAGAAATACTTAGTCATATTTTTTACTTTCCACATAAAAAATCTATACAAATTCCTCTCCTCATATCTTATGTGAATAGTGGTTGCCATGGCAACGGGTGGAAACACACATTGCTTTTTGCAAGGGCAACCACTATTCACATGAATAGTGGCTGCCCTAGCTCCCCCCTTGTCATGGCAAAGGGCAAATGGGTGGAGTTGCTCTTATGTCTTAGTGAACAATCCTCGTCGGATCCCCCACCCTAATGAGGGGAAATTTTTGGGCGGTGGTACGCGGATCTTGGATTTTAAAAATACCCGATCGGATATGGCCCGGGGATGGTATTGTTATCCCCATCCCCATCCCCGAATCCAGCTCGATAAGTGTTGTATTTATTTTTAATAAATAAAATATAATAATTAAAAGTTACCCTAATTCCTAAACCCATGCTACGTACAGACTCATACATTCTTATTCCAACACAACCATTCGCCTTCCCTCTTCCTGATTCTCTCTCTTACACTGAGCGACTAAAGTCTAAAACAAAGTTCTAATCTTTTTTTTCAATCTCTCTAACATAATCAAGTCCAACCTTCACATCTTTTACCTCTCCCTAATTCTCTAACTCGTGATTTGCCTCGTTATTGAGTTCTCATATTGTGTTGGCGTGAATCATGTAATTGATTGTAATTAGGAATTGTAATCCGGTATATTTGTGGGTTTCCCATATTAGATGGGATTGTAATTACTTTCCTATTTTTTGCATACTTGTACATATATAAATATCTCATAGGGAGAAGAATAAGTCACTCTGAATTATTCTACCCTAATATACATATTTTAAGTTGGTATCTGAGCCGTGATCCTAGGATTGTGGTAGACTCAACCACCACCCCCACCACTGCAATCATATCACAGCAGCCTCAATCTTGGCCCACAAATTTGTACACCACCACCGTTACAGATATATCACAGCAGCCTAAACCCTATCTTCCTCTCAGTTGGAATTGTCTTTAACATGAGAAACTATTTCTCATTTTCTATAAACCAAGAGCATGCCTTCAGTTGTTCATTTGGACTAAAATCTGGAATTGCAATGACTTCATTATATACTTCTGTTGGATCAAGCTTTTGTGTAGTAGAATTGATAAAGTGTTCCAAAGATGAAGCCATTTTAGCCACTGAATCAGCAAGAACATTAGTTGTACCACTTTTTTTAGTGGGGGAATATCAGAAGGTTTTTGATTTCTTCTCTTTGGACAACTAGAGCTGGGTGAAACATAATATTGGGATCACTCTCAGGAATCATAACCTCAGCAGCTTCTGCATATGTTTCAGCACCCTCTCCAGTAGCTCTATCTTTGCCACATAAATCCACTATATCATCCTAGTTTGCAATCACTTTAAATCGAAAAGTTCTAGCATCTTCATGAGACTATCAAGTAGAAAATCAAAGTTAACCATTTATTTACCACAATTTTAGTCATACAAAAAGATATAATTGCATTATAAATTACCTTCACGTAATCATCCCAAACATTGTCTTCATCTACACTGATCATCTTCTTTGTTGCATCCCAATTGAATCCACACTGTTGAACCAAAAAAAAATTCACAAAAAAAAAAATCACATGGGTTGTGTTTGTCTAAGCCCATGTCCAGCAACCCTTATCTAATATAGATGATAAGTGTTTCAAAGAAACAAATAAAAAAAAAGGCAATTAAATCCAATTATCCCATGTGCTTTTCAAATTTCAAAGCCAAAGATTAGTGGGGTTGATCCCACGTGCAAGTGCCCTCATTTTCCTTGAAGCTTGGTAATCTAGCTGAAAGAAAGGAGTTCAGAACAAATGGGAGTTTGACCAGCCAATCTCAAGAGAGGTCAGCTGATCTTCATGGGAATTGAAAGTCCTCAAATTGGTTCTGATCCGAAGTAAGCCTATAAAAGGCAATGAAAAGGATACAAAGGGGACGGCTGGCAGGAAAAAAAACAGGGGAAGCCGCAAGGCCTTGGGGAAGAATGGAGCACATCTGTGCTGAAGCAAAATGACAGAGGCAATTCCATATGCAACTGTCCATATCAAAGGTAGCACAACATGGAGCCATGACAGAGGCAATCAAGGCTCCCCTCCTGTAGTCCTCCTTGCTTGGGTATAAAACCCATTTAACCAAATTCTATGGATGATGAATATGTTTTGGGATCAAACTCATAAATATCATTGGATACGAAATCCATTATTGGGTGAGAAACCCTGAAATTTATTTGGGATGAGAAATCCATGGGTGAGAAACCCCGAAATATCATTGGATACGAAATCCATTATTGGGTGAGAAACCCCGAAATTCATTTTGGATGCAAATCCATGGGTGAGTAACCCCGAAAATATTTTGGATGCAAATCCATGGGTGAGTAACCCAGAAATTATTTGGATGCAAAGTCCGTCGTTGGGTATTAAACCTTGAAATCAAAGTATCGGGTTTTGCACCCCGAAAACAATCTTAGATACAGATAGGAAAAATTCTGCAGCTGGGGAGATGGTTTGCCTGGTCCATGACGTTGTGCCTCTGCGACATTCTCAAATATGGCATCCCATAATTGATTTGTTACAAACAATAATGGGAAAAGCCTATAGGTTAAAAAGAATTAAAAAGGAAGGCCACATGTCGAATGACCTCTCTTTTGACTGGGAAGAAAACGGGCCATATGGCTGATTGGCTATCAAAGAAAATTTGATATTGGGTTCTCCTTGATTGTTACAAACAAGGAGAAACAAAAAAGGTTCGATGCATGCAACATGTGTTTTTGCCAAATTCTTATCCCCTCCAACAAGTCGTATGCAAGAGACCAGAGAAGAAAGAATTGGCAAGTTTGACAAAAGCTAACAAACCCAAAGCTGCCAGCTGCATCAACCTAAATACACAAAGTTTGGGTGCAAACTCATGCTAACCAATCCAAGGGAAGTGCAGATTTCTCTAAGTTCATCCTCCACGGTTCAAGCTATCAAGCTTCTAAATAGGAAGGAGCATAACTATGGAAAAATAAGATAAATCGAGGAGATACAATACTTTCCTTTTGCTTCATGGAGAAGCAAATGGCCCCATGCCAATGACAAGCGGAAGGGAATCAAGCCACAAGGTAAAGTGATTGCTCAAATTGCTTTAACACCATTTCACTTGAATAAGCATTTGGAAGCCCTCAAACCAAAAGGCTCAAATAAAGCTTTAGCAACAAACTCACAGAGTAGCTGGCTTGTACTGACGTCAAGAAGTCAGAGACGATAAAAAAATAGTCAGAGGTGTAATTGTTTGAGAGGGCCCATTCTTTGTAAATGTCTAGTAAGCTCAGGAATATGTTTTACAATATAAAGCAAGCATTGAGCTTCACACAGATAGAAGACAATGTGAAGGTTTGAAACCAAGGCCATTTCAAGTCCCCCACATCACTTTTGGTGTCTGCAACAAATGAAAGCAAGGTGTCCAGGCACTTGTGCTCCTTTGTATTCCAAGGGACGAAGACGCAAGGTCACTACTTGCAGCACCAAGCTAAGCAAAATGGCAGCAAATGCACGAAGGCTCAATAAAATGCTTATGGCATTCGGGTTTATCTGCCTCAATTCTCAAATACAACGGGCTTGGTCATTTAAAAATTCCAGTTGGTGAATAATTGATACAAAGTCTCAAATTCACAAATTATGGATTAATGGGCTCAAATAAAAAGGGTCCCATTAATTCCCAAATCGCCAAGTGAAGACCCAAGTGGTACAAAACCACACCAAATCCCAAATGGAAATGTCAATTTTAGAAAATTAGTGGGTTAATCAAAATTGCTCATTATTTTTCTTGGACATTGACAAAAAAGAAAGATGGTACAAAACCATCCAATTTTCCCCATGGGTCATCTACCCATGCAAATTTCGTTGAGATTAATCTCAGATCTCTCAAACACAAATTCTCAATTAGTGAGCCACACTTACCCATTAATTTCCAATTTTTCTCATAGGTCATCTACCTATGAAAATTTCAACATCTCCAAATTGTCTCAAAGACACAAATTCTAAATTATTGGGTCATACTCACCCATTAATTTCCAGTTATTCCCATGGGTCATCTACCCATGCAAATTTCAATGAGATTAAATTCAAATCCCTCAAACACAAATTCTCAATTAGTGGGCCACACTTACCCATTAATTTCCAATTTTTCCCATAGGCCATCTACCTATGAAAATCTCCAAATTGTCTCAAAGACACAAATTCTCAATTAGTGGGCTACACTTACCCATTAATTTCCAAT
>NW_018921656.1:342230-408041 GCF_002207925.1 Prunus avium | reverse complement strand
CATCTACCTATGAAAATCTCCAAATTGTCTCAAAGACACAAATTCTCAATTAGTGGGCCACACTTACCCATTAATTTCCAATTTGTCCTCATGGGTCATCTACCCATGAAAATTTCAAATCCAATTCTCAATTAGTGGGCCACACTTACCCATTAATTTCCATTTTTCCCTATGGGTCATCTACCCATGAAAATTCCAATGGGATTAAATTCAAATCTCTTAAACACAAATTCTCAATTAGTGGGCCACACTTACCCATTAATTTCCAAATTTTAGAACTATGCCGGTTTGATCTCATCAAGGGTACGTAGGCAATCTACCATACTAATAGACGCAACCACAACCAAATTTGAATCCTTGGTTTATTCTAACCAAATTTGCCAAATCTCTCAAACATAAATTCTCAATTAGTGGGCCATACTTACCCATTAACTTCTGTGGGGGTCTTTTTGTTCCAGCAGCCTAACGAATGGGCTTGGGCTACTGTGAGAAGAAAGCGAACAAAAAGATCCTCCTGAAGCCTGAGTTCAAGAACCAGACTCCCAAAAGAATTTTTTAAAAAAGACTTGTTGAAGCCTTAGAAAAAAAATACGTTTGGGTTCTTTTCACCAACACTCAGAAGAACGCATGAAATTCATTAATGACTTAGCGTGAGGAGCTTATGGCATGGGAGCTGAGCTTTCACAGGTTTAGCAATGAGAGAGAGAGAGAGACCAAAGCATGAATTTCTTGCAGAGAAACAGGTTTTAGAGTGGGAGAGGGGAGAATTAGGATGGCTTCTATCTTAGAACAGAGAGAAACGTTGGGAGTAGAAGATGGGAAAATTCCAGTTCGCTTGACAAAGCTTGGTCTTGCTCTGGAATGGTGTGTGTTGTTGGGTAGAAGAAGCTCTGTTTTATAGGCGTTTGGAATCCTAATTCCGTCGATCATCCATTCCTACTTTTCCTTTCCCTTTCTCCGATTACTCCCTTTCTTGTGCAAAATCATTGACCAGAGCGCCTGAATCAATGGCTTCTTGTGGTTCCAAGGCTTTGTGCGGCTGAGCCTCTCCATGGGGGTAAGGCGCCACTTGCTTTCTCCCTTGGTTTTCAAATCATAGCTTACAAAGGAAAACTGAGAACAGAGGAAGTTGTTTGTCCACTGGGTATTTCTCCTACACTTATGGATTTCCTATGGTCCTTGCTGTGATTCTGGGTTGACCACATGGGAGCTCTGGTATGGGTGGAGCTCGATGTTGGATTTTCTAAGAGACGCTGGGCTGGGCTTCGAGTACAGTTTTGAGGTTATTGGTGTTTTCCCTTCCAACGGCCCGCACGCTTTCATCCAGCTGCTGGAAGTGGTTTTACTCGTTCTTGGGCATTCTAACTGTTATGGACTTCCCTAAATGCTACAGCAGCCTATGGGATGTTCTCCTAAGGCTTTGGACCCCATTCTTCTCTCTCTCATGCTAACCCATGTATTTGGGCCCGAGGAATGGGCCTGAGTTTTAGTGCTCCCAAGTAGCCTAAAGCTTCCATCCCTCGGTCCCTCAATGGGCCCTGTGAGTGCTTGTACCCATCCATGCCACAACATTCTCAGCAAGCCCCGGGTGATTACGTGGCTTGGGCCCACTTGAGCTTGTAGCATGGCGTGATGGCATCGCATGTTTATTCGGTGTGCTTGTGCTTGATTTTAATTGTGCTATAATAAGCCGAGCTCGAATTAAATAACACCGGATAGGTTCATGAGCGTGAACTTATATAGCCGTTGCGTTTTTGGCATGCTTGCTTGGCGTGATGTGTGACCCGTGGCTCGTGTAGGGGTCCTACAATTCCCTATTATGCCCCGGTCGAGGTTCTTTTGTAATTAATTATTTGCACCGGGCTGACAATAAGCTTGGGCCTAACCCCTGGATTTTTGGGCCTCAACAACTTCCAATTTGTCCTCATGGGTCATCTACCCATGGAAATATCAAAATCTCCAAACTGTCTCAAAGACACAAATTCTTAGTTAGTGGGCCACACTTACCCATTAATTTCCAAATCAACTCCGAACTACGTTGGTTTAATCCCTTCAAAAAGGTACGTAGGCAATCTAGAGATTCAATCTAGATGCAACCGCCCAAATCTCAAATCCAAACAGAATCCTTGGTTATTATTAACCAAATTCACCCCAAACACACATCAAAATCGAATCCCTAGTTTATTCAGCTAAATTCACTCAAACACTTTCTCAATCAAATTCATACAAATCTTTTCTTTTGTAATGAGTCATTCATTCATTGCAATTCTTTGAACTACGAGTGGCTTGATTCTTGCAAGGGATACGTAGGCACCCTGAGGTTCGACTTAGGGGCAGCCGCAAAACCAAACGTACACGTTCTGTTTCTTTATGATGGAATCAAAGGGTTTTCCCTTGAAGCAAGGGATTGTAATTAAGAGACTTGCGTCTCGAATGGATCGAACCTAAAATAATAAAACCCCATTATTTAATTAGTGGTGGTGAAATTGTGTTGGGAGGTTCACATTTATCCTTAACACACACTCTGACTTAATATATCACTGACTATACCATAAAACCTTTAATTTCCAGGTTTTAACACGATTTCTTATGTTATCAGCACTTACTTCAATATCAAATTGTGTAGACAATATGGCAGCAGTGGTGTTATAAGCAACTGCTTTCCAACCACCATCTCCTTTGTGACCAATCTGACGTTCTTCTCTAAGTATATCCGCTAATGAACGCTCCATTTGTATATTCCATCGAAAATAGGCTTTGTCATCTCCTTCATTGTCATTACTTTGCCTGTCTTTTCTTCTCCTTTGCTTTATTTTGTTTACTTTTTCTGCCATCTTATGTATTTAAAATGATTATAACAACAATATTAATAAATATGATCAACATATATTTGCATCAAAAAATGATCAATATATATAACAAAATAGACACATAAAGCTGAATAATAAGAAAAAACAATGAATAAAGAAGAGTACATTTATTAAAACTAATAACAAAAACATGATTCAAATGTTTACAATTCCATACATAAATTTAACTAGAGACAGTTCCAACTCAATTAATATATAATGACTGAAAATCATGAATGAGTGGCGCCTCGTGCTTGATAATAAGAAACATTTGCATTGCTAATGTGTTACGGAAAGTAGTCCATTGATCAGTGACTTGAACACTTGTAATCCTATTTGTGTTACCCTCTACTGTAGAATGATTTGATATCTCATGATCCACAGAAGCTAAAAACTCCAGATCTTGATCTTGTAACACCTGGTCATTGTGTTGCCCGATTCGAATGAAGTTATGCAACACAAAGCATGCATTTATAATCCTAGTTTTGGCGGGCAAAAGATAGGTTATCAATGAGATTTGGCGGGCATAAGATGAAAATTCCCTCTCTATTGGGATTTTAGATGTGGAATTCCCACGTATTTTCTGCGTGTAATTTGGCAAATCCTAAGTTGATTTTGCTAAACGCTAAATCTTGACTTTTATTAAAATCCTGAGTTATTTTACCAAATCCAAACACATTGTTGGGGTTATTGAAGGCAATTTCTTCATTTCCAAATTTCAATGATGCCCTCCTCTTAAATTGTGTGAATGACTTAGAAGGAGTAGCAATTTGTGTAATTTTGAAGTTTTTAAATTATATTATTGTAAAATTATATGATATAATTTAGTCATTGAACTTATCCCGATTAGGTGAACTTGGGTTATTATCTATCACAATAATAAACTCCCTATTGAGTTTAAACCAAAGCTCATATTTATGAGTTTTAAATCATTCTTATCGTTTTCTAGCATTAAATCCAAATTACATAGTGGCTAATTAATAAGTTTCTGAAACTTTGCAAGAAAAAATGTATGTATTTAATTAGATTGCATACAAGGAAAAGTGGGTTCATTCTTTAATTGGAAGAAATGCCCAATAGTGTCCATCATACTTAGAGGACATGATAGTGGTTAAGATTTTGAATGTTTTGAGTTCAAGATGCATTGAAGACGAAAAAGAATACAAATCAAAACATATTGGAATATAAGATATAAAAATAATATATTAGGAAATTCAATAAGAGGGTTTAAAAAAAAAAAAAAATCCAATTCAAAGATACACATCCAATTTCTTAAGGCCTCATGGTCATGGTTTTTCCAGTGAGGTCATCATTTCCTCAATTGCCTCTATGTTCTTCTCCACTGACAACCACAAGTCATTCAAATCAACATGACTCAATTTTTGCAACCAGTCAGCTGGAAGGCTCCCGTAAATGGCTTGTATCATCATTTCCTTCTCTTGGTTGTCATTCATCTGTTTCTTCAATTTCTCATCAGCTTTAAGTATCGTTTGCATAAGAAAACTTTCTCGGTTCAAGATGTTCCTACTCCTTTCCATCTTGGACATCTGCTTAAACCTTGTGATTGTTCGTAGGGCTCCATCAGGGCATGGACTAACATCAGGGTTAGCTTGATGTTGACCATAAATTACTGCACATGCATCAGTTCCACACAGAATACTGAGTTCACTTACCTTTTTCATCAGTCCGCTCTTCCTTTTCTTGAAGGTGGTTTTTCTTGCAACATCATTTTTTATGTATGCAAGGTCAATTTTCTTTCTTGTCATGAAGAGGAAGAGCTAGTGATTCTTGTAGGAAGAGATGGGGAGATTTGATGATTCTAAGGTGGCTCTGTTGTAGTTTCATTCTCCTTGAAGCAAAGCAAGGTATATATATATAGAGTTGACGATGTTTTAATTGTAAAGCCAGATAGATGTGCGTTGTTTGGACCATTTATGGTGTTGAAAAAATTATGGATGACTCATTTATGACGTACACATATATTTATTATGCATATTATAAACATATCTAGCTAGTATTGAGGTTCATTGGTCCAATTGGAATTTTTTTTCTTGATACAAGCGATAGTTTTATTTTAATTTAATCTAAATTACGGAAAGAGGGATTCAAACTCAGAGTGCAGAGTGGAGAGCACATCCACTCTAACCAACTCGGCTAAGGTCATGTCTATCTCGGACACTTATGTATATAGCATTGAGGTTCATTGGTCCAACGCATGAGGAAAATGTTCTGTTCGTCCTAATATTTTACTGTCCAGTCCAGTTATGTATTTTTGGCGTTCTTTCATGTCTCTTGGTAAAAGTAATTTCTAATATGGACATGCCCATGGACCTTCCAATCTCACTTAGGCCCAACCTCTTTTACAACGAAGGAAAGTTCTTGATTTGCTTTCTATTTTTCACTTTAGGCAAATTCTAAAAGGTTTCTCGTATTAGGAAACATTCTCATATTAAGAAAAGGAAAGTCGGGTAACAAAAAGGAAAGGGATTTTTCCTTTTTTTCTCTTTTTCTTTTTCTCCCTTTCCTTCTTTGCTGTTTATTGTCGTATATCCTTTTCCATGCAGCCTGATTTTATGCAACCATATCAGCCAAATTTTTGATGAATTAGGAAAAGAAAAGTTGGCTGATGACCGAAATCGAAAGTTTCTTTTCCCTTTTTGTTTCCTTCTTCTTCTTCACATTCCTACGTTATGCTTCTCAATTTTCCTAACAACTCTATTCTAACATAAAACTTTAATTTTTTTTTTAAAAAAAATAAGTAGCACATTTAGGGAAACATTAATACATGAGAATAAAGATACAACTATCATAACATTAAACATCAATATTACACAACACAGAACGATATTGTCTGAAATTAAATGAGAAGTCGAATTAATTCCTATAAGAAACAAATTAACATACATAGACAATATGCATGAACAACACAAAGCGCATGCTTATGAATGAATAATAGATTACAAATACTTAGATACAAATATAGAGAATGAATTATTGCAAAACAGGAAAAATTAAGACATTGGGTTGTAAGTTGGGGGACCTCCCGATGTCTTGTCAGAAGAACGAGCCTGATGAGCAGCGTTAGTAGTATTTTGAGGAGCATGAGCTACCATATGATGATCATGCGCAGCCTTTTCTCCAGCTCTAGCAAGGTCCCCAGCTTTCGCCACATGCAATGACATTGATGCCTCAGCCTCTTTAGCCAATCTCACCTCATGAGCTACGTCGGATCTCGCCTTGGCTATTTCTTTCTCAGCCTACAATGCATATATAATTAGAATCCACAAATAATTTAATAAAAAACATGTAGAGAGAGAGAGAGATTTTTTTTATATATTCGTATATACTAAGATTATGAGGGCGACATTTACCAACTACATGTTGTGGATCATATTTTAAGACCTATATGTATAAGTGATTTCATATTTTGTAGAGATGCGCGGTCGGTGATGTAACCCAGAAATATGATTCATGTGCATTACTCTTTAGTGTAGAGTGTTGTAAGATACATACCCTCTCTTCGGCCCTGGCCTCGGCCTTGACCTTGCGCAGGGCGCCCATTTCATTTATCTTGTCCTTCACAGCCTGCATCTTGCCTTTTCTCTTAACAACAACCTTGCAAAAATTTAATTAGTTCAACTACAGAATGCTCAAATGTACCATATATATAGAGATGTTTAGACGATCTAGCAGTGCAGGTGACCTCTCTCTCTCTCTCGATCTCAGTGTTGTGGATGTATAGTTGACACATGGCAAGCACGCATATGTTTACTATAAACTAATGGGTGATGTTGAGGAGACTTGAATCAAGTGCTCTAAATTCTAATCCCCAAATGCCAATTCAAGATCCGGTTTTTAAGTTGAATTCTTATAACATATAAGATTTCTAAATAAGGTCCTTCATTGATGTGTGTTTTTCAACTGGGGTTAATTCCATCAACAGCCCCCTTCAACTTTGGACTTAGTCTCGCCCGATTTCATAACCATATCTTTTATCTATGATCGAGGTCTTGTGTTCAAAATTCTCCTTTCTAATGTGACTTGTACTGAGAAAAAGAGAAAAATAAAATAAAAGAAAAAGAAATGTGCTATGGTTGAAACAGTCTTATTAGTAACCGCAAATCTTGTCTATTTTCAATTTCATCTCTAAAATTACAAATTGTGAATCACAATTACCTCATCGCATAAACAGCACAGTTTTAAGTACCAAAAGTTTTGCCGAAAGGATGTCAGATGATAAAAAACTTTGGGCTTGGACCCAAAAAAATAAAAAATAAAAAAGAGAATGTTTTACTCAGTACAGCTAAAACTAAATATTTAGATTCATGAGATGTTTACATTGAATTAAGAGGAATTGAATTGAGTAGGAGTTAGATTGAGGAGAATTAGATTCTGGATTCCTATTGAAGTTGTTTACTAAACCATATGGATTGAGGTGAGTTAGATGTCGAGTTCCTATTGACGTTGTTTACTAAATCATATGGAATTGGGGTATGAGTGATACTAATTACTAAAATGTTCTCATTATTGGGTTAAAGTATATAGCAAATTTTAAAATTATGTGAGAATATAATGGGTAAAAAAGATGAATTCCTAATGGGTTAGTTCTCCAAAAATTAGAGTACAACCTCCTACCTAAGAATTGATGGGTTAGTTCTCCTCAATCCAACTTGAATAGGATTCTGAGATTTCTCCTGGTAGGATGAGGAGCAATTTAACCGATGTTGGCCAGCTCGGGCAGTTCTAGATGCACTGATCCATTGAACAGAGTAATTGTCCAAAAATGAAGGAAACTGCTATTTACATTTGTTTGGCGTTAAATTTTCAACATAAAAATAAACCGCAAATGGTTCCCACCATGGTGGTGGTGGATTCCCCTTCCCCCCTTGACATCCAGGATCGTACTCCAGTGGAATTTCTTTCCTCCAATGTAACCACACACACAAAATAAAAAATAAAAAAAAGAGCACGCCAGAAAATGAGGGAAAAAAGAAATTGATTTTGTCACCAAATCGAAGCGGACGAGCTGTTCCAATTAAACAAAAGTTTGGCTTTGCTGGTGTCTTGATCAAATAAATCGCTGGCCGTATCCTCTGTTCGGGTAGCCCAGTCTACAACGACAGAAAGAGAAAGAGAAGAAGAGAGTGTGGCGGGTCTCGGTACCATCAACGACTAAATAAGACAGAGTTCTAAACCCACCACTACAGTCGCACGTCAAGAAGCCGAAAGGAATTCTGCGACAATCTTCTTACCTCAATAGCTCAAAGTTACAGCAAATATACACATGTTGTGTAAATTATATGTATTTAATATCCGTAATTTATGCGCACATATGCATATTTGCAGTGGGGTTTAGACCCCGCCAACTGAACAGTAAAGAAAGCCTAGACCACCACTTCGGCTGCCAACAAGAATTTGAGTGGTGCAAGTAATCTAATTCAAGCGAGATATGGCGTGTGGTCCACAGTTTATGGACTCCGCAGTTAAAGCCCAGCTAAGTGAAGCCATGGGATGATTGGGGTCAAAACCCAAATGTGAAGTGGACCAAACCCATCAAATGGTGTGCAAATCAATTCACCCAAGATCGGTTTCCACGCTTGATGGATTTGAGCCATCTCAAATTTCAACTATGTTGGTTTGATCCTGACAAGAGTACGTTGGCAGTCTAGCATCCCACTAGAGGCAACCGCAACCAAATTTGAATCCATTATTTAGCTTAACCAAATTCATCCTCAAACGCTAGCATCTCCATACCCAAATCTCCATCCAAATATCCATCACCATAAATCAAAAATTACTCCCAATGAACCACAAGTTGAATTGATTCCGTCAAAAGGATACATAGGCAACTTGGTATTCGTGCCAAGTGCAGCCACAAAACCAAACAAATCCACTTTCCCCCCAAATTGTGTTTTCTTCATAGTTTTAATGGTGTTTCTTTTTTATGTTCGTCATAAGGGATTGTAATTAAGAGATCTTGTTATCTTGAATGGGTCGAACTGAATTAACAAAAACCTTTATTCTCTTTGAATATTGGTGAAATTGTGTTGGGAGATCGTGTTCACATTTTCCCTCAACAACATTATTTCATTTGTCTTATCAGCACTACCACATGGAGAACGATATTGTTTTCCATTAGAGTTTATCTTCTTAAAGATTTTAGTTCACATCAACAAAGCTGTCTTTTGACTACACATCCAACAAGAAAATATCAAGTAAAATTACAGACAATTCATTTTTCAGATGAACTACACATAAGCCTAGCTTCCACGGTATGTTGTGAATGAGAAAGGTGACAGCAGCAGAGGAACATGAAAATGTTCCCATTTCTGTGACTCTCTGATTTCAAACACGATAGAAACATAAGGAAAGAACCCACCTGGGCAGTACTTACCTGTGTTAAAATTTATCCTGTATATGCCTGGGTTCACTGCATCAGCTATGCTCATCAACTGACCACTTCGACCATCATTATCTGTAGTTGACGACCCTTGAAACACCCAACCGCCTGCATCTGACTCACCAAACATGGGACGAGGTTGAGGACCCTTCCACATTTCCAAACATACCTCAATACCGGCACCTGGAGATCCTCGAGAAACATCCAAGACATGGGATGTGATGGGTGGACGGGTTCGAGGTGGAGCTTGAGATTTTTTTACAGATGAAGCATCGGAAGCAGCAGTTAGATGCGCTCCAATAACGCTCACACGATCTTCTAGGGTTCCAAAAAATCAATAATATTAATTTAGAAATTGTGATTCTTTTGGAGAAATGAGAAAGTTGAATTAAGAATTCTCATAAGTTTAAAGTTGAATGTCAGCTGGAAAAACATACCAGATATCTGTTAGAAAGCAAGAAATGGGCACAAATTAACAGAGCAGTTCAAGTAGCTTTGGGTTGAATTAAGAGGGAAATATTGGTAAACAAAATGTTAAGTAATATCATACTCAGCCTTTTCCAATTTTTCCACAGCGCACATTATGCGAACCTAGAATAAGTGATGCCTAAATCTTCAGTATGACTAGTCAGGAAAGTTGTCATAGTATGTTAATGTAAAATAGACAATCCTAACACTGTGATATAAGCAAAGCCCAAAACTGCATAAAAGCATAATGAGGAATTGAAATTACAATTATGGAAGAACTGGAAAAGAAATCAAAAGTACCTTCCACTTTCTTTGCAAGTGTGGGATTCTTGTTGCATGTGGAGGTAACATTTTCTTTGGTTGAAAAGAGCTTCGCAAGACGGAGTTCTGTTATTTTCATCTGCTCCTGAGCTGCAATCTCAAACTCAGCTATCGGCCTGTTTGGATATCGTTTCTGCAATGAGGAAAAGTAAATTTATTAATTGAGAAACAATTTATGCAAAGTCTGTAGAGCATGGTCTTCACAGAAGTAGTATCGTTCTCCCCATTCCACAGGCATCACAAAATCAACATCAGCACAAGGTCTGATGAATTTCTCACATGGCCTTTACATTTCCTTGTGTGTTGCCAAGCATAGTATGTATTTGAACATGGCCAAAAATAAGGACAATAGCAACTGCTCTTCAAGCGTTGGTCTTTGTTTACTGCATTGCTAATAGAAGAACAATGTTTGTCATTGTTTGATTTCATGGCGATTGCTAAAACGCAGGATATCTCATGTACACAATTTCTTCAGAGAGGGACACATTCATCGTTGATCTCTTACTTGTCCAATTGCATTGAAATTGTTGGTTAAGCTCTTTATCGAGGCAAAAATAAGCTAGGTTATTCCAGCATCCCATACTAATTTATTTGCTGCCAAGTTCCAACACTGTTTTGGGGAGATATTGGAAAAAGTGCTTGAAAAATTACCTTCAACTCAGTAAGTATCCCATCAGTACTCTTTCCAGATGCACAAATTAGAAATACAAACCCAAACTTCTGCCTGTATTTAGCGTTCCATTCAGACAGTTCCTACAAAATCCAGGATCATAACATTCAAATAAACAAACAGAAATGGAAACATCAAATTATTTTTCTTTTTCTCACTTCTGCAAACTATTAAAACAGGAAGAAGCAAGCACAGCAAAACCTTAAGTACATTTGATTTCTTTTGAAGGGGGAATACAGGCTTAAAAAAATACTCATTCAGTTCTGAAGCACACAAACCTGCAAGCTAGAATTAGTGGCAGTTGCAAAGGCAGTTGCCTGCTCTCCCTTACTCCACCTGCAAAATTATGTCTAGACCACTTATTTCAATAAAAGTGCATATCTAAAAATACTGGAAGGAGAAAGAAAGTCAGTTAAATAGCATCAATTAGGCAGCACTCGACAAGGGTAGTCGTCTTTTCGTTGTTCATATATGTATTTATATATACTGACAAAAAATACTACAAGGCTTCTGGCAAAAAATGAAACTCTAAAGGCCTGGTCTTGATGGTAAATGAAACCCAGCCTAAACACAACTTGGTGTAAGAAACTGAGGACTGAAATGGTCAACCTATTTGTTTAAAACATTAAAATGTAAACTAAAGAAACAACAGCATTAGAATCTTAACTGAATATGATACTATCACTAAAAGCACCGAGTAACTAGTGCCCAGTAGTACTGAGCCATCATTAAAAAGTTAAATTAGAAAACAGTAAGTTCAATACAAATTCAGAGAGAAATAAGGTCAAATAAATAAGTAAACACAGTAAGTTTCAGCAAGCCAGAGCAAACCCATTGATGACATGAACCAACTCAATCTACCAAAACCCAGGAACATATAGATGAGTTTAAAACCTGAACTGGGCTTCTCTGTAAGATGATACAAAATACCCATTTTTATTTTAATTGCCTTAATTGAAGGTTAGGAAGAAGGAAAAAAAGTGTTAACAATCCATCTGATCAGCAATGGTTTCAAAATTCAAGTACCCTTAAAATCTTTACATAAGTTATGTAGATTTCGTTCATGGTTGTCAAAATTTAAACAAAAATTTGTGAATTAGTAACAAATAAAGAAAATAAATAAGAAGAAAAGGTTAAGCAACTGAACTGAGCAGAGGTGGCGTTAGAAGAAGAAGACGAGTGTCCGATCTGAGGATGCGCAGAGAACGCTTGGAGCCAAGCATTGACATCAACCTGGTTGAACCAAATTTCTCTGGCCGCCGTCACAGCTTCGTCGAGAGATGAGAAAGGGGATGCCTTCGCCATTTCTTTGCCGAATTTGGTGCTTTCACAGCATGCGAAGAACTCCTCCTCCTTAAATTGTAATCCCATTTTTCCCTTTCTTGAATAGATAAAAATAAAGATCTTCTCTTCTCTGCTCTCTATGATACTACGAGACTGGACTCTGGAGATCGAGGGGAAAGTCAAATGGTGATGGCAAGAGAATAACGAACGAACTATATTTGCCTCTTATAATTAGTTTTTACATTTTGCTCCCTTAACTAAATTTTTCATTCAAATCATCCATCTATTCTTTATTATTCGTCAAATTGAGCCTACCTTATGACTCCGTCAATGTTACCGTTAATGTACGGGTTAAGTTCCTTGTTAGTTCAATTAGGGTTGTTTTTTTCTTTTCTAATTATGAGAAAATTGTGTTATATTCTAAAGATGATGTCTCCATTAAAGTCCTTTGGATTAATTTAATGAGGTGACGTATGCAGGAGAGAAGTCAAAGCAGATTATGGCAGATAAAAAATCTAAGCAAAGGATTCAGATCCTTAATAAACTACAGGAAGGGGAATTTGAACTTAGGTGCAGAGTTGGGAGCACAGCTTGACTCCTTAAGATTAAGGATGAGCTCCTCCTTAAAACCGTGGTTTTGACACTTGTCAAATTCCGAAAATATTTACAAAGTTTCAACAAAAAAGAAAAAAGAATATTAAAACAATTTGGCATGTGTCAAAACTGCATTGGTTGTAAGAAGGAATTCCTCCTCAATTTTAAGGAGCCAAGCTTTTTTCAATCTGTAATCAAATACCCAAAAATTAAGAATCATATCAATTAAGAGCATTCACGATGGGCTCCCAAAACCACATTCTTATACAAATTTTAGGGAGAAATTGGAAAAATACAACCT
This sequence comes from Prunus avium, assembly GCF_002207925.1. Next base: position 395,154 of record NW_018921656.1, on the reverse strand, counting down.
CAACCATGCTCCCTATCTACCTCCTAAGATAGGGAGACCTCTAGGAGCTCTTAAATATGAGATGAGAGAAAGGACTCCTAGTGACTCCTTATAATTTAATGAGTATTTCAAACCTTTAATTAATGCTAACTATTTTTTATATTATTTTTTAATAAAGATGGACCAATTAAAAAAGAGTTATAGCATTATGACTCTCTAAATTAGAGAGCATGATTGGAGTTTTAATTTTATAGAGAGCTCCTAAAATAACTTGATATGTTTTTAGCTAAATTTTAACTAACAAATAGAGAGCATGATAGTGGATGCTCTAAGAGTAAGAGGGGATAATTGATATGATTCAATTCCTTATTTATTATCCTATTCCATGATCCTGAGCCTCTACATTTAATTTTCGTGTATTTACGCGCATTTTACAATACAAGTAAATTGTGAAAAATTCTAATAACTAATCTAATATCTTTATAAAAAAAATATAAGTTCAATTTAAAATTAAAAGAATATAAAATCACAAAAATCATATTTAATCTATCTATATATATAAAGCAAAAGGCAGAGAATGGTGAAACATTCAAAATACCAGAAAATGCCCTTGGTTAATGCAAACATTAAGAATTGAAATTATTAATTAAATAAGGATAATATGGTAAATTCACACTTTTTCTTATTTAAAAAAAATTAAAATTAAAAGAAAAATCGGATAATGAATCCTATTTTTATGGAAAACAACTACCTATTATCTTTTTTAATTCTAAAATAAAATTTTAATTAAAAAAAAAAAGCCTCTCGCAAGCGCTTGGGCTAGTAAAATAACTAAAATTTAAAGTACACGAATATAAGGAAAATTAGGTATTAGACATAGATAACTTTACTTATTAGTAAGTAAGACATTTGATATTTTGGTTTGGGTTTTAATACCTAGAAAAGAATTGTTATTTTGGATTAGGCCAAAGAGGAAGACCAAATTTGTTGACCCACCTTACATTAGTCATTAAAAAGACAATTATACCATTTTCATTTAAAAACCTAACCCAAATTCGTTAGTTTCTTAGATCTCTCTCTCTCTCTCTCTCTCTCTCCTCTCTCTCTCTCTCTCCCCGCGTCTTCTCCCTTTCTCCTCCCCTCTGTTTCGACCGACACCGACAAAACCCCCCAGCCACTATCACGTCGGCCACCCAGCCACCGGACCGGTCAAGTTTTGACCGGCGTCGCACCCTAAGCCAGCTCCGACCTTCCTCCTACCTCTGCTGCTGCTGTTTTGCCGGAAAACCCCGGTTTTGATCGGATTTTTACTCGGTTTTCCAATCCCTCGATCTCTCTCCTCCGGCCCTCAAATCCTTCGATTGAGGTATGGTTTTCTAGCTATTTTCCACGATCTAGCTGTTTGTTGGGTAAGATTTCAGAAATTTTGAGGTTTAATTGGTTAATTTCGGAGTTATTTTCCACGAAAACGAAACTGCGATGCAGAAAACGAAACTGTGATGCAGAAACTGAAACTGCGATGCAGAAAACCGCAGAAACTGAGATGAAGAATCGGCTTCGATCGTTGGTGGTCTTCGATGATGGTTGCGCGAATGGGTTGGTGGTCTTCGATGATCGTTGGTGGTCTGGAGGTTTCTGGAGGTGAAGTTGAAAGGTCGCGCGAATGGGTTGTGATTCAATTTCGGTTTCGGTTGATGTCGTTTTGGTTCAGTTTTGGTTTGATGTCGTTTTTCAGCTTTGGTTTAAAACTAAATACTGAAAATGGCATATGTTGTAATTTTCATATATTTGTAATGGTATTTTTGTTACATTTTGGTGTTTGGCCTTTTGCTAATTAGACTCAATTGTATTTCTTTCTACTAAATTAGTAAAATATATTATGGTTTAAAACTAAAGCTCCCAAGAATATAACCAATTTTAAAATTGAAAAAAAATTGAAAAATGAATTACTGAAACTGAATCCCACAGCCGCCAAAGCCAACCCCACACAACTCCACCAAACCCAACTCCGCCCTCCTCCCTGTCTCTTATCCTGCCAACCTTCCACCATCTGTCTCTTCTCTCGCCACCCACCCCTCCTCCTTCTCTCTCTTCGATAACCACCCCTCAGTATAGAAAGCTTCGTGTTTTTGCGTCTCAGTTGTTTCAGTGCATTTTCCAGTACAACCATGGCTTCTTTCGGCTCTACCCGACGCGAAGAAGATTCGGTAAACAAATTTTCTAAATTCCATACCCTCGACAATACATATATGTGTATATTTTCTCCGTTTCGTTTCTCAGAAAGGAATTTTTATCTTCGAAAAATTAGGAATGAAACATTGAGCCGCGTCCTTTTGCTCTTGAAATTCATTTTCCGTCATCTCTTCAGTATGTCTAATGTTTAAATTCCAAAATTTAGTTGTTTTTTTTAATTGTGTAATTGTTGTTGTTGGAGAATTGGATTAGATTATATTTCTTTGTATCATTCCCTCCTTCTGATTGCTACTTATTTTGAGTATTTGTGATCCTTTAGTACGTTTTGTTATTGAAGCTTATGTTTTGTTCTTTTTATCTGATAGGTTCTGGTACAACAAAATTTGCTTGTGAGGACATTGACATTGAACAGGCAACGGCAATTGAACGCGCTTAACTTTGAAATGGTATCGTCCTATGATGATGTACTTAACTGCTTTAGTTTCTTGAATACAGAGGTTATATACCTTAAATGCCATGTAATTAACTAACTTATGCTATTTTGATTTCTTTTTTCTTGGCTGAGGATATGCTATTTTTATTTTTGTTCATGTTTTCTTCTTGTATCTATTCTTTGTGCTTCATATTTTGCGTTCCTTATCAATTTGGTTCATATCTTAACTTTCTTGAACTAAAGTTTGTGGATTAAATTATACATTTCAAGGATAAGCTACATTTTTCAAGTGAAGCAATCACTGGCGTTAACTTGTTTCCGTTCTGAACTCACATTTACTCTCTATCACTTCCTTCATATTATTGTCCCATTAATTTTTGTCTTGTTATTGAGGTATCTGGAGAATCCTTAACTTACACCAGATAGTCAAGAAATTCACAAAATCATCACGCTGAAAAATTCCTGTTTTTGCTCATTGAAATACTCTCCTGTTCCTTCCTTTCCAAACTGTCTAGAACATACGTGTCCGGACGGAATTCCATATAGGCCTTGTAGAGGTTTTCCCGAACTCTTGTAGCATTTTAATTTGGATGTTATACTGTATTATGTGGTGTTTATAGAGCGAGATGAATGGTAGGACTTTTGAGGGTCAAGAGACCACCGCCAGTCCAGTGGTTGAAGTTTATTGTCCTTATATCTCTTTATCAGTGGGCATTGATTTGTCCACCTGTTATGTGCTCTTCTATTGAAGAGTTTCTGATTTCTTAAGATTTTACTTGCTAGTTTTAGGTAAACTCCTTTTGGAAAAATTTGCATTGTACTATTGTCCTCAGTAAATGTGCTCTGTGGTACTCATTGTCCTTAGTTGTTTCAATTTCCTGTTTCTTTCATTTGTAGATTTCTCGTCTGTTGGAACTTTTTCTGGCTTATGAGAAGGATGATAATGTCAAGCTGGTGATTGTCAAGGTACTCTTCTTCCACATGCAAGTTTTCATGTATAATATTTAAACTGTTTCAAGGAGAAACAAGAAAGAAGTCAAGTAATATCGTCTTACTATGAAGCTAATAGACATATAAAGTTGATCTTTCCTGTGGAGTGTTTGATGTTTGTTAATGTTGAAGCATCTAATCATCTCTCTTTTCGACAGACCTGTGTTCTTTGCTTACATTTACTTTTAGCTACATGTTAAGCTCTTTTTCTTGAGTTTCTTGTACAATTATGAGCATCAAAGTCTTTTGCTTGATGTGGTGAATGTAGAATCCCGTGAAGATATAAAGTGAATTTAAGATTCTATTGGGTTTCTTTTTGAAGATAAAGGTTTTTAAGTTCAAGGTATAATTCATGTTTCATTTGCAGCCACACATAGTTATTCATCTTGATCATTTTCCTGATGAATGGTTGAGAGCAAGAGAAATTTTACAGTTTCTTGGCATTAACTAAAACTGGCTTGATGCTTTTTCATTTTCGGTGTATGTGCATTTCATACCACTTGGGGTATTTGATGTATTGTATATCAATGCTGAAGTATCTATGAAGCATCTGAAATGTTACTCACGAAAGACAATGCCCGACACTATTATCATAAGTAAGCACTAACCATGTAGTAAATCCAAAAGACCAAAGTTGAGGAACTCAATTGACACTGAGTTCAAAGTTCAGGACTGGTTTCTTGACAAACCCAAAGTTCTGTTTCTGATAACTTGGGAATTGTATTACCTTTGTTAGCTTGGTTAAATTTACATAAGGTTGTAGGCACATTTGTGCCAAGCCCTGAGCCTGACGTATTTGTGACACGAAACTTGACTATGGGGTTTTCTGTGGGTCATTTCCAACCTAGGATCTGAACTCTTTTGTGATATCATGAGTCACATGATTGTGAATTTGAACTGAAAACATATTTTACTTTGATGTATTATGTATTGGGAGATAGAGGCTGCTTTTATGAACTAGAGCTTTAATGTTCATACTCCTGTGTCAGCTATACAGTGAAAGTAAAATATTGTGACAGGTCATCTGTTTTATGTTTTTAGGGGAAAGGAAGAGCATTTTGTGCAGGTGGTGATGTAGCTGCCGTGGTTCGTCAGATTAATGAAGGCACAACTTCTTTCGTCATTTGTTTTTTTTTTAAATTTTTTTACTGACCATATTTTCTGATCCTTAACATCAACTGATGAACTATATCTTCAGTTTAGGTGCAAGCATCATATATCTCTTACGCCTTAAATTTTCAAATAATATCCATTTCCATTTTCTGCATAATTATATTGAACTGTTGAGTATTTATAAATAAGATGCAATAAAAATTACTTCCAATCTAATATTACCGTGTTCGTGGTTTGTATTACTTAGGAAATTGGAGATTAGGTGCACATTTTTTTCAAAAGGAGTTTACCTTAAACTACTTGTTGGCAACATACAGTAAACCTCAGGTGAGCCAGTTCACTTGTTAAGTGTAGGTTTCATATTACCTTTTATTATGACTTCTGGTGTCAGAGGTATTCTTGGTCAATTTAGCATTTATTTGAAAAAATAAAAATTCTTACTGTTAGCATGCACATCATTGAAGGTTTCAATTCTGAATGGAATTGTCATGGGAGGTGGGGCTGGTGTTTCAATACACGGAAGATTCCGTGTTGCAACTGAGAATTCGGTATGTCTCACTTTATTTATCTCATGTCTGAAGTTAGGAAGAATTTCGGCTGCATCCTTTGGATTGAACTATTTATGACTTTTACTTTTTCCTGTTATGTAATCTGGAATAATTATTCTTACTTATGCTAGCTCACTCACTTGTTCAATGCCTTGCTCTTGCAATAAAAAAATGTGTGCTTTTTCAATCTGTTTGTTTTTCAATATGTCTTTGTGGGAAGTTCTGATTCTGAATCCCTTGTATCTCTTATTAATCTTTTGCAGGTTTTCGCAATGCCAGAGACAGCTTTGGGACTCTTTCCCGATGTAGGTGCCTCTTATTATTTGTCCAGACTTCCTGGATTCTTTGGTAACCCCTGCTATATCTTTGGTTTACATATTTGTGTTCTCAAGTAAATCAATTTTTTTCCCTGTACTATCTGTTGTATGATTGGTAAAGGAATATTGAAAAGCCCTGAAAATGAAGCTGCTCCCTGGTGAACTGGAAGTATATAAAAAGTTTATAAGAAAGAATTAATTAAGAGTAAAAGTCTAAGTGTCTTTAGATTTGGAATAAGCCATGTTCCCTAATCCTTGATAGCTCAAAATTAGTAGAATATATATATTTTTTCCATGTTAGTAAAATCAGACATCTATGATGTTCAATCCTTAATATTGAGCAGGGAATATTTGAACTTGTAATCTACTGTCTTTTTCTACCTAAGAAAAGTTACAACTAGATGACTCATTATAACATAGTTTAAAATTTCTATTGAACTTATGATGAATAGATGCCTTGTTTATTTAAAGTGTGTTTCTCACAGTATGAAACATAGTTTCTTATCCTTAGAAGCATTGCCACTTATAATTTGAAAAGGTTTTTCTAATTATTAAATATGTTTAAGTTTGTTACCACAAAATCAAATTAAGTTTTAAATCCGAGATAACATCTTGTAGTTATTTTAGTTTTACCTTGGAATTTTTCACTTTGTTTTAATTTTTTCCCTAACTTTCAGGAAGTAGTAAAATTCACCGAATTTTGATGATTATTTTTTCTGTCAAATGTATAATTGTTTAATCTCTTGCTATGTTTAATCACATTAGTGATGCTTCTGTGTTATGATTCTGTCTGATACTGAACTTTGCAGAAAACCTTTTGTCCTTTATTATTGATTGCCCCCATCCCTTATGTGCTGCAGGAGAATATGTTGGTCTTACAGGTACCAGATTGGATGGTGCTGAAATGCTTGCATGTGGTCTTGCTACTCACTTTGTTCCATCAACGGTACACTACCCATTACTTTTAGTTTTTATCTATACCAATGATCTTAATTGGAATTTAACAAGAACATGACCTATGCTACCCATTACTTTTAGTTTTTATCTATACCAATGATCTTAATTGGAATTTAACAAGAACATGACCTGATTGGTTAAGGAATTATGCTAATTATAACAAGTATCAGCATGGTTTTACTTTTGAGACTTGTGCAGGTTATTCTCTAGCTTTTTGTATGTTAAGTTAGTGCAGAATTGCAATATGAGACATATTTTGAGTGTCATATGTTTAGTCAATAAATCATTCATTCTTCTTTCGTTTGTTTTAATTTTGTAGCAACCTGTGATTTTCAGATAGTCATTGGGCAATAAACTTCTCCTTACATTAACTATTTTACTAAACACCGCTGTTTTTATATGGGTTTCATATAAAATATTGTGTTGAGGAAGTGTGGGTAGATAATCTGCATAAATCAGATGAAAAATGGTTGGAAAGAGGGAGAAGAATGGAATTGGTCATGGAAACCAAAATGCTGGATCAAGTAGCCTGGTGCAGTGCTGTTGAAGGTCTAGCAAACTGAAGTCCACAAATATTTTCATATTGCTAAGTGAAAAATTAACATCAAAGAACAAAAGGAAGTAAATTCGTAGGACCAAGAGGAAAGGAAGGTAATGTGCATAGCATGGTTGGGGTTTCTTATTACTAAGGGAAGAGCCTGCTGCTTTTGGCAGAAAAATGTGGGTAGGAGAATCTATTGATTTCAAATTTATTTTTAACTTTGTGAAGGTAAAAAGTCCCACATTGGAAAGTAGAGAAACCTAGCAAGGGCTTATAAGGAGTTGGGCTACTCACCCCATTGCCAATTGGTTCTGGGGTGGAACCTCAATTTCCTTAATGGTATTAGAGCAGGTTAGCCCATGTGTTAAAGCCCAACGGCCACACGTGCTCCACGTCACCCAATATGTGTTGTCCACGTGTTAGGCTTGAAAATTCACCACACGTGTTGGGGTGTGAGAGAATGTGAAGGTAAAAAGTCTCTCATTGGAAAGTTGAGAAACTTAGCAAGGTCTTATAAGGAGTTGGGCTACTCCCCCCATTGCCAATTGGTTTTGGGGTGGAACCTCAATTTCCTTCATTAAACATAAAGGAAATTAAGGATTTTTTTTATAATCAATATTCGGGCATTACTAACCTCTAGAAAGCATGTACGGGACGGCAATCTAGGCATTGTCTGCAAGTTTGTGGTTTTTGGTATGTAGACAACCAATCCAAGTCTATGCGAAGTTTAGACTGGATTCTTCGATCCTAAAATATCATTATTATTCAGACTCACAGTAACCATGAAGTCATTTAGACATGTAGTAATTTTGCTTTTAAACCAATTATGCTTTCTTGGTTAGCTTTCATTTCTCTCTCTGTATTATTTCCCAATCATTTATCTAGAGGCTACTTAGTTATTTTGAGGGCTTATACTGTGTTTGATTGATTGGCAGAGATTGTCTTTGTTAGAAGAAGCTCTATGCAAAGTTGACTCAAGTGATTTTGCCATTATTCAAGCAATTATAGATAAATACTCGCAGAATCCGACTCTGAAAGAGAAAAGTGCTTACTACCGGTTAGTATTTCTATTTTTAACCTTTTATTCTAGAATTTGTTTCTGCTTTGTTTTTATGAAATGAAATTGTCATGCACCAGATGCTCTGAATTTTCACTTTATGGAATTTACTGTTCTGCATGGTCTTATTTTTCTTCGAGTAGAATTGCCAGTGGAACACAAGATTTTATACACCATTTCTGGAGAGCCCCAGCGCAGTTCACAAAATTGTATTAACACTATGAAACCTTGGCCATTGCGTATATTCCTCATTCCACCACAATATTCTTTGTATCAGTATAGAAAGCACATTCTCACGTTTGAAATGTCCAAATTGCTGCACATGTAGAAGTTCTAGAGGTGAAATTGCTGGTTTGTCATAGGTATTAAGGAGAGTAACTACATTCTTAAAAAATCCTTTGGATACTAAAGAAATTAGTGTGTCTAGACTTATTATTTGTTGATAAACTAATTATATATTCTTGAAATGCAAAGTTGGGAATATGTTTTTGTAAATTTTTCAGCTGTTTTGGGTACAGGATGGATGTTATAGACAAGTGCTTTTCTAGAAGAACAGTAGAGGAAATTTTATCTGCCCTTGTAAGTTTATTCGAGTTTCAAATATTAGAAGAGTTGGTTTATTATTCTCTCTGCGCCCTGTATCTTTGGGAAGTTAATTACTCCTGTGGCTCGATACTTAAATAGTTTTCTTTTAGGATTCTAGTTGTAGATAAAACGTTTACACTTTACTTGACCATACCTTATGCATGCCATTGAAGGAGAAGGAGGCTACAAACAGTGCGGATGCTTGGCTAACTTCAACAATTCAAGCACTAAAGAAGGCATCTCCAATGAGTTTGAAGATTTCCTTGAAATCAGTAAGTCTCCTGCAGGCCTTGTAATTGCAGTTAGTTAATTCTCACACATCAAAATGATATGATTAGTTTGTGTTTGAAGCATGGTATGACATATGACCCCCAGAAGAAAGGGGGTGTCTTTTGCCCTTTTTTTTTCTCTTTTTGTGGGGCAAGATATAGATTGCTTGTTATGCTTAGGGTATGGTATAGGGTTCCTTAAGTTCATTCTAAAAATATGAAGTCATGCTTTGAAAATTTGTAATTGTATAACAAAGCTTGATACTAATCATGATTATCATCTTCTTATTGTTGAATAGAAGCCAGATTGGACAAATTCTTGTAGCAAAGTGAAATTTGACTAATAGTTCAAACTAGAAAGGAAACTAATGGTTCAACCCTAAATATATGTAGGGGTGATCTAAGGTCTTTGAGGCCTGCATTAACATGTAATATGCACTATTGTGAAGGGAAAATAGTATATAATTGAAAGATTAGGTACTTCTTTTTACTTTTCCTCAGTAGAAAAGGAGGTCTTTATTGGCACACAAATGTCACCTAATGCTAGGAATTTAAGTTTCATAATATGTCGAGGATGTTGTAAGAGTGTGACTTGCACAATTGCTAGGCTTGGTATTAATTTTTATATTGCAATTTTAGATTAGAGAAGGAAGGCTTCAGGGAGTTGGTCAATGCCTTGTTCGTGAATATAGAATGGTTTGCCATGTTCTGAAAGGAGAAGTCAGCAAGGACTTCAGAGAGGTTCAGCTTACTCGCATATTTTCTTATCCACGTTCATTATTTTTTCTTCTGGGTGACTTAAGCCTTGCTTCTAATTTCAGGGCTGCAGAGCTATATTGTTAGACAAGGATAAGAACCCAAAGGTAAATGAAATGGGCATTTTGTTACGTTTCTCTTAATTGTGACACACACACACAAATGCGCCCACACACATACAAGACTCATGCACACGGTCTTTTCCTATTAAGGATATCCTCATTTGGAGAAATGTAAGAACTATATTGCGGGACCACCTGCAATGTGGTTGACAATCTATAGTGTATGTTTTCGGTTCCCCTTCAAGGATCATCCATGCAAGTAATCACCGTTATATATTTTTCTCCGCTGCCAGCAGGGCAAATAATTTAGGGTATAAAATCTTTGTACTCACACACACACACATACACACCCATATATTTATCTGCGTGTGCCCATGTTTGAATCATACAAATACGAGCGTTATGCATTTCTAAAACTTGGACTTTAATTTTTTTTGGTTTCCTTCTTTTGGTCCGTCATTCAGTGGGAGCCTTCTAAATTGGAGCTCGTTACTAACCATATGGTTGAGCGGTACTTCTCGAAGTTGGATGATGAAGGATGGGAAGAATTAGAACTTCCTGCAAGATCAAACTTGCCTGTAACTGCCATTGCAAAGCTTTGAGTATTATGGTGTTTCAACGTACACAAACCCTGTAACTTGTGCAGACTATTTAGTTAAGTTCTTACTTCAGCAGGTACATAAGAAAACACCACTCTAATTCATGTTAATAAAAAACGAAAGGCTTGTTATTGGGGCATGTAATACGTATTTCTAGATGAAAATAAATCAGTATATGCATTGTTAAAGCATATAAATGCAAATCTGCACAATGTATAAAAAGAGGAATTCATTTGATGATATTAATTTCATCATCTTTTTCCTTTCTCTGAATCTTTGTTCAACTTTTTTGTTCCTTTTTCGGGTTTCAATAGAAAATTCACATTCTGCAAAACCCATATGCAAGAGTGAAACCCAACAAACTAGGCTGAAAAGAAGTGGAGCAGCAACAAAGAGCACAAAAGCATGAAAAGCAACAACAAAGAGACCAAACAACAAAACAAACCCTTCGGATGCATGGGTAAATGCTCTTAACTACATGAGCTACAAGCCTCATGTGTCACACTATTTTCTTGTAACTAAGAGTTTTCTTCCCATTTTGTTGTTCTTTTTATTCATATAGTGAGGGGTCAGTCTCAAATTTTTGGATCAGAAAAGGAAACCCAAATTGCTTCGATTATGTGTTATTTGTAAAAACTTATTTTATTTTATACACATCCTGTTCAATACAATTTCAATGCAAACATATTTGAAAAGTTGCCTGCATTTATTGTAGATGTGCATCTTCTGCACACCGACTATCAACCTCTTCAACAGCATGTGTATGTCGAAAGTTCATGGTTACTTTAATATGAAAGCAGCTGCGCCCAAACTTGAATGACCAGTTCAAATAGAAACTTCAACTATATTGACTGGTTGATCTGTTTTCTTATTTATTTATTTATGCTTAATATTAGAGAAAATTCCCTACTTACAGTTATAAATATAAATGCGAAAGATCTACTAGTGTAGTGATTTGGAGCAATTGCTCCCCGAAAAAAGGTCATGGGTTCGAGTCCTAGCATCCGTACAGTGTATCTGGGTTTAGTATGTTATCGCACCTTTTTCAATAAGAGAGGTTCTTGAAAAAAAATATCATCCATGGGAGTAAATAAATTTTCTTAAAATCATCCGTGCATTCCATGTCTTATCTCCACATTTCTAGAGTTTTGTGGGAAATTCCAAAGGCCTTTTAGAAAGAAAAAAAATAGACGAAAAATCTTTTAGGTAAACAAATAATTAGTCAATTAATTTGATGTTGGGTTGGTTCACCTATGCTTATTCAACTTATGTCCTTGTAGCGTTCCATATGCGGTCGGCGTTGAGTGAGTACATAATTAGCAGTGGTTGAGAAGAAAAGAAACACTACAGCTTTGAACCAACTATTACAAGTTTCCCGACTGAGAGAGGTGTTTAAAGTTGGGCTAGGTGAAGTTCTTTAGCTTCATGTCCTCTTCAATAGTAGAAAATATTTAATCATCTGTTTGACCTACACCACAATTCTGCATGTTATCCACGTATGTGCTTCCACGCCCATTCAATATGTGTTGTTTACATGTTAGATTCAAAAGAAGCCATGTTTGAGAAGGAACGTGTTGAGAATATCCCACATTTGATAATGAAGTCTTTACATTACTGTCTAAAAAATCTTGGTCATCTTCTCCAAATGTCAACTAATTTAGGGTTTGGTGCTTATATTGTAAGAACTCCTATTCAAACTGGTAGGGTCTTGGTCACTGGTCAGAACTGCAATGCAGGACTCAACGTAATTATAGCATTCACACAGACTTATTAGGTACCATCGTTTTCTGACTTCTTTCTTTAGTAATAAAGACTGGTGGAAGGATTCCACCATCTTTTTAAATCACACCCCTCAATTTTCTGTCTTTTCTCTTTTTCTTTTACCACATGAATTTGACAGAGTACCATTATTGGAAAAGTGACCATCTCGAATTAATATGATTGAATATTATTCATCTTTTCAATTTGTATTTGTTTTTCCCTCAATAAACTTATGGTTGTCACTTGGCCAGCGTATATTTGAAGCCAAAATCTGTGTCATCTTATTTGTTACATGAAACAGTAACTTTTTTTAAAATTTATTTTTAGAATAAGCGATAGTTTTTCATTGAAAAACAAATAGAAGTACAAAGCAACGATGTGCTGAATATGGGTAAATCTTCTCCAGTGACCCAAACGCAACAACATGATGAATTGATGAGAAAATCGTACACATAACCCAAAGATGACTAAAATCTCTTATTCAACAATTAAAATCACATGTACTATAAACCTACAATACAGATCCACTGCGCAACGGCATAAATGGAAAATTCGTATTTAAAACCAAAGCTAAATAGAAATTAAACAATCTAGAGAGACAAACTACATCAATCTCCTAAAGAGTTCATGAGAATTATTAGACTTAATTAAACAAACTGAAAGCAGGATCACCACTCCACATCCTCCAGAGCAACTCGAAGAGAGTTATAGCGCCATACTAGCTAAACCCATAGTGCCACATTGTCTAAACCCAAACTTGACATCTTCCTTGTATGCGTGAGCCAACAATGATGACTATTTCATGGCGACTGCTTCCACATCACAAAACAAAATAACAAAGGAGATGAGAGGGGATGAGAAGAAGAGAGGGGGAGGTGGGTAGGGAGGGAGGCCACCCGACGGTTGAGATTTTTCCTTACCATCCGTTTGGATGAGGAAAAATTGACAATTCCCATGTTTTGCAACTTAAGCGGGAATTTATTAAATGACGCGCGAAAAAAATTGTGGAAATTGGGACATCAAATTCCAAAGTTTAATTTCCACTAAAATAGGCGTCATTTCACAATTTCCATAGTGTCATTTACAAAATTCTATAAAATTCGACATATATAAATCCAAACGCTGAAATCTTCAATTGTTAGAAATTGAATGATGGAACCAATATCCAATCGATGGGATATTTAGAAAGCTATGATTATTTATGGGATGACTCATGGATTTATTAAGGCATAACTTGTCCACAACAAAATCAAGAGATCTGTTTCGAATTACACAACAAATAGACATAGAATTTCGCATCTATGTGAGTTGAATATGTTCTAAAAGCTTGCTGGTATACAGTGTGCCCATCCCGATAATGGGAAAAGAAGAAGGAAATAAGTTTAGACAGCATATCTAGAAGAAGCACATTCGGTTCTATCCGATGAACAAAAAATAAAATAGTAGTGTTACCGCCGACGAACCAATATCCAAATCATATAAAATTCTAAATTATTAATTTAGAATCTCCCAATACTAAATACCAGTTCAAATTTTCTTGAGAAAACTGTATCCTGCTGTGTGTTTGAAATTTAATACAAAAAAAGAAAAAGAAAAAAAAGGAAAGAAAAACTCTATTAGCTAGAATCATTCACAAATCCCAAATAATCCTTCAAATCATAAGGGAAACATGGGTATCGTTTCCATGAATTACCATGCATCTTGAAGATCTTCACCACCTTATCTTTAGTAGAAGATCGGCCATCCACGTGCAACAATGCCAGAAGCTTCTTCACTGATCCATACATCAACATTTCCTCCAGTACCCTCTCAGTTGGATGAAAATTACAGACCAACCATATGATCTTCACCCCAATCTTGGTGGCAGCATTGGAAACATGCAGCATCTTTTTGGTAATGGCAACAATGCCTATGCCATGCTCCACCAAGGCCTGCCTTCCCTCAGCACACTCACATAGTAATTTTATCAAATGCAACATTTTTTCACATTTGGATCTGTTGGAGTCTTGCAGCAACTCTATGAGGACACAAACTGCACCTGCTTCAATTGCCCTCAACCTGTTTTTCTTTGATGCTCTTAATATTTCAATCAAGACTTCCAAGGCACATGAACTTGCTTTGCTACATATTTCATCTGAAACAAGCTCCAACAAGGATTTGAAGAAATCTATACCTTGATCTTGTACTATAAAGCTCCAATCATATTCGGTTTTCGCCATCTTTCGAAATATGGTAATGGTATGTAGCCGTGCCTCAGCGCTTCCCCGCTGAAGCATGATGGCCATTGATCTGGTTGATTCTTGTTTCGATAACAACTCAAATGTCTTCTCTTCTTCCGTTATAGGAAGTTGGTGAAGAACAGAAAGAGCCTCCTCACAAGCCCTAAACGTCACGAAATCTGAGCTCTCCATGATAGTTTGATCAAGGATTTGGACAAGAACTTCGACTCCATTAGATTGAATAAAATCATCCTTCATCTCATCATCTATCTCGATGATGGATCGGAGTTTCTTTATCGAATTTACCTTGAATGGGGACGACACGATTGTGCTGAGAAGTGCTTGTATTTCATCATGTTTAGCGGAAGGACATGGTTGAGATTGAGATAAAGATGGTGATGAGCAAGAAGATTTCGAATCCTCATTACTTTGCCATGAAACGATGAGCCTCTTGAGGGTGTGATTCGGGATGATACCGAAATTCTCAATGCTTTGCATTGTAGCTGGGCATGTTTTCTTCTTGTAGGTGAAGAACCACTTCTCTATGTTCTTACGTTCGTATGTAACCCCGGTGGAGATGGTGACTGGGTCTTTCATAAGCTCCATGGAAATAGGACATCTAAAATGGCATGGAAGAAAATCCATGGCCGGATCTGCAGGTGTTTTTCTCTCTACCTCAAAATCCACTGCACAAAAACTGCAAAATGAAAGGGAGAGTTTGGGATATGAAATTAACATCCAACCTTTGCACACATATAAAGCAAGAGGGAGGAGGGTGTGAAATCCCAAAAAGGAAAAAATATTCAAAGTCAATATATGGATATGCATTTGGTAGCTAGCTGTATCATTAAATCTACAAGTAAGCACAGGAAAGTTTCTTCGTTTTGATTTTATTTATGTTTTTTTAAAATTTGTTTATTAAAGTCTAATTAGCCTCTTTGCTACCATAAGTCTACCATAGTTCTGGTCTATTCCCATCTGACCCAAAAAAATTTCTTTTGTTACATTCTTATCCAAAAGTCTAATAATTATATGAGATCTGCACCTCTGGAAGGAACATTATTTTTGCTTGGTAATACATGGTATAAGCAGCATCATGACTTTGGTGGGTTCATGTTTAAGATTTAAATCCTTTTCAGGAAACATTGAAATTAAAAGAAATGGGTAACTAAAAAGGCAAAAGTTGATTATCTAACCTAATTTGTTTTTTATTTATTAAAATTTATCCTTTCCAATTGAACCAAGTCATGCAGTGACAAATCTGCTGCTTCCCAATTATGCCATTCATATATTTGAATATAGTGGTTGCAGAAATAACTATTCACATTCAGGTTAGATGTATATATATTGAGCCAATTAATTAGTTGACAGCCCATATAATTTTGTTTAGAAATTCAAATAAAGATATGTATATATAGTATGAAATTGGCTGATTCCTGGTAGTAAATTGAATGAAAATATCACATCTTTTTATTTCAGATATGGTTGTTTTGTTCCAGCATTATAATGACTGATTAGGTCTTAGGTCTCATTTTATCCACCTTGGTTCTTTCACAAACCTAATGTGGGCTGATTAGCTAGTTCTCGAAAATAAAATACTTACCTATAAGGTAGTATTTTTGAAATAACCATTTCAGTTTTTAGTTTTCAATTTTCATTTTCTAAAAACTGAAAACTTGTTTGGTAACTACTTTCAGTTTTTAGAAAAAATGAAAAGTGAAACCGAACAAAAGTTGTTTGGTAACTGATTTCAGTTTTCAATTTTCAATTTTATGAGGAACTTTGAAATGAATTTTTTTTTTGTCAAATTGGGAATTTGAGATTATAGAATGAAAGTGCATATGCTACAAAGAGTTTGTAGTATTTTTTAGTGATTTTTTTTGAAATTAAGACGATTTTTTGTGAATTTTGGATCTGGATGTCCCAAGGCTTGAATTGGGGCTGTGGTTAAATGCAAGAATCGAGTGGCTGGTCGAAGTTGGGAGGTCTCAAATACCAAGTTTTGGTAACTGGAGTATATTTCATGTGTTGTAATGTAAAATTAATGAATGAAAAAGAGCGCAAAAAAAAAAAAAAAAAACACTTTCAAGTTGTTTTACCAAAAAAAAAAAGTGGTGATTTTGAAAATTATATTTCACTTTTTGAAAACTAAAAATGAAATATGTTACCAAACATGTTTTCAGTTTTCAATTTTCAAAAAAAGTGAAAATGAAAAATGAGATGGTCATCAACCCCTAAATTTACGACTCACCGTGATTGTGGATTATTTTCCTAAGAACAAAGGGGCAAAGAAAAGTTGCGTGAATTGTGGGGTCGAAAATAGACTAAATATAAACATGAAGATGAGATATCAAAATATACAAAACATAGCCGACCGTCTGGGCAGTTGACTTTAAAACAGGCTGGGCACTATTGCAATAGATATATCACACACATACATCACATCATATTTTGCGGGCGCAACGCAAGACATGCATGGCTTATTAGTTTTCTTAATTTTTTTTAATAAAAAATTACTAATAATTTTGTGATATTAAAAGACGGGCATTTTTCAACCATCTTTGAATTTTCTTCATGCTTCAAATCATGCTCACAAAACACACGGCGAGGACTGCGAGGCCAACATGTTCTCATCAATTAAACATAATTATTATATCTTAACCAGAATTATAAATTTCCATCCCAACCGTTGAGCTGCCGTATTGCTGACCACTCTGTCCAGGTGAAAAATCAGATCAGAGTCAATAAAAAAATTTGGAGTTTGATCATCAAAGTTTGACAGAATAATAGAAAATTAGGGTTGATGAGCATCGTAGTTTGACGAAATAGATAGTTCGACCAAAATAAATAAATAATGGTTGTTGGTATTTTTTTATTTCAAATCTTATAGACGAAAGTTTATTTAATTCTTAAATTAAAAAGAATATAGAAAATTAAAAACGTCTGATCAATCGGATGGATGGATGGAGTTGGCAAAACTTGACTTATATTTTTGATCTTTGCGTCTTGTAATCGATTGGTTTAGCTTGAGTGTTTTGACATTAAGGTGATATATAAGTAGAATATGTTCATTCAAATGTACAATTTTATTTTGATTTTCTTTGGAGGGTTCAAAATCCAGTCTATAATCCTCCAAAATCAACCAATCCAATGTGAATTTTTCTTTTTCAATGGCTTCCGTAGAGTTGTTTTGATCTCTAAATTCAGAAAAATCCAAACATTTTCAATTTCCGCATTTTAATCGATTTTGAACCGATTAACACTTCTTAATCGATTTTGAACCTATTAACACTTCTTAATCTTTATTTATTTATTCCTGATAAAGAAGATGAACTTTATTCAGACTAACAAAAGCAAGTAAAAGTCAGAAACACTGAATTCTACGGTGCTACAATGTGACCTCATTGAGAAAAGAATAGTCCACTTCCATGAGATTATGATAAAACAAAATCTAGCCTTGTAAGATAGCATTAGCATCATCTCTCAGATTGCTCAAGTTTCTAATCATGATTTGACCGAAAAGTGGTCATGAAAGAGAAGGTAATAAAATGATTGGGCCAATTTTATATAGTGGCAAGAGAGTGTGTGAGATCATATGGTTAAGTTTAATAAAATAAGAGAATTATAATTAATCAGATAATGGGAGAGATGTGATGGCTAAGCATCGTGTTAATCACTAGTCAAAGCTTATCTTTATATTCCCAATAATATGAGGAAATTATTTTTCTGTACATATATTTCCATTATAACGGAAAATATCCCATCCATGTGGAAATAGAATAAGGTCAGAAACTGAAGGGAAATAGAGAGTGAGATGCCTGAATTGTCTAAAGTCTAATATTCTTATTTATTTGTTTCCTATTCATTGCTGGCTTTCTTATCAATAACATTTCAATCCTACATTATATAGTGTGTTGTTCACACACCAAGTTATTTTGTGCTGTTTTAAAAATTTATTTCCAACTGCTAGGCATGCTGTGTTTGCCTTGATCACTTTGAATGGTTTGAAGTCTCTTCGTATATTATACAAGATATTCTTATTCAGGGACATTATGTCTAACTTCCTCAAGTGAACCCTAATAAGCTTATTTGAGGGATCCCTCAATAGAAGCTCACTATATATATATATAGCTTGATTTGTGTATGACTGATTGTATATATATACAGAAATTCTCCTCTGGGGACATCCGGACGATATTATCGTGCAGACGCCATGCATTTTCTACTACCCCTCCCTGAGTTCCTCCATGTTTACAATGGCATACGCACGATAATAACGTGCAGACAGCATGATGGGAGAATAATTGTATATATATAAAGTTGTCGCTATCCAAGTGAGACGAACATGATCAAATCTCTTCCAATTAAATTGAGGCGAATACCATTAAACCAAAGACTAGTTGGTAATAATTTGTGAGTTGATTTATACTATTTATTTGAGTGGTTTAAACAAAAAAAGAAAAAATGAGGGCCATTTCTTTATTTATTTATTTTATACATGCATGCTATTGTATTGTTAAAGAATTTGCAGTGATTTTCATTTGAGCCATTGTATCTTTCTCTCAAGAAAACACTTATAATATGAGCCTTAAATTTTAGCCTCCCTTATTCTGAGGCCCAAAGCAGTCGTCCTTGGATTCCATTCAAATAGGGAACTCAAAAACTTTGATTATTTTAAAAAATAAGGAGTTCTCAAATCCATTTTTTAAGATTCAAAAACTTGTTTGGTATAGAACTTGAAACTGTTTTATAATCTTTAAAATTTGCAAACTTGTTTGGTTGAATTCTTGAAAACAATTTCTTTTCATTTTTGTTGAATTAAGCTATTGATAAACATTTTTTTTTTTTATACAATTGATAAACATTATTGAAATTATATTAAACATACTAATTTTAAAATCTATATTTTAATAACATGCATATATGATCGTTAAACTCAATTGATTTTCAAGTCTTAAATAATACATATTAAATTAAAATATTCTAGACTAAATAAATTCTAAGACTAATGATTCTGAACATAATTCATCCATATCTGTCTATATAATATCTAGCATCACTAATTTCATTGCACTATACTTCATCAAGATCATGCAAATTGTGTAAAATTCCATTAGGGCCCCAATAATTCCACTTCTTTAGAATTCCAAATAGCAGAATTGCAAAATTGGAATGAGAATAAATCTTCACAAGTCTCTAACTAAAATAGCAGATAAAGTATTCCATGATATAGCTGAGATACAAAATTTCCACCACACAACACAATCTATGAATAAATGGATGCTCAAAAAGTATAGGCAACAATTACTGCATAAATATCAAGGGAGGCAAGGACCTGATCTTCCACTTAATAATTGCAAATTCATTTGGGACATGAATCAAATAATCTTCCAACTAATAATTAAATATTCTTTGATTTAAAATGCTCTATAGAATTTCATAATCCCTCAATCATTTCTACAGACAATAAATGACATTGGCAACTGAAAGTCAATTGAAAATAATAACAAAAATAATTACAGGACAAAACTGTACCTCAAGGTTCATCCCTACACTTCCCAACTTTCTTTGATCACATCCAATGACTTGGTAAGGCATGCACTGTCATATTTGCTTCTCAAACTCTGTCAAATCTTTCAAGCCTTCATAGAGCATAACCTACGTAGTGCAGACGAAATCATAATTTTTATATAAATATAATACTAAAAATAAAAACTAGAGCTTATTAAGGAAAGAGCAACAGAACAATGACAATTCAACCATTTAGAGACCAAAAGCCTTGTTTAAACCAAGTAAACTAGCTCTCCATTAGCAATGACAATGCTTGACAATTAAACCAATTAAACTGGCTATATAAAACTGAGAGAGAGAGAGAGAGAGAGAGAGAGAGAGAGAGAGAGAGAGAGCGCTCTGTGCTCAACCAATCCAAAACAAAACTCACAAAAACCACAACCAAAGGGAACCCTACGGCTAAACATTGACATTTGATACCTATGTGTCAATGAAATTGATCAAAACGAAAACTTGAGCTGACAACTTCTTCTGTAACAATTCCTACTAGTTTGAACAAAGGTCTAAGAAAAAAATTGTGTACAAAATACATGATATTTACTGTCACATACTGAGCAAGCTCTTATCAAAACTTGTCAAGTTAAGTGAAAAGATCAGTCACAATAAAATGAGTTGATTTTGACTGCAGAGCTCATACTAATGGCAAGCTGATGTGCAAAAGACTACATATTCAAGAATTCTTGTTAACCAGAATGCACAAGTTGATTAACTTATTAAGACTTATTAACTTAGTAAGGAAAAAAATTGCAGAGAAGCATCAAATATTTGAGCTCTACCAGGAGCTCAGAGCAAGCGTCACTAGAGCGATGAGACGACTACAAAAAAATTGTAAAAAACACACTTTTTTTGTTTTCTAATTTGTTGATGTTTTTGAGCTTATTTTGGGTTTGAGTTTTCAAAAAAGGCCTACCAAATAGGGTTTTTTTGTCTTTTAACTTAAATTTGTTTATAAAATTGAATTTAAATCGAATACCAGATGAATAAATCAGGTGACGAAATCTAATGGCTCTCGTGTTATAACACATAATTATTTTCATTTCTTTACTTGAGCAGAGTAAAATGCTCCTAGGCAGTCTCTCACTAAATAAACTAAAAACTTAATTGTTGTACTTCCTTCTATGGTCAAATCTCATGATGATCCCTCAACAATCACAAAGACCCATATTGCTTCATTTGACTATTGGTTGTACAACATGATCTTAGTTCCCATGATTTTGTTCCGAACTATAATTAGTTCTAACAACCTAAGAATAGAGTTTCATGTTTCTTGTGGGCAATACAAACAAAACAATGTCCGTTCACTCAGACAAGCATATCACATCACAATAATTGTTGGAATTTCTTAGTTTCATGTATAGGTGCTTGTAATTTTGGGTTGGCCTTTTTTGGTTTGGGAGACGTCGGTAGTCCACATTTGCAGCTTGTACAACTCAAACAACCATGTGGAAGGCTACCTACTCTGTGTAGCTTGAATTTGGTCTAACCTATAGCAAGGGCAAAACTCATGTTGACTCTCAAGAAAATTACTTTCATAAAAATAAATAATAATAAAAGAATGCAAGTGCTTGCCCGTTTTGACTTATTCACAAGTAGAATCGGGAAGACAACATGAATTCAATTTAGGCTAACTTAAACTAGTACTTCTCAAACAATCGTCAAATTCCACATTAAACTCCAAAAGTTACAATGACTCATATTGTCCCATTGAATAATGTTTTACGACTCACTTTTCCCCTCACGGTCAAGTCTATCATTAATTCCGTCAAAATTAATGGCATAGCTCATGTGTGATCCCTCTAACTTTTTTCCGCAGCGTAGGAGCCACGCTATAGCCATTTTGACAAAGTGTTTGAGGCTACGTACATAGTGGGATGAAGAGACTCTCCCCTTTTAGGCCTTTGTCTACGATACTACACTGATATACCATGAAGGAAGTTGAGGTTCTACTTCAAAATCAATTCGCAATACTACGTAGCCCAACTCCTTATAAGTCCATGCAAGGTTTCTTAACTTTCCAATGTAAACTTTTATTCATGTTCCTCACATCTTGCTCTTGATCTATTTCATAAGGGTAGTGCTATTCTTACCATATTTTTTTATACTACAATTGTATACCACCTTATGTGACAGTTGATGTGGACATCCACATCATCTAAGGTGATTTGAATTATTATTTCTTTTTATTATTTTTAATTAACAAAAAATTAAAAAGAAGAAGAAGCAAAAACTACCAAGAAAATAGGGTTTGATGCTTGCCTCTCCACAACCGCTCCAACTACACTCCACTCCATCTCCAGCACACAAACAACAATCCAGATCTCTCAATATATTATGAACCAAAAGAGATCTAAATTTTTTTTTATTAATCTATTGTTATGAACCAAAGTAAAGTGGACAACTCCTGGGAAGTGTCAAAGGACTCCATTCAAAACAATGACCCTACCTTGAATGAAGAAAATTACTTTCTATTGTTTCCATATGAATTCCTTAACTTCTCTAGTTCAGATCTTCTCTTCCCTCTATTCTAGATATGAAAATTTCCTCCGATCGATGGATGGGTTGGTGGGAGAGAGAGGGTAAAAGTAAGAAGAGGTGATAAGTTTTGAGTAACATAATTACATTTTAAAAATTAAAAAGAAATTTTAGTATAGCTGGCTATTTAATTGACATGGCAATAACACCTAAGCTGACATATAAGGTGGTATAAAATTGTGGTATAAAAATGTGGTAAAAGTAGCATTATTCATTTCATAACCTTCAAGTTCCAGATAACTCCTCTCATTCTGCAGATCATCTCTCCTATCCTCTCTATCTACTACCCTTGCCTACTATATCCATTGGGAGCACTCATCCTATCCCTTGCAGACAATTAGGAAAGTTTGAAATTTTTAAAAAAAAAAATTTGTCCCCCCATCTCCAGGACTCTACACTATAATGCCTTAGGCCTTTCAACCCAACTACATTTAGTTTTGGGTTTGATGCTTAAATATCTGCATGATATCAGAGTGAACAATCCATGTGTAGGCCATTCAGCATTCAAGAAAATTCAAGAAAATTCAAGAAACTACAAGAAGTTATCAGACTGCCCTGAGAGAGGCTAGGCTCTGAAACCAGAGACTGGACTCCACATCCAGAATGAAGGATGGATAAGCAATTTCTCAGCCCTGCAGAAACAAGGGGTTAACATGACGGATCTCTTTTTAACCTATTGAAATGGTTAGGATTGGATCTTCAAAAGCAAATAATTAAAGAGCTAGAAAATACAATAAAATATATGAAACCAAATACAAGATTTTTGGCTAAAATGTCTGCCATTTTTTATTATTTATAAACCGGAGAAGTTTGCGATTTAAGTCTTGGCTAGTTGCCTTTTAGAAAAAGAAGAAACATTCAACAACAGTTCAAACTACAAATTATAGAGGATGAATGGAGAGTTTAAGCAAACTCCATTCTTATTATTTATATACTACGAGTTCTCTAATCTCTTCCATCAAAAACTTCAGATCACTTTTCATCACATGATGTATGCAGGATTTATCACTCTCTCTCATATATGGCCCTCACTTGAATAATGACTCCACAATGTTCTCCCAATCCTGTCAGCAATGCACAAAAAAGAATGTTAAGTGATTATAAGGGAACTTATCAAAGTAATATCTTTGATCAAATTCAATACAGTGACATTAGGCACTTTTAAACCAGTACGTGGGACTAGCTAGTCAATTTTTACCTTAACCTACCCATATGAACATATGTGTTTTTTTTTCCTCTGGTTATATTCGATGTGATCGAACCCTTAATATATCCGAATCCTAACTCAATTTCCTACCCTCGTTAACTACTTGAGCTAACCCCATATGTACGTAGCATATACGAGGAACTTAACCTAACCAATGAGAAACTAACTAGTGCTCGACACGTATATATATATATATATGAGAATTAATGACATAATGAACATACCTCATCAAGAGAGAGATTTTCTGGTGATGCCATATTCAATCCATCTCCATCTCCATCTCCATCGAACTCGAGGTCCACGAGGTCCACGAGGTCTCCATTATGCTGCTACCATCGATCACATTGAACAGTTTATTTGAATTGCATTTAGAGTATTAACAGTTTAAGCAATGATTCTTATTAGAAAACCAATGACACACACCCACACACACACATTTAAATGAAACCCCAAATATACATGTGTAATTCAAGGAGCTTAATATTGAAATTGTATCAGCCACCATCTAAAGAAAACAAATAAATGAAGTAAATAAAATCATATATGAAATGCATTAATATATGAGGTGATGCTTTGCATACCTGGGCAAGGGATTCTTTGTTTAAGGGAGAACTCTCTTGGACCACACTTGCACTAGGATCAAAATTCATGACTTGTTTTCCCTTTCCCTACAGAAGAGAGAGAAGATAATTACCAATTCAAAAATTATTAATGTCCAATATTATATATCAAGTCAAAATAAAAGCTTAATTATATCTTTCACTTCTCAGTACCACGAAAAAATTCAAGCATACCTTATCATCATCATTAACATTTCCAAAATGATTTTCATTCAAAAAGAGATCAAAGTCATCATCAGTGTCTTTAGCAGAATCCATGGCTTGTTTTCGTTTTACCTACACACGAAAAAGAAGATAATTGTGAAGCACATACCATGAAATCTAATTATATTTTCTCAGTACCATGAAAAAAAATCAAGCATATACCTGATCATTATTAATAGATTCCAAATGAAGTTCATTAAAAAGGAGAACACTAAGATCAAATGCATCATCATTGTCTTTCTGGTATGATGATGATATCTCAGTGGAGCTAGAAGAACTGTCCACTACTGTAACTTGGCTGCTGTTGTTGGAAGAGCTGAAAAGAGCACTACATTGTTGCACTATTTGATCAAGTTCTGAAACATTAACATTTCCTTGTCCAGCATTATTTCCTTCAGCAAGTATTGGTGAGAATTGGCTGCATCTAGAACCAGAAAATCCGTGAGATGACGAAGACTCCTTTTGGGGAAAATCATAACCGAATACCACATTCTCCACTTGTAGAACATTCCTGTTTTGATCATCATTTTGAGTACCATTATTGATCAGCAAATCACCACAATTATTATTGACACCATTTGAATCCCAGCCTACATTATTGAACACCGTCTGAGTTGGAGCCATTTGTCCAGCAAGCCTTCCTCCGCCGTCACTACTAGTAATAGTCATTTGCATTCCAGTACCATAGCTGTTGTTCGTGTAGGAGGTCATCACATTAGAATTATTCCATGAAGCATTATTGGAATTTCCATTTCCAGTAGTTGTGAAAGGCTGTGGGGTTTCTTGAGCCTTTTGTTGGTACATATGCACTAGATTGGTACCAATATGAACTCCATTAGCACTGTTTCTCCCAAAACTATATGGAATATCTGTAGATATGAGCTTCGGGCTTGGATTGGTGGTGGACAAATTTCCTTGAGCATTGTTTGATTGAAATCCAGAGCAATTGGCAGCTGGTTGCAAAGCATTTGGTGTGCTGCTCATCAAAGGCAGATTAGCAAATTTTGATGCAGCATATGGTAGATATGGATGTCCAGTGATGTATCCAGATTGAGGTGGGGATCCGCTGCTGGTAGCTTCCTGGTCATTAGGACGACGTCCCAGGAGACTCAGGTTGCTTGCATTAGGTTTAACTGAGAGCTCGAAATTGTCTCTAAGTGATATTGGTTCGTCCGGTGTGGTAGGTTTCTTTCCTGGAATGTTTTGATTCAGCAATGAACGTCTGGTGTGTTGGGAGAGGTCCATGGACAATTTGCTTACTGCAATTCTCCCTGCAACTTTTCTTAAGAACATTCGATATTTCTGAAAAAAAAAAAAAAGGGGGACGAAACATTAATCGCGTCCATATGTTCTAAGTATTTAAGGAATTTTCGAAAGCACCACATAAATCGTTAATTAGTCTCACATATGTTAATTAGGCTAAGTTTCTAATTAATATTATGTTTACATACTTATTGAACCTGTGCAACTAACAGCTTTTGGGTTCGACATTAAGAAAGACAAACCTGCAAATGACTCGCGATGTTTGCTCTGGTCAATCCTTCCACATTCATGACCTCGAGAATTCTTTTCGGAACAGCCTCTGTACAAATTGAAAATCAATTTAAAACCATAACCACTAGAAGTTAGTTGATTAGTAAGTAATTAAGCCAAATCAAACCACACCAAAAAGAATTAACTAACTACTAAGAAAAATCTATGACCAAATCAAACTTGCTAGCTCTTACTTACTTTCCAGTCCTATACAATAAACGGCTTCCAAGAACCGAGCCTGAAGTTGAGAAGTCCATTCGACCTTGTGCTTTTTGATAGATGTAAAATCTTTCCCTCCCTGTGATGGTCTTTTCCTCTTGGAATTGCTATCCCCATTTGAGGAGGACGAAGATTCCCCCGAAACACTTCCTATCTGCTCAACAACAATGTGAGGATTTCGTGTTCCTTCATTGCCTCCCACAACAAATTGCCAGAGGTTTCTCACATCACTAAAGCAAACTGGTTTCACTATATAATGCGTAGCACCATGCTCTAGTGCTGCTAGTATGGTACTCTCTCTGTTATCAGTTGAAACCACTGCATCCAAGTTGGGGCCAATCAGAAATACAATCAATACACATACATACATACATACATACATACGTAACTAAAAAATATGACATGAGAAAAGATAAGTTTGTTAATAATGAATAAAGGAAAGCAATAGTTAGTAATATAATTAGGCATAGTTAGCAATTACTAGTCATGAAAGTTTAAGTTGTCACAAAACGAGCTAACAATGTATATTAAGCTTACGATATTGAGGTTGGTTGATGCTCTGGCCTTATGCTATAAATTCATCACAATGTACTCAGTTAGGTACATCACAACAAATAGCAATAGCTGAGCTAGCTTGCAATGTCAACGAGTTCTCATGATCTAATTTTTATTTGAATTAACCTATCTCTTCAAAATTCAAGTATCTAAAAAATCCCAATCTCCAAAACCCCAAGTATCTAAACAATCAATTGCACTTTAAGCTAGAAAGTATTATATAAAGAGATAAAGGGATATACAAAAGTGTGACAATAAGTACTTTGGGTATAAATTTATATACACACACACATAGGCAATAGAACGAGATTATAATTGACTCACAAATTAACGGCAGCTTGGATTCTTCTCTGAGTCTCCTTATTACTTGAAGTCCAGCCACATTAGGGAGGTAAAGGTCTGCCATAATGAGGTCAAATTTGTCTTCCTCAAGCAAAAGAGTAGTAGATAAGGCATGGATTGGATTCCTCATTGTCACAACTGAAACATAGCACAAAAGAATAATTACCATTCCACAAAAATATCATACAATCTAATGAGTGAAATGCAGTACCCTAATTTATACTCTTTAAAGAGTTCAAAAGATACGTATCTGCTAATTCTAAAATGGGTACGTATGTTACGTGAAGAGAAAGTTAGGTGGAGGTCAGACATCGTTGACGGTCATGCAGCAGTACGTACGCACGTATAATTAGATTTATTTCACTAATTATATAAAACACCAAGCTACATACATGGATCGGTGAACCTTATTTTATGATAAAAAGAATGAAATACACGACAACAAAAAGTGGTGAATAGAAATTCAAGGTATAAGAATGATTGGGAAAAATATGAGAGAGAGAGAGAGAGAGAGAGAGAGAGAGAGAGAGAGAGAGAGAGATCATGGAGCTACACAATCCAATTTTGCCTTCTGACTTTGATAGAGTGAACGAAATTGAAGGGTTATAGAAAGGAAAAAACTGTCATATAACCGGAAAGACAGTAAAAAGGTTATGTCCTATAATGAAAAGAAGATTTTTACAACTCCAATAGAAATCTAAAAATGAAATATCTACTTAAAATGAAAGAATTGTTTAGATTATATAACCAAATTGAAATCAAGGTTGCACCGCAACTCTATCCAAATTGAACTAATGTACACAAGAAAAGAAAAGAATAAGAGAAAAAAATTAGAAATCTATTACTTTTCTTTGCTCATAAGTTCATAGAAATCTCTATATTACTTTTTTTCTCCAGAAAATATATGTATTTTGGAGAGAAAATTGCTTATTTTTCATTTCCATTGTAACAGTTGAAAAAAAAAAGAAAAAAAAGAGGAAGAAAATCACGGGACCTAAATTAGGTACCTTCATGCTTTAAAAGTTTAAGCAGGCCTGAAATAAAGGTAAGAAACTCTGCATCATCATCCACAACAAGTACACGAAGTTTCTTGGGATAGCTGCTTGTGTTCATGATGAGATCAGATTGAGAGCCTTGCAAACTCTTATCACCATACATTCTTAAAAAACCTCTGTCAAGCGACTGAGAGAGATATATGAACCAGGAAAAATCAAAGAAGGTTACAAGCTGGTAGAGAGAGATAGAGACAAGGTTAGGGAAGAGACAGAGATAGTGAGCTAAAGTGAAGCTTGTGAGAGGGAGAGAGAGGGAGAGAGGTTTTGTCCCTATTAATCTTATGAACAGCCTATATATAATGGCTACGGACAGATTATGAAGCCATCACAAATTGCTATGCCACAGGCTATTTTGCTGGTAATTAATTCAGTATCTAGAGCAATGTTTATCATTTATTACAATTTTCCAAAAAAGAACAAGTCCTTGCATACTCTTACAAAGAAGAAAACTTTCAGTGGGCTTCAGTTTCATGTCTTTTCTTTAATTCTAACTAATCTTTTCTAGTACTTTGATTTTCATCCAGCACACAGTATTTTTGTTCGTGCACATGAAGAATCATATTATAGTGAGGCCTTGGCTAATAAAGGGATTTTAAAATTTTATGGAATCATACTAGTAGAGTAAATTGAAATTATTAATCCTCCTTAATATCTACAAATACACGGCCGTGGTGTTCATAGACAAACTTTTGTATACAAGGAGTACATTGTAGAGAGAGATACCAAGAGCGTACATCTGCATAAATCGATCGCGCGTGGAATGTACTACAACGCCTGTAAGAATAATAACCATCTAAATTGCTTAAGTCAGTGTAGACACAAGATGAGTTGAGTTAATAATTAAGCACCATGGTTAGTTATAAATATGGTAACTAACGACTCTTCCTGAGAATGACAGGATAAAGCTCAGAAGGATTAATTACCTAGGAAAAAGTTGAAATTAAGGTGTGAAAAGTACTTATGATAAATGTTTAGATTCAAAACGTAGAAGAGGTTTATATATAGGAGGGAAACAAAACCTTTTCACTTGACCCAAATGGTGCTATAGCTTCCATGAACATGAAGAAGAAGAAGAAGACAGAGACCAGACCCTAGTGCCATAAAACACTTTCCATATAGTTTACTCTCTTCCAGATTTTAAATGAAATCTGAAATTTATTACTGTTCAATTGATTTATGGTTAATGAATTTAAGCTGTGTACATGCAACATTAGGGCATGCTAACAGGTGTGACATTCTTCACCCCTTGTTAAGTTACTTTTAATACAATACCACCTTGACTAATAATCTATGTGCGGCCCACATATTTAACACTAATCCTTTTTACACCAACTCTTATCTCAATTTGTAAACTCCAACTTATATCTTTTAGTATTTTATTTATTTATGTCTAAGTTCATTTATTGTATAAATATTTATATTTGGTTTAATTTTGAACCTCATTTAGTGGTAAATAGGGTTTTATTCATTTATTATTATTATTCATGTTTGGACTCTTTTCTAAAGTGGGTTGGGGGGTTTTGTGTAAAAAGTTGGGTTTGGGCTCTGTCATAAAATTCAATGACATGCTTGTAACTTTTATTTTAAGACTTGATTGGTATATTTGGACCCGTTGAAAGTCAAGTAGGCTTTTTCGTAGAGTTTAGGCGTTGCAGGGTTATTTTATAATTTCGGTTCTATTTATGGGCTTATATGTGAAGCTCCTTATTTTTTTTAGTACTACTAGGTCACCAAATAAACTTATTTACTAAATTTTGTTCACTAAATAATTGGACAATATTTTATCATTTCAAATTTGAGCCAACTCCAAGGTCAATTTATTTCCAACAAGATATAATGAGAAAAAACTTGTGTAGGGTTCTTGTCATATGACAATGCTAAGTGACACAACTCAGTTAAAACATGGCATGTGCTTAAGATATTATCATTAACTTTTGACAAATGTTAGATCTGAACTATGATCAATTGAGGAGAAAAAGGAGGACACTTATTCCACTAAGGTAAGGTGTTAGGATTTAACTGTTTGTTACATAGGATTTACTTATTTGTGGAACAATTACTTGTTTGTTACATAGGATTTAACTGTTTGATGACAACTCCACCCTGGGCACCCACTCCTATATGCATCGTACTTTCCAGTACTGCAATCATCTAGAACTGTGTTGATTCGCATAGCTGAACCATTATCTTTGATGGGAGTATTTTTGCTCACCACTTTAACTCAAGGCGTACCCTCACCACCCTTCTCAACATTTGACACATGTCTATTGACATAACCATAGTTGCATAAATACAAAGTAAAGAGTTAACTATAGTTATGCCAAGGGACACATGTCAAGTATTGAGAAGGGTAGAGGTACACCTTGGGTTAAAGTGGTGAGCAAAAATATACCCAGTACCCTATCTTTGATACCACTTGTCAAATGCCAACATGACCTAGCTCGCAGTTTTCGGTCGATATTGCCCTTAACCACTTGTCATTCTCCATTGTGGAGTTTAGATTCAAACAATTTCCAATATCCCACTTAATATTTCAACATTCAATTCATGTCTTATTTCTTGTGGTGCTGAGATGTTCAGATGAACTTATTTGAGTAGCACATAATGTGCTAAATTCACCAGTTGCTTATTTTAGCACATGAAGACCCTGCTATCCAAAACATGGATGGTGTAAAAAGCTTCGGAGGATATATGCATTGGCATTGCTCGACAAGAATGATACTTTAACAAAATTACTACAAAGAATGACGGTAGTTTTCCAATAGCATAGCTTGAAAATAAATACTTACATGAAATTACTCCGAACTAGAGTTTTCTTGGAATAGAATCTAAAATGTAATGTCCAAGCCTTCCAGTACGAAAAAGATTCAATAACTTAGCTGCGATTTTATTTTGAGCATAATGTTCGGATTCCAGAGGAACCTGAAAAGCTGCGTGCATGGCCTTTAACTCTTCCTCAATAAGCCTTTCATCTTCCACATTACCATCGAAAGATGATATCACTTCAAAGAGTGTCCGACGAACATCATGCACTATGAAATCCTGGACGAAAAACTTGAATCTCAGTTTCATTTTTTAAAAGAATGATGATGGATCCAGAAACTTATTACTATTAGAGGTAATTGTATTTTGTATGTTAGATCAATAGCTCACTGACAAGATGTTTTGACCAAATTTTGTTACTATCATCTTTATCAATCTCAATTGGTATTGTCAAAATTATTGTTCCTAATAATGTAACAAATTATCCAAAACGCTCTTTTAGAGTTCTTTAAAGACAACAAATCAACTGTGAGAACTTTGGAAGAAGCGTAAACAATTATGAGACCTAGTTCAGAAATCATATGACAACATAATTCTAAGACTGACAACAAAAGCTCTCAAACCTGTGTGTGATCAGTGGGGTATTGCCTTTTTCGTTTCATGCCCATTTCAGAGCTAGTTGAGCATTCTATATTGCGATCTGCAAATGATCTTTCATTCTCACTGTTAGACAACTTTGCCCACTTCTTGTATTCATCACTCCTGTTCAAGATAGACAGAAAACACTGAGCTAGTTCTTTTTCCCCAGCAAAACAATCTTGAATTGTTCCTGCATGTGGAAAAGCAAAAATGTCAGAATTTTCATTGATCCCAGTCATTTTGCAGTTAACAGTGTATGAGCCAGGCACTTAGTCACTGTGGATAGGACAGACCTGCTACGTCAGACCAGAAACAGCAGCCATATGCCTATGGAAGTTGAAATAAATTGTCCGTAATGGTCATACCTGTCAAGGCTAGCTTGGTGCAGACCTCATCATCTAGAATATGTGGAGGCAAAACACCTGGGGTGTCCAACACATAAAAATTGGGATGGCTTGCAATCTGGAAATAATAGCAACTTTCATTTGTAAAATGAAAAACTGAATGCTGGAATTGGAAACAGATATAAATGTTCTAATAATAGAGAAGAAACAAAACATAGCTGAATTACATTTAGAAAAATCGTGAAACAAAACAATTTCAGAACAATTTTGTGATTATTCCTTCTATCCACTGTTGGGGTTATTAAAATATATTCGACAAACTTAAACAATATACAATCTTAGAAAATTAAATTAAAAGACAAAGACCACAAACCTTCAAGCCAGTAATATTTTTTGTCTCACCGGGCTGTGGACTCACAGTAGCATGCTTCAACTTTCCTTTCTCTATAAGACAAGCAATAAAACTTACAATTTATTCAAATTCTACTGATAATAATAGAAGAGAATGAATTTATTATTATTTCCAACTAAACACTCTGACCAAATAAAAGTGAATGACTATGATTTAAAGTGGTACCTGCTGCACTAATCCTTCCAATTCGATGCAAGGAGTTGGCAAGAGCTGACTTGCCAACATTAGGAATTCCAACTAGCAATATTGTTGTGGTATGACTAGATTGATCAACTTTCTTCAATTCTCGGACTCTAGCTTGCAAAAAGTTCAACAACTGTAAGAAGTAAACCATCCTCAGTATTTATCAAACTCAAAAAGCAATAACTCCAACGAGGCCCAAATTTTAAGAACCAAAAAAGAACAGATTATTCTGCTTTGCACATTTATATACTTTGTAGAACCTATCAATTATAATTTTTTAATTGTAAGTAAAAGTTGACATATTAATAGAGACGTGATCACCTATCACATGCATTCTCCAGCGAAGCAGAACGCAGAACTGAACAAGACATTGTTCAAGTTAATTTTGAGAGCCCATATATTTTAGACTAGTTTAGCCAACCCATCAACCCAAGACCACACAATTGAGTTTCCTACTACATTTTGATTATAATTGGGGTATATTTCATCACCTTCCTTGAAGTTTGTAGTTATTCCACCACGACCTCACAGGTTTCAGAAATAGACACTTACCTCCCTGCCATCAGTGTCCATTTAGTCGAAGTTCCAGCAAATGGTTAACAATATCATTTTGCACTGCCCAAAAATTAGAAAATAAAAAATAAAAAATCCTCACGCCTCTATCCCTCCCCCTCCCCTCCCATTCCAGCACTGTGTGGTTATGGCCAACAAGTTGGTCTACATAACACCATAGAAAAATCAAATGTGTTATTGCCTCTTCTGCTTCCCTGTATTTTTGTTCCTCCCCTGACAAATGCATTTAACAAAAGAAATAATAAACAAGCATGATAGTTGCATTTTACCTGCTGAATGCTCTCTTTATTATGGGCATTGACTCCATACGAAATGTAATTCTTTTGCTCAAAGTACTTCATCCAATCCTATAAATGAAACAGAATATGAAAGTATTACAAAAGTAGAAATGAGAATGATTCAAGACAAAATACTAAACGGTTATAAATTTCCACAAGTGCATAAATTCTTGAATACAGAGACATTTGAAATAGCTAGAATGCAATTCATGAACCCTGAACTCCATAAGTATATTTAGCCCGGGATTTTGATTGCAACATTCTTACACACATTTATAGCCACATGCCCTTATGTATAAATGTCACAAACGGGTTCTACTTGCAAGAGTTAGGTTCTACACTAAAGTTGAAGGTAAATTTTCAATAATAAAGTTGATGGCTCACTGGTGGGAATAATTTGATTGGAAGCCATGAAATAGTAAACATGAAGTTAGCTTCCATACTAAAGGAAATGGAAAATGCCAATAACAAATTGGATGAGTCACAAGTGGGAGCAATTGGTTGAAGGCCATGAGAGTGGCTATTTATATTCCAACATTGTCTCCTTAATTTGTATGTATTTGATTAAAATTTGGCATCCAGAAAGAGTATGGGAAGGCAAAGCACAATATATTGATTTTATTATGTGGCTACAAGATAAACCCCACCCCAACAGAGCGACCACTACCAATCATGGCTTAGTTTTGGGGTGGGTATTTGTTGAGCTAACTGTTAAATCTTTAGGGTGGCCAAGGTGTGATTTAATTTTCTGGGTGTCATTTGAGGTATATGTAATTCCAACAGACCAAAAGAAAAAAGGAAAGGAAAGAAGAAAAACATCATTCTCAGTAGATTGACCAAACTTACAAGCTCTTTAACCATAAAAGAAATTCCAATGTTAGTTCATAGAAGATTGACCAAACTTATAGCACTTCATGCTTGAACACTATTTCTCCTCTTTTATCATGACCAGAAATAAAACAGCTAAAAAAATACACACCTTCAGTTGTGAATGATTTGCAAGGTCCATCTTGTTCATCACTATAATTCGCTTTGAGGAGGATGTATGGTTCCTCAGTTGGTCATACGCCGATGACAATGGAATCTAAAAGTAGAATAAATGAATCATTAATAGTTTGTGCAACTCTATCACAAAACATAAAAAGCAGAAGTATATGAAATGAAGTTGTGACTATTGAATTAGAATTTCGGAAACCACTCATGATATCTTTTCCATTTAAGATCTCAAGCAATCTGTTTTTTTTTTTTTTGAAGAATATTTCAAGCCCATTTTGTTTTTTCTCTGAAGAGCCAACTTGAATGCTAGAATACTATCTGTTTTTTTTTTTTTGAAGAATATTTCAAGCCCATTTTGTTTTTTCTCTGAAGAGCCAACTTGAATGCTAGAATACTTTGAAAATGGAAATCCATTACAAGATATAAGTTTCAAAAAAGTAAGAAAAGCCATATCTTCCTCCATCCACATCCATCATAAACTAACTCGCTTTTTGATAAGACATACAAAATTCTTTTGCTCTAAACGGGACAAAAGTGTTGTGACTTAAGAAACTATCTAATTATTTACGGTAGGAAAGAAGTGAAAGAAAAGCAAGAAAGATGGATATATTGAGCTGAAACGCACACCCAAAATGGTGAATGATAATTTTGACAAAATATTATTGCTCTACATAAGAATAAGTTTTACAAGAAGTTTAAAATGAAGTGTAAACTTTATGCCAGTTATTATAAAAAATCAGTATAAAATCAGAGGTAAAAGAAGCTTTCTTGTCAACCAAATTAAGCAAAACCTGGAAACCAAATCCACAGGCTGCATAAACACCTAAACTCGCTAACCCAGATCATAAACATAAAACTTTCCTATTAAGAGAGAAGAAGAAAAAAAAGCTACCACATGTCAGTCAGGCATTTCATCGAACACCATAGAGTGCGTGAAAAATACTTGAGTTATATTACCCTTGCATCTCTGACTTCGAGAACGAGATCCACCAATGGGATCCGTTCAGCGATGGCGCGAGAAGCAGCAGCCATGTGAGGGCTGAACCATCCGTTTCCAGAGCCTGTGCTGTTGGTAGCTTTTGTAATAGCCCTACCTATTTGTCTTGCCAAAGTAGCCGTTGCCATTTCCCTCTCGCCTGGAGTTCGAAATACCGTTTCTTTTTTTCTTTCCGGAAATTGAGTTTGAAATACCGTTGGGTTGGACTATCCGGATCAGTCCCGCTCACCTGAAAATAGTCGCGGACATAGTTCTTGCTACCGTACAGTTTGGATCCCACGGCTTTCATTAAAGGGTCAACTGCGGTTTTGCCCCCTCAATTATAGCATAATTGTTCATTTACCCACTAAGCTAATTTTTTTTTTTTTTTTTTTGGAGTTCAAGTGATTTGAGGAGGGGAGGTTTACATAATTATGGGTAATTTTCACTTTATTATGATAAAGTTTACCAACTTTTAGAGTTCGATACATCATTTATTATTTTATTTTTTTTTGTATCAGTCGCATACACAAAGTTGATTTTCTTACCATTTTCATACATGCCGTTAATTAATTAATATTTATTTATTTAATAGTATATGTAGACCATATGGCATCATATGAGTAAATCTATGTGGCACATTTGTTGCCACGTTAGCAGTTAACAGAAAGACTGACGACATGTATGAAACTAGTAAGAAAATTAACTTTGTATATGTGACTGAGACGAAAAATATTTGATGTATCGAACTCTAAAAATTAGTAAACTTTACCTTAGTAAAGTGAAAATTACCCCACACTTATTTATTGGGTTTGAAGATTTCAAACTTCTGTCCACATAAATGGAGGTAGAAGAGACCAACTTAATTATACTCCACAAACTTTTTTTGTTAAGAAACTTACTTTTACGTAAACCAATCCCCTTCGGCAATAAACAGTGGACTCTCTCCATCTCAGACCGCCAGAGTAATTCCTCCAAGTCCACACAATTGGAGCCCTTGTTGCAGCCCAAGCATGGCGCAAGACCCATGCCACTTTTGCACTGTAGGTGACGTGAAGACAAGCGCAAACTTCTTCCACTCGCCACCCACGCGAAGGGCCACAATAGGCACCAACAATGCAAGCGTGGGTGGAATTGTTTATTCATTGGAATCTAGCCCTTAAAACACTGGTGCAAGGAGAAAGTTGGTCAGGGGCAGTGAGTGTTGGTTGAATAACAATAATTTAATTTAATAATTACATTAAATTAAACAATAAATAAAATCAAGAAATTAAACTAGACAGTAAAATAAAAATTGATTGATTTTTTCAGATAGAGGCTTGTAGATTGCAATGTCCTTGAAATAGAATTTCGCCCCTACTCAGTGCTTGTAGTTCTGCAGGTGTCTGCTCCACCAGAATACAACTATCTAAAATCAAAGTTCTAGCACTAAGGCTTTGATTTCTGGCGAAATATGTGTGTTTGTCTCAAGCTATGAATAGAAAGATGACTTTAAATGATTTTTGCGTTTTTGATGTAATGTAAACAGAACCAGGGCTCCTGTTTATATAGAGGGCTAATACCTGTTGGAGATAACTGTAAAACCCAATCAGACAAAACTTATCTGATATTTGAATTTTAAAAAATAATTCAAATAATTAATTAATTAAGGCCCATCTTTTGATTAATTGAGTATATATTATTTATATATTAATTAACCATTGACCCAACTAATTAGGCATTGACCCAAAGGCCAAACCCACAAACCACTCAATTGGGCCACTTGTATAGCCCAATCAAAATTATTCTATATCCAAGAGTAAGGGTTATAAAGACCTTCAAGGAACTCTAGTTTTCCAATGTGGGACTAATTTCAATTCAAACATGTTTGCAATGCCTTGCAAAAAACAATAGCGAGCACGTCCCTTTCCACCTAAGTTCAAATTCCCCTATCATAGATTACACTAATCTAGAGTAGTTCAGACTATTGTGTTAGAGTTTGTATAAGAAAATATACTTTCACTTAGTCCCACATTAGAAGGGAGTAGTTTCCTTTCATGGTTTATAAGCACCAACAGTTTAAGGGGTTGTTTAGTACGGTGGACTGTCATGGATTGGACTAAATCCTGAAATTATCTTTTATTAGCTTAGTCTGGCCTAAGCTGGATAGCACTTGTACCGTGTTTGGTGTACATTTGATTGGAGTTGGACTATCTTTTTTTCAATTTTTTTTTTGTAATTTTTTTTTTGGTTGAAAAGTAAGTTTTTTAAATATATATTTTAGGGCATGTGAATTTTTTTAATTTTCTTATAGAACTTTTCTTCTTCTTCCTCCTTCGCATAGCCCTGCCACTATGGGCTCTTCCTTCCTAGCACATTGGTTGTCATCGTCTCCTTCTCCTCTTATTCTCAATCCTTTTCTATCTATGCTTTTTTTTTTTGCTCGAAATTTTTCTCTCATTTTCCTCTTTTACTTGTCTTCTCTTTCTTTTCCTTTTCTCCCTCTACTCACGAAGCTGTCGTCGTCACCTACGGCCCTAAGTCCAAGCTATGAAGTCCTCGTCAACTGCCATTAGTGTGTACCGAAATCATATGGTTGTGTTGGTGGATTTTTTTATTATTTAAGTTTTGAATGGAAGTCAAATCGTATGGTGCTCGTCGAAATTGACTGGAATCGTGTTCCGTGTTGCTGTGACGGTGGGGTTTTGGATCGGTTGTAGGTGCTTGGGTGATTGGTGGTTGTGGATGGCGCTTGGGTGGTCGGTGGTTGGCTAGTGCTTGGGTGGTTGCAGGCACTTTGGTGACGCTTGGGTTGGGAATGTCTAGTCCTCCTTTTCCACGCGGGTTTCATTAAGAACACCTAAGGAGGTGTTTTTAGTGGGGCTAGTATTAATAGTCCCACTTAAAACTAGAACCAAGTGAAAATAAATATGGGATAAAAATTTGTCGAGTCAAATCCAAGCCTAGAAGGTGTAACAAACAGGCCCTAAAAACACTTAATAGGATATGGGCATAGAAAGGGTGACATCAGCCATAGAAATGATGGCAGTAGCCACATAAACTTTGCCACATAATTGTTCCCTTTTCTAAAAGCCCTCATTCCTTCTCCCAATTTGGTACCCCATGCAATGCCCAACATGTGTCGATAATATGTCTCTTTTCACCACAGTGATCACACTTGAGTTTGTCTTTTTCTGCAGAAGTCAGGCTACGAGGTGGAACGGCAGAAGAGCCAGACCCTATAGGCTGAGAAACTAGAGCAATGTTTTTGGGAGCAAACACAACAGAATGTTCCACATCTTGGTAACGAATCCAAGCATAGTAATCTAGCGTTGAGCCTCTCGAAGGACCATAAAAAAATACATTTTCGATACTTGGAACTTTATCACTTTGTAGAATATCACTGCGGACCTTGTCATAAGTATCGTCAAGGCCAGCCAAAAAAATCATAGACACGATTTGCCATAACAGCAGTTTGAAAAGTCTTCATATCATCAGTACACTTCATCTGAAAAAGACCTCTCTTATCCAATTCAAGCCAAATTGCCTTAAGTTCGGCGAAATAGGTAGAGACAAGACGACCCTCTTGCTTGATATGGGTAGCCTGGAACCGCAGTTCATAGAGCTTGGATATGTCATAGCCATCATAAAACATCTTATTAATAGCATCCCAAATATCCTTAGCAGTAGGTAGAGTATGAAACATATTCAACAAATTGGGTTCCATAGTTTGCAACATCCAACTTTTCACAGTAGCATCAACAATTTTTCACTTGCCAAATTGTGAGTCTTGAGAATCAAGGACATAAATGTCGCGAGTCAAGCAACCCAATTTGCCTTGTGTATTAGCATGGAGTTCGATCATTGACGCCCATATCTCATAGTTGGATCCATTCAATTTAAATCCCGTGGGTAGATTGGTGGATGATTCAGTATAAACCGGCACAATAGGGGTAGAAGAAGAAGATTCAGGGACTCCGACATGGTGATAGATGACGGCAGCAGCATAAGATTAGGTGGTGACGATGACAGTAAGAGATATGAGACGGGCAGGCTTTAGGTGTATAGGTGGCACATGTTTAGGTGTATAGGCTAGGTGCAACGGAAATAGGAATTTTTAGGATTAGGGTTTTGATGTTGTAGAGATGGATCAGAACCCACTCTGATACCAACTCAAAAGTAATTAGGGTTTAAATTGATATGTTTATTCTTCTCTCAATGGTGGATATATATACTACATACAGAGTGGGTACAAATAGGAAATATATACAAAATCTCCTAATTCTACTCGAATTAGATAATTACAATAAAATACAAATTCTATTCCTAATAGGAACGTTGACTTTGAGTCACGCCAACATAAACTTTTCTAATTGTTAAGCTCTTGGTTTGTGAGTTAAGTCTTATTTCATGTTTGTTTAATTATGTCGAGGACAATGCTCCTTCTTTAGAGATATTTAGTCAAATACCCATTCTTAGCACTAAAACTATAAATAAACCCTACACCATTTAATTTCTATAAACAAACCCAAAAAAAACCCAAAAAATGACAATTGGCCCTATTGAATTTAATTTTGATTATTAAATTACTTTGATGTCCTATTGAGTATTTTGGGCTTGTTTATATGTTTTGGGGTTGGGTTTGTTTTGAGAAATCAATGACAGTTTTGTAATTTAAAAGAAGTTAAAAGACTTTTTGTTATGTTATAAATGAGTTTTGGGTGTGTTTCTAAAGTCCATTTCATATAGGGTATTTTTATAATTTGGGCTCCTATAATGGGTATATTAGTGAATCTCCCTTTTCTTTATCCCCAATCTTTTAGAAAATGCTAACTTATGTAAGTTTTTTTTTGTTTGGTATCACTACATGCTGAACTTTTTTTGCAAAATTGGTTCTTAACTCAAGGTTTCCATTATATGTCAGCGGATTACCCAAAAAAAAACAAAGACAAAACAAAAAGGACAAACCCATGAACAAAAATAGGTGCTATGTTTAATTTCCAACAATTTTATTTAGAGAACCGACATGGTGACACAAAAAACAAACCTGCAAATGCACAATTACCAGCTCTTATAGCTTGGTTTGCATGCTAGGCCTTTTCCCATCAAAACATAATTAACCTCTTAACTAACTACTAAAACCAACTGCTCCCGACTCTGTGAAACCTTCCCGCCACACTTCTCTTAAACGATTGCTGATACGGCTGCTTGTGTGGTAACAGATGGGCAGATCTAAGTTCAAAACTTGCCAACCAAAAAACATAAAACCTAAAAGCTAATATATGAGGCAGACAGAAACTCTGTGTTGAAATAGCCTTTGACTGTGTTTCCTTCTTCACTTCTCCTCTCATATCTATGCAGATCCACATTTCTTGATTCGTGCCAAGCAATTGTCTTTGGGCCTAGTGTGTGGCAAGTACATCAATGGGCCGTCCGGATTAATAGGTTCCATCCTGCAGCACCAAATTACAGAAACATTAGAAGAACATACAGAAAAAATAAAAAAAAACAAATAAATAAATTGTAATTTTAGTCATGGAGAGGAATTTGGTTGCAAGATGACTCACTTATAGTTAAGGAGGAAATGGTGAAGGAAGATAGCGATTTCCAGCTTAGCAAGATCATTTCCAGGGCACAGCCGGCTTCCAGCTCCAAAGGGAAGAAAAGTTAATGGTTTGGGTGTGTAGTTCTGAGCCAGCAGAGAGAAGTTAAACAAGTCAGATCCAAGATATAAATTACTGTTTGACATAATTATCAGTACATCAAAAGTGATTCTGAACTTACATCCCATCGATCAGGGTTGAATTCCAGTGGATTTGGATATATTTCAGAATCATAGTGAATGCTCCTGAACCAGACCAAAACTTTCCAGCCCTTAGGAACGCTATAACCTGAAATCAAAGCCATTAAGTTAATTTTTTAAGGTGGTTCCACATCAAAACAGATAAATTGAACAAATATACAAATTCTGTTTCCTCTAAAACAAAACATTTAGAACCATGCATCTCAGAACCATGCACTCACCGTTTATATTGACATCTTTCTTTGCCTCTCGGAAAACGGTAAGGGAGAATGTTACGACACGAAGAGTTTCATCAATCACCTATGGAGTTTAAAAGGGTTAGCTGGAATATGATGGCAGGGGTTGAAAAAAAATGGAAGTGAAGTCACCTATGTACCTGGGAAAGATACTCCATTTCTCGATATTCCTTAAACGTCATGCCCTTCTGTGTTGGTGGCCTCCTTTTTACAATCTCTTCTTGCTCTGCCTGCATTGACCAAACATTTTAGCAAATCAGAATTCATTAAAGGACTAAATCAGAGTGGATTGAGTATGGACTCGAAGTGAAGGCTACAAATTACTATGTATGATGAATTGTCACATTGCACCAGCAAAGGTAAATAAGTCCCCAATATTAAAAAAAAATATGACAAAATAAAAGAACTTGATCCAAAACTACCTAAATTCATGTACCTTAGCTTTCTGGAAAAATTCTGGGTGTTTTTGTAGGAAAACGGCGGCCCACATCATTGTATGGCCAGAAGATTCATGGCCTGCATTCAAGTACATTAACAGAACATCAATAATTTCAGCATCTGTAAGTTTTCTTCCATCGTCATCAACAACATCTAGCAGAGCATCCATCATATCTTTCTTCTTCGCCACATAGTTTCCGGCCTTCCTTTGAGCTCTTCGGTCGTCCACAATGGATTGAAATGTAGAGACAAGATTTTTCCGAGCCTGAAATGAAAATGACTCGGTTAGATGCTAAAACAAAATGCAAATACTAATGTCCATGTTACGAAAACAATAATTCCCTCACCTTAAGTGCTTTATGGTATGCAAATCCCGGAAGATTGATTGCCATGGCTCTAACTCCATAGTTAAGAATTGTATATTCCTTCTCCAGAGCCTCCATGACTGGCTCGCTCTCTGAGCTGAGAAAGATGTACATGATAATTCTGAAAGTAAGCTTTCTGAGTTGAGTTAAGAACTCTATTTCTCCCATTTTGGACCATTTATCCAAAGATGATATGACCCTCTCTTCGATATACGTCGTGTACACGGACAATGCTTCATAACCATTGACTGGAGCTGCTGTTAGCTTTCGTAGACGTTTGTGTTCTTCAAAAGATATGCTAGTGAATGAGTTCTTTCCAATTAGTTCCTCTGTGGAAATAGGCCACCCGGGTTTAAATGCATCATCATCTGTTAAAACTTTTTTACTTGCTTCAGGCGTTGTAACGATGATACTTGGGCTCCCAAACATGAAGGTTTTGTAGATTCCAGTATGACCAAACCTGCATTGTTCATTGATAAGGCAATCTAGTTAGATGTGTGCGAGTGTCTGTTTCACTTTTAACTCGAAGTGACCAAAAGTGGAGAGCATAAAGAAACTCTTCCATTCACATCATCAAAAACACTGGTATAACTACCAACGGGTCTAGCCTAGTGGAAAAGGGCCCGTCTTGTAGGTCATATGTCTCAATTTCGAACCCTCACGGCATCATATGACCACATCAAAAATGCCACCAGCATTTTATTTTGTAAAAGAATTGAGTGTAATGGTTACCAAAATATCGACAATGTACTAGATCATACTGTAAATTTTTATCCGGTTCCAGATA
Organism: Prunus avium; assembly: GCF_002207925.1. The sequence goes on along the minus strand of NW_018921656.1, from coordinate 352,165 downwards.
ATTCATTTGGCTTAGAGAAAGTAAAGAAAATACATATAATTGTAGACGAGAGAGAGAGAGAGAGAGAGAGAGAGAGAGGTGTGAACCTGGAAACCATGGAGTTGAGGAAGGCTTCAGGGTTGGAGGACTTGAAAGCTCTGAGAAAAGACCACATGTTGCCAATGAAAGGCCAGCCCAAGTCACCAGGAGGGAGAGAGAACTTCTTTTCACCCAGCGGGGTTTCATAGTACCAGGAATTTGCATTCTGCAGAAGCCATTTGAGGGCCACAAGAGCACCAAGGCTGCATAAAAGGACCATCCACATGGAGGAACCAAGCTCCCTTCCAACTCCCAAAACCAAACCCAACATAATTGTATACCTTAAGGAACCAAACTCTGCTTTTTTACTTTGTTATCACTATACTCAGAGAGAGAGAGAGAAAACAGAAGAAGCTCAGAGTCTGCTTGTGCTTCTCTATGTCTGCACACCTTTATATATATATATACTTTTGGGCATGGCGCATTTGAGAACCAAAAGACGTAAAAAATGCACTTAAGGAAATAATTAGTTGTTTTACCAAACCCAAAAAAAATAAATATATGGACAAAATAAAAATGAAAACAAAATAAAGGATATGTGAATTGGAAAACAATTTGTTGTATAATTACATGGTGTATAAGGTAGTCGGCTTTACTCTTTATCTATATTTGGTTTTGTCGTGTGGTAAATGGCTTTAACTCTTTTTTTATGTACCACAATTTTTTTTCTTTCTTTATTTGTCTGTGTGGCTTGTTTTATCATCTTAATGCAATGTAAGAAAATAAATACAATGTATATAGATTATGAAAAGAAAGAGTGTAATGTACATAAAATCCCATATGAGTAGCTATAATATACCGTGTGTATCATAAATTTGAAATGACTAAATACAATGGATAACAACAATACTCTATCACCATAAAAGAGTTTAGATCTCACGGCCTTCATTCAAATTAAAAAAAGGTTTTTGTTTTACCAATGTTGTCTAGTCGAGTGGACTAAAGGTCTCAAAGTCGAACCTTCATGGCATTTTGGTATTTAGTATGTGAGAAAACCCCTTAGACTATCCCTCATTTTATCACGAGTGGCCTCGTTCCAGTTCTGAAATTTCAAATTATCACTTGTTTTACTCAACATGGTTATTTGCTCTACTTTGATGAACCTAATGTGAAATTGAAAATAGAAAGGATATGACCTTGTTGAGTCAAGAACGTTAATTTTCTTTTGTCCATTGGCTAGATGAGCTATATTTTGATGAAAAATATCCCTTTTAAAGCTTGTCACACACGACCAATTTTAACATAAGTTTTTTTTTTCACCCAGGATCCACATGTAACCAATCACTTTAATACCATGTTTAGTTACAAGCCCACCCTTTTTATGAAATGCATAAAGACCAAATTGATGTGTGGACTACATGATTAATGCCCGCATTTATTGATTTAAAAATTTGAAAACTAAAATGACGACTTTTAAAAAACTCATGGACCATAAAGCACGACACGAACTGCTCTCATTCAAATACTTCATCAGCACTTTTTTTTGGGGGGGTTAAAATGAGGGGCAAAGCCCAAAAACACAACTAGACAGGAACAAAACCATGCCTCCAATGGCCTATCTTATCCTCATCTAAATACTCAGCCAGCAGACTTTTTTACTAATGCACTGAGTTCATCACATTTTGAGATTTTACTTGGCAAGTTCGGTGTCATAAACATACCCTCCAACTTGAGGGGGACTGTTAAAGAAAGCCAAAATCTAGGCAATCTCTATGGTCGATCATAGGATTGTATATTGTTAACTCTAGTGGTTCTGTCGTTTACTAAGAAAATCAATGAACTAAATCGATTCAGCCAGCTCCTGTTTCAAATACTGATTTTAAGATATGAAAACTTGTTTGGTATTGAACTCCAAAACTATTTTTGAATCTTAAAATTTGAAACCACAAAAAATTTAACCCTTGTTTGGTATTGGACCACATGACCCGCACCTGCAGCTCTCCATCAAGTGTACATCATCCCCGTCCACCAGCTTTTCCGAGCGGACAACGACCGATAGGAACACGAGGATCATGCAGCTCACCATTTCAGAACCGTGCCATTCTCGAGCGTGAGGTCGCCAGACGGGAGCTTGACTAAGAGGTTTCAGATGTTGTGGAAGGTGTTAAGATTTGTTTTTAAGTTATTTATTTTTAATAATTGTCATTGTCTATAGTTAGGAGATTAGTGATACCTAAACTGTAGGAGAATCCCTAGTTTGTAGGAGTCATGGTTAGTGTGGATAACCTTGTTTATTTTTCATGCTTTTAATCGTGGTTTGTGGTATCAGAGCCCCCACTGGGCCTGACTAAAAAAATCCCAAACAGCAGTAGCTTTTTCTGTCTTACAGCAGTAGGAATCTATGGCTACTGACAAGCCAACAGAGAACTTTGTCCAGCTAGCCATACCTCGCTTTAATAGTCATTATGACCATTGGAGCATATTGATGGAGAACTTCCTAAGGTCCAAAGAATATTGGGATCTTGTGGAGAGAGGATATGAAGTGCCAGAAGAATGACCACAACTGACACAACAACAATAGAAGAAACTTAATTATTAGAGGCTGAAAGATTTGAAGGTGAAGAATTATTTACCCCAGGCTATTGATCATGCTATTTTGGAGACTATTCTCCAAAAGGATACAACCAAAAACATATGGGAATCCATGAAGAAAAAGTATTAGGGCTCGGCAAGGGTGAAGCATGCACAACTTCAAGCTTTAAGAAAAGACTTCGAGACTCTTCAGATGAAATGAGGAGAGTTTGTTACTGATTACTTTGGGAGAGCAATGGGAATTGCAAACAAGATGACAATCCATGGTGACAAGCTCGATGATGTGGCCATTATTGAGAAGATCCTGAGATCTATGGCTCCCAAGTTCGATTATGTTGTGTGCTCTATTGAAGAGTCCAATAATACTGATGAGATGTCAATAGATGAGCTGCAAAGCTCCTTGCTGGTCCATGAGCAAAGGCTAAACTGAGGCACCTCATATGAGCAAGCTTTGAAAGCTTCTATCGTTGTTGAATCCTCAAGTTCAAAAGGAAGAGGTCGAGGTAAAGGTAGAACCGAGGAAGAGGTGGTTAAGGTAACAGAGATGAGGGCAGAGGTCGAGACAACAAAGATGAAAGCAGAAACCATCAGAATTACAAAAGAGATGATGATCACTCACAAAATAAAGAAAGAGGATAAGTCCAAGATTGAGTGCTACATGTGTGGCAATTATGGGCATTATTGCAATGAATGCTACACAAGGATGCCAAAAAACAAAGAACAGGGAGAGAAGTCGAACTTTGTTGAGAAAAAGGAAGAAGTGATGTTGTTGATGGCCTATCATGTCAAGGAGGAGCTTGAGTCAAAAGTTTCGTGTAGAAAATGTGTTTCTTGTATTTCAATAAGTGTGAGTAGTACATATTTTCTAAATACAATAGGAAAGTAATATATTATATATGCCAAGATTTGCGTTGACACCCCTCTCCCTTGGCAAACGAGACATCCCTGGATGGACAAGTTTGGAGCAAAGGAGTTAATGGCGCGGCTTGTGGAGTGCCTTAGTAAGAATATCCGCCGGTTGGTCGACAGAGGGAATAAATTGTGGCTTCCAAGGGCAACCTTCTCACGGACAAAGTGATAATCCAACTCAATGTGACAGGTACAAGCATGAAAGACCAGGTTTGCAGCCATATAGGTGGTGCTGAGATTATCACATTGAAGAAGGATAGGAAAGCGAAGGGGAACACCAAGCTCATGCAATAAAGAACATATGAGAGAGCCAGATATTCAGATTTGGCATTGGAGCGAGATACAGTAGGTTGCTTTTTGGAACACCATGAGAGAAGATTGGTGCCAAGAGAAATCAAGTAACCCGTGGTAAAGCTGCGAAAGTGAGGGCAACCTGCCCAGTCGGCATCTAAATAGGCACAAAGAGAAGCATTGGCGAGTTGAGGAAAGAAAGTGATGTCGTAATCCATGGTGCCTTTGACGTAGTGGACAATTCGTTTTGTAGCAATGAGATGGGTTGTTCGTGGAGCACTCATGGGTAACTGTGTTGACAACAAAGGAGATGTCAGGGTGAGTGAGAGTAAGGTACTGGAGACTGCCGACAATCTCACAATATTCAGCGGGATTGGAGAGCAAGCTGTTGTTAGTTAGAGAGAGGAGGGTCTTGGCAGCCAAGGGGGTGGATGCCGATTTGGAGTGAATAAGAGCAGTCTTTTCCAAGAGATCATTGGCATATTTGATTTGACTGAGATGAAGAGAGTTATTTTGGTGAGAGACCTATAATCCAAGAAAGTAGCTAAGAGGACCAAGGTTAATGTCAAATTGGTGAGCCAAAATGAAATCCTGTAACAGAGAGGGGTCATTGCCTGTCACAACAATGTCATCGACGTATAGTAGTAGAAAGATGGTATGAGAGGCATGATGAAAAATACAGAGAAAGGCATCGGCTTGGCTGCGAGAGAACCCAATGGTGAGGAGGAAGTGACTGATACTTTGAAACCAAGCCCGTAGGGCTTGCTTGAGGCCATAAAGAGCCTTATGTAACTTACAGACATGGTGTGGGTGTGCCTGGTCAACGTAGCCAGAAGGTTGAACCATGTAAACATCTTCCTGAAGAACACCATGGAGAAATGCATTTTTGACATCCAATTACCAAAGAGACCTACCACAAGAGATAGCAAGGCTAAGAACAACGCGAATTGTGGCGGGCTTAACAATAGGACTGAAAGTTTCTGCATAATCAATACCAGGGTGTTGGTGGAAGCCTTTGGCAACAAGGTAAGCCTTGTAGCGCTCAAGAGAACTGTCCGAATTACGCTTGATCCGAAAGACCCACTTGCAACCAACCAAGTTCCGAGAGGCAGTAGGAATGACCAATGACCATATTTGATTCTTGAGAAGGGCATTAATCTCTTCGGTCATTGCATCACGCCACCTAGGATGTCAAGAAGCCTGTGAAAAACAAGTTGGTTCAGAATGATCAAGAGCAGCTAGTAATGCACAGGGAATGCGATATCTAACAATGCCGTCAATTCGTTGTTTGGGCTTGTGAATGCCATCTTAAAGGCAAGTGTAGATGCGAGGTGGTAGAGCAACATGAGGAGAGTGAGAGGCAGTAGTAGAAACTGAGTCTATAGAAGGTTGCGATGTAATTGGATGATCCAATGCAGCAGGGACAGAGAGAGTTGGCCCAAGGGGGGCTGTTAGGGATCACAAGAGGTGCATGAGCAAGAGTAGGCGAGTCATGAGGCATTGGTGCTAGGGCAGAAGTTCTGGCATGGTCTGGTGAGAATCGGGATGGACTTGGAGAAGCATGAGGACTTCGTGGGCCAGTCAACGTAACCAAGGCAAGATGGGCTGGGCCAATCACGGGATTGTATTGTGCCAAAGGATGAGGCCCAAAGGAGAAGTCGGCTGCTAGAACAGAACTGGGAGGAAGATGTTGGGAGACAGGAGCATCAATGAGATGGTACTTGCAAATTATTGAACGGAAATGTTTGTTCATTAAATAAAACATGGCGGAAGGTGTAAACATGTCCCGTGGAGGAATCTAGACACCTATAACCTTTCTGATTTGGACTGTAGCCAAGGAAGACACACTCTAGGGTATGGTTTGTGAGTTTATTATTGGTATAGGCGCCTAAATAGGGAAAATAGGAACACCCAAAAAAACGAAAATAGTTGTATGGGGTCGGGCGACTGAAAAGTCGAGAATAAGGGGTATCCTAATTTAAGATCGGGGTGGGAAGGAGATTGATGAGATGGACAGTAGTGAGGGTGGCTTCAACCCAAAGATGATGCAGAGTGTGAGATGTGGTAAGTAAGGCATGGATCATGGTGGCTATATGGAGGTGTTTTCGTTCGGCGATGTCATTTTGTTGTGGAGTATGAGGGCAAGAGAAACATTGTTGGATGCCAAGTTGAGTGCAAAGAGTGGAAAATGATGTGTTAACATATTCAGTGTCATTGTCGTTTTGGAGGAATTTGACACAACATAAGTGTGAAATGGATTTTTAACCATGGCGAGAAAAATTTGAAAGTGAGTAAGACCTCATTTTTACAACGCAAAGGATAAATCCAAGAGTAGCGTGAAAACTCATTCATGAATAAAACATAGTAGTGATAACCACTCACAGAAGAAACAAGACATATCCATACATCAGAGTGAGTTAAATAAAAAGAAGGAGCATAATTATTATTAATTGGAAAGGCAAGTTGGGTGGATTTGCTAAGAGCAAAATCCTTACAGGTTGAGATGGGTGACCAAGACAACGGTGCTAGGAAGGTGAGCGAACAGTAGCAAGAGCACAAGGAAATTGTGGATGTTTTGGAAGAGAAAGAAAGTGGATAGAGTCCATCCTTACATTGGCCTTGAAACAGGAGAAAACTAGTGCATGAATCATATATTTGATAAAAGTCGAGTGTGAAAACAAAGAAAACTAAACTATCACGCATGAAGCGAGCAACAGAGAGAAGGTTAGTCCATAAAGAAAGAATATAAAAAATATTTTAGGGAGACAAAGGTGTGGAGCCAAGAGAGAGGGGAAGAGAACCAATAAAGGAGATTGAGAAAGAGTCCCCATTACCAAGGAACACATAATTTTTACTCGGGTATGGTTGTTGATTTTGGAGATTGGTGGGATTACTAGTCATTTGGTGGGCGGCACTAGTGTCGGGGTACCAAGTGGAATCAGATGGCGACACAAACTGAGCTCTAGTAAAGGGAGGAAAAGTATCAGGGCCATGGTAGGGGTGTGGACAGGTAGCAAGAGTGTGATGTTGGTGTTACAAGTAGGACACCAAGCGGGGTTGAGGACGCCATGAGTAGAGGTTGGGCATGGAGGTGGCTTGCAGGTTGAATCAAGTGGAGCTAATAGGGGTTGAAAGCTGTTAAGCTCATAATTTCATACATATACATGCCCAATTTACTTACTTCTTTTGCTTAGTTTCCTATAATTCTAAGTTATTTGCCTCCCTTTGTGTGTTTTGTAGGCAAATAGAGCAAGATAGCATAATTCATGCAATTCAAGCATGTTAGGGCCTGATTTGGATGAAGGGAAGAAGAGCTTAAAGATAAACTCATTTTGGCTACAGCCCCCTGCCAGTCCAGTTCCGTAGGTCACATTAGGCCTGGGCACGGTTCGGGTCGGGTCAAAATTTGGCCGACCCGTGAGCCAAACCGATGGAGAGCTCGGTTCTCGGGTCGGGTCGGGTCTAGGGTGAAAGCCGAAATTGGGCCGAAGTAGAAATGGACCTCGGTTCTCGGGTCGGTTCTGAGTTCTGATCGGTTTGGGCTTGAGCTCAATTTCAACATTTTCAAAAGCCCAAATCTTATTTAATTCGCCAAAAAAAAGCCCAAATCATTTTTTTTTAGCAAAACAAAGCCCAAATCAGATTTACTTTCATTCAGCCAAAACACATTTTTTGTTGTCAAATTGCCAAAACCTATTAAATTCTTATGAACAAGCCCAAAACACTTTTTACTTATCTTTCAAAACCTGAAATTATGTAAATTCAACCTATAAAAATCCATCATTCCAATCTAAATTTCTAAACTACATGAATCTCACATTCACACATTTAACCAACCAACCAAGGAAAGGAAATATAATCTCTTACAAACCATTACAAAAAATAATACACAAACCAAATTAAACTTATGAAATTAAAGATTACAACTCATCACAAAAATACACATGAAGATAATATCCTTGCAAAAAATCTGCTGCATCCATTCTTCCAAAAGCCTTAACAAAACAACCTACACAACACTTACAAGAATTAACACAAACTAAAACATATATATTATCCAAAAACCAGATTTAAACAGAGTTTCCTATCCATCAACAGACTACAACATATATATTATCCAAAAACCAGATTTAAATAGAGTTTTCTATCCATCAACAGACTACAAAACCAAAGCAAACTAGATTCATCCAAAATGAAAGAATGAGTAAATTAATGAATGAACATTACAGGCTTGTAAGATTTGGAGGTAGCTTATTTAAATCATAAGAAAAACAGCTGAGCCCTCACACGTTACCCATGTCCATGATTTATACAAAACCTAGTCATATATGCTCAGAGCAAGCTTTAATAGATCTGAATACCTCTCTCCAAGTAAAATCAACCAAAATATAAAACAGGACAACTTCTTATTTTACATATTCAAATATATTTTTATAGTGCTAAAAAACTTACAGTGCCATCAATATATTTTCATCTGCCCAAAAATACACACATATCAGTCAACAATCAATCACCAAACACAAAAAAACAGAACTGATCCTCATGAATGTTTTCAAAATATAAACAGATTAAAGGACCAATTTATACCTCACAGAAAGGAAAAAGGACAGCGAGACTCTAAACCATTAGAACACATTACAAAAGCTAGTCATATCTGGCTGGACTGTTAAACAAAGTTCCACAAGCTGGAATTCTTTCTTTACACGAAATTATATAGTTAAATGAATTGACCACATTAACCAATATGTAAATCAAATGCCAGATTGAAGGCATAATCTAGAGCATGGGCTACCTTCTCTTTTCCTGTGTCTCTAAAACAACCATCTAAGACTGGGCTACCTTCTCTTTTCCTGTGTCTCGAAAACCCACCCAATTCATATCTCTTTCTCTCCGTTTCTTTATCTCCCTCCCAAGTTCTCTGGTTCTCACTTGACAAAGAACCCCACATAAGAAATCGCAGGAGAGGAAGGAATAGATGTCGATTTGGTGACCTGCCGCTGGGAAAAAAAATTTAACAGATAAGAGAAGCTGAAGCTGAGAAGCGACTGATAAAAAATTTAACAGATAAGAGAAAGAGAAGCTGACCTGCCGCTGCGTGCAGGGCTGAAGGCGGCGCGGTCGAGAGAGAGAGAGAGCTGAGGCGGGTCGAGAGAGAGAGAGAGCTTAGGCGGGTCGAGAGAGAGAGAGAGAGAGCTTAGGCGGGTCGAGCTCGAGAGAGAGAGAGCTGAGGTTGAGGCTGAGGCTGAGGCTGAGGCAGGTCGAGAGAGAGAGAGCTGAGGCGGGTCGAGCTCGAGAGAGAGAGAGAGAGAGATCTGAGGCTGGTCGAGCTCGAGCTCGAGAGAGAGAGAGAGAGGTGAGGCGCCGCTAGGTTTAGGTCAAAAACGAAAAGAAAAAAACGAAGAGAAGACTCAGACTGAGTGAGAGAGAGAGAGTAGCGTGTGTGCGTGTGTGTGAGGGTTACAGCAAAAAAAAAATTGCGTAAGGGATCTGGTGTGCAAGCACTCACACTTCTTCTTTTTTTGGCCAATCACATGAGGCCACGTGTAAATTATATATATTTTTATATATTAACCGGTTCGGTTCAGGTCCACCGGTTCTGAAAAAATTAGAACCGAGAGCCGAACCGTTGACCTTCGGTTCGGTTCAGGTCCAAGTTTGACTTTTTCGATTTGGTCAAAAAACGCTCTTTTTCGGTTTGGTTTGGGTTGGTTCGGTCGGTTCGATCGGTTTATCGGTTTTTATGCCCACCCCTAGGTCACATTGCAATATTTGTTTCAGCAACCTACACAGCTCGGATGAGGCCGCATTCTTCATGAAAGTTGTTCCAATGGGTGTGTACTATAACATATCCAAAATTCAGCCCCATTGGATAAATGTGGAGTCTGTTACCTAGCAAACACAGAGCCATGCTCAGGATGGATTTTATCAGCGCGCAAAATGAGTTAGCAATTTGTTTTGGCTTTAACTTCCTCCTCCGACCTTGGATTGGCCCAAATGATATATGGCTAGAAATAAGACATTCCGAACTTCAAGTTTGAGTGCTTAAAGTCTTAATTTGCTTAAGGGAAGCCCAATTCGTAAGCCCTTGAAGTTGCTGGTCATGCTGACCTCAGGATGAGCTATTG
>NW_018921656.1:271207-341674 GCF_002207925.1 Prunus avium | reverse complement strand
ATCTGCTTGAGTTAGTTATTTTCTTTCTTCCTTGTTTTATTTATTTCCCTTCTTTTTCATTTCTGTTTTGTGTAGGGAAAATGAATTGAATCATTCAATCACCAATCCTCGTGGGATCGACCTCGCACTTACATATGCTATACTACCGAACGGCTCGTGCACTTGCGAGTATCACAAGTTGAGGATGCAACTGAATCCATTTTGGTGCAGCTGTATCTACGCGACAAAAGCCATGCCAAGAAGAGAAAGCACTGGATGCTAGAGCGGTGGATGGCCACGACTGTTGTGTTGTTATAGAAAAGATTGGGAGGTAGGCCATGAATGTTGCCATAGAGCAGGGAAGTTGCGCCAGCCACGACAGCCACTGCGACTACCACTCCGATAGGAGGATTGATTGTTGCCACAGGAAAGGTTGGAGAGTGAGCTGCCACCATTGGGAGAAAGGTGAGTCGCCTTAAATGTTGTGGTTTGAGCAGAAGAAGGTCAAGGATTTTGAGCTTCAAATGTGAGGAGGCAAACAAGGCGGTGAGTGAAGACCGGAATGGGGGAAATTAAGGAGAGCCGTGACTATCATCTTATAGTCAGGGCTTAGGCCATGAAGCATAACACAGTAACAAGTTCTTTGTTGGGAATAGGTTCATTGATGGTGGCAAGGGCATTGGCAAGAGATTTGGCATGGCGCAAGTATTCATCAATAGTCTGAGATCCTTTTTGCATATCTATAAGCTGAAAACGAAGTGTGGTCTCATTGGCCTGAGAAGATTGAGAGAAATGGTGTTGAAGACAATCTCAAATATCACGGGCAGTGTTGCAGCCAAATATGAGATGAAGAATGGGCTCAGAGAAAGTACTTGTAAGATAGTTAATGAGGAGTTGGTCATGTTGATACCAAAGGGCATGTGCAGGGTTAGGTTGGATGAGAGTAGCGGTGGTGGTGGTGGTATCTGTATCGGTGGTGGGAGTTGTTCTAGTAATAGAAGGTCGGGGATGAGTACCATCAACAAATTTTCATAAGTCATGGCCAATAAGGAAGGATTTGATTTGGCGAAGCCGTTGAAGATAATATGAATCGGTAAGTTTGATGAAAAGGGAAGAGTTGGGTAAGGAGGGCATGGTGAAAAAGGAAGAGGAAGAATATGTGGACGCCATAGGGGTTGGTGGTGATAAGAAAGCGAGAGGTAGGATCGAGAGGAGAAAATCCTAAGGTTTAGGATGATACCATGTAGAAAATGTGTTTCATGTATTTCAGTAAGTGTGAATAGTACATATTTATATGTATACAGATTGTCTAAATACAGTAGGAAAGTAATGTATGCCAAGATTACGGCCATGTCCTATTAGGAAACTAATTATTTGGAGAGGAATTTGGGGTTGACTTAATTTGTTGCTATGAATAGTGATTTGGTTGGCATTTGGTACATTGACATTGGTTGCAGGAACCATATGAGTGGTAGTAAGTTTTCTTTGTCCTTTCTAAATGAATACTTTAGTACTACTGTGAGTTTTGGTGATAGTTCTATTGTGAAAGTCATGGGAAAGGGTGATATTTAGATTATAATTAAAAATAACTTTGTAGAGACAATCTCAAATGTCTTTTATGTCCCTGACTTAAAGATAAATTTGTTGAGTGTTGATCAATGTGAGACAAAGGTTATATGATAACCATTCAGAAATATGCATGTGAGATTTATTATCTAGCTAATGGTGCCATTGCAGTTGTTCAAAAGACATCAAATATATTATTTCTTCTGAAGATAAAGACAGTAGAAGCTTGCTTAATGGTCAAAGAAGATGACCCGTCATGGCTGTGGCACTTTAGATATGGTCATTTGAATTTCAATGGATTGAGAACACTTCATAAAAAACAAATGGTGACTGGACTTCCCATGATCACACAAGCATCCAAAATTTGTGAAGATTGTGTGCAAACAACACCATGATGAGTTCCCAAAAGGAAAGGCCTGGAGAGCTCATAACGAACTGGAGTTGGTGCTTTCAAACATATGCGGTCCCATTACACCAATATCAAATGGTAAAAAGTAACGCTTTGTTTCTTTTATCGATGATTTTAGCAGGAAAGCATGGGTGTATTTTTTGCAGGAAAAATCAGAGACTTTTGATGCATTTAAGAGCTTCAAAGCACTAGTTGAGAATGAAACTGGAAGAACCATTAAGACTCTTCGAACTGATCGTGGTGGAGAATATTGTTCAAAGGAGTTTGAAATTTTTTATGATGAGCAAGGCATTACAAAGCTGCATATAAGCAAGCCTCAGCAAAACAGTGTATCGAAAAGAAAGAATATAACCATCCTCAACATGGTTAGAAGCTTGTTGGTCAAGGGGATAGTTCCAAAGAAATTCTGACCTGAGGCGTTGTGGTCCATTCATGTTTTGAACAGAAGTCCCACTTTTTCTGTTAAAAATATGACGCATGAGGAAGCTCGGAGTGGAAGGAAACCAACAGTAGATCACTTCAAAGTGTTTGGGTGCATAACATATGCACATATTCCAAATGTGAAGAGGAAGAAGCTTGATGACAAAGGTGAGAAATGCATATTTCTTGGGGTGACTGAACACTCCAAAGCATATAAATTGTTCAACCCAACTACTAAAAAGGTGGTTACTAGCCGAGATGTGGTCTTTGATGAAGAAAATATGTGGGATTGGAATGGAAAAGGCAAAGAACAGCAGTTGATTCCAGTAGATTTTGAAGATGCAGAAAATAGGATTCGACAACAGATACAATCCTCTGATGAACACTTGCCCATTTCTTCAACAATTCCACCGGCAAATGAGCAGCCACCAGAAAACCAATGTCTAAGGAAGAGGCCTGCTTGGATGATTGATAATGTAAGTGGAGATGAACTCTCTAATGATGACATTACTGCCCATTTTGCTTTATTTGTAAATTCGAATCCTATCTCCTTTGAAGAGGCAGTCAAAGATACAAAATGGCAAAAAGCAATGGAGACTGAAATCAATTCTATTAAGAAGAATCATACATGGGAGCTAATTGATTGGCCTAAGGCTCAGAAAACTGTTGGAGTGAAGTGGGTGTTTAAAATCAAATTGAATAAGAAAGGTGAGGATGACAAGCATAAGGCTCATTTGGTGGCTAAGGGATACAAGCAAGAATATGGAGTTGATTATAAAGAGGTGTTGGCCCTTGTTGCACGGCAAGATACTATTCATTTGGTAATCTCTTTAGCTGCTCAAAACTCTTAGCCTATTTTTCAATTAGATGTAAAGTTTGCCTTTTTACATGGTAAATTGCAAGAAAAAGTATTCATAGATCAACCTCCAGGCTATGTACAACAAGGAAACAAGCATTGTATAGGCTGAAACAAGCACCATGAGCTTGGTACAGCCGCATAGATGCATATTTTGTCAAACAAGGCTTCCAAAAGTGTCCATATGAACATACTTTGTATGTTAAGGTTGGTGATGAAGGTAAAATGTTCATCGTGTATCTTTATGTTGATGACTTTATTTCAACTGGAAATGATGGTGATATGTTTGATGAGTTCGAGAAGTCTATGATGAATGAGTTCGATATGACTGATTTGGGACTGATGCACTACTTTCTTGGCATAGAAGTAGTACAATCAGCTGTTGGAAACTTCATTTTTCAAAAGAAATATGTTCTTGAAGTGCTTGAAAGGTTTCAGATGATGAGTTGCAATCCAGTTGGAACACCAACTGAAATTGGTTTAAAGTTGACAAGAGATCTCAATGGTGAGAGAATTGACAATACTTCAAGCAAATTATTGGAAGTCTAATGTACTTAATTCAACAAGGCCAGACATCATGCATGATGTTAGTTTGATAAGCTGTTACATGGAGAATCCTACTGGGATGCATCTCAAGGCAGTTAAGAGAATCTTTCGATACTTAAAGGGAACATCTGATTTTGGTGTTCTTTACACAAGTGAAAAAGCAATTTTCTTTGGCTTCACTCACATTGGTTATGAAGGGGATATTGATGATCGAAAGAGCACTTCTGGGCATGTGTACTTAATGAGTTTAGGTGTTGTTTCGTGGTCCTCAAAGAAGAAGCAGAGTGACACTATCTACAACTGAAGCTAAGTTTGTCACAAATGCTTTGTGTTCTTGCCAAGCCATTTGGCTGAGAAGAATGCTTGAAATTGTTGGTCATCAGCAGCAAGGTCCAACAATAATATTTTGTGACAACGTTTCTGCCATAAAGCTTTCAAGGAATCCAGTTATGCATGGGAGGCAAACATATAGATGTTCATTATCACTTCTTGCATGATCTTTGCAAAGATGATGTGATTAAGTTAGAGTTTTGCAAGAGTAAAGACCAAGTTGCGGATATCCTAACTAATCCTCTCAAACAGCCAGTGTTCGAGAAGCTCAGAAGCATACTTGGAGTTTGCTCTTCACATGTCATTGTTCAAGGGAGGGTATCAGTATTGGACTAGAGATGAAGTTTAAATCCTAAACTGTTTTCTGCAAAAATCAATTTAAGGGAGGGTGTTAAGATTTGTTTTTAAGTTATTTATTTTTAATAATAGTTGTTGCCTATAGTTAGGAGATCAGTGATATCTATACTATAGGAGAATCCCTAGTTTGTAGGAGTCATGGTTAGTGAGGGTAACCATGTTTGTTTTTCATGCTTCGTGATTGTGGCTCCACAAAATTTGCTAAAATTTGCTAAGTGACGATCATTTTACTTGCAGTAGTAGCTTTATTTTCCCTATTAAAATTGTACTCTTTCATTCAATTCAATTAATCAAGTTCGAAACTTTGAGCTATAGCTTTTGTGTTCAAAGTTTAAGCAAGTCTTAGAGTTTCAGTTTTATCCAACATAAGGATCGGAGGATCGAGGAGGGTGAGTTTTGGGAGTAGGTCTAGATCGGGTCGAGCTTCGAGTTGACCAGTTGGTGTGAAACGTCGTCGTTATCCAAGTCCGAGTCAGAATCAGAAGAGATGACTAGGTCAAGGGTAGAGAGAGAGAGAGAGAGAGAGAGAGAGAGAGAGAGAGAGAGAGGCATGGGGTGGGGGGCTTTTTGAGAAGAAAAAAACTAGTGCTAGTCTAAACAACAGGGGATGAGGATTTTTCACAAACACACACAACTATGATGCCATGGGGATTCGAATATGAGACCTCTAGTCTGCAAGTCAAAGCCCTCTTCCATTGGGCTAGACCCCGTTAGCAAAAAAATTCTTAAACCTTCACTTTTGTGTTTTTAAAAAGTGGGTTTTTTTATAGTTGTTTTTTAGATGGTTTTTCAAAAAATGAGCCTTACGGAACACAAATTATGGACTTTGGACTCAAAAACTGTTTCCAAGTAAAATACCAAACATACTAAAGGGCAAAAGCACACAAGAAAACTCAAAAAACTAAAAGGACAAAACCATGAACAACAGTAAATGCTGGTTTAATTTCCAACAATTTTATTTAGAGAAACCAACATGGTGACAGATCAAACAAGCCTGCAAATGCACAATCACCAGCTCTTATAGCTTGGTTTGCAAGATGGGCAGATCTAAGTTCAAAACTTTTCCAACCAAAAAACATAGAAGCTAAAAGCTAATATATGAGGCAGACATAAACTCTGTGTTTTCATAACCTTTAACTGTTTCCTTCTTCACTTCTCCTCTCATATCTACGCAGATCCACATTTCTTGATTCTTGCCAAGCAATTGTCTTTTGGCCTAGTGTGTGGCAAGTACATCAATGGGCCGTCCGGATTAGTAGGTTCCATCCTGCAGCACCAAATTACAGAAACATTAAAAGAACACACAGAAAAAATAAAAAAAAACAAATAAATAAATTGTAATTTTAGTCATGGAGAGGAATTTGGTTGCAAGATGACTCACTTATAGTTAAGGAGGAAATGGTGAAGGAAGATAGCGATTTCCAGCTTAGCAAGATCATTTCCGGGGCACAGCCGGCTTCCAGCTCCAAAGGGAAGAAAAGTTAACGGTTTGGGTGTGTAGTTCTGAGCCAGCAGAGAGCAGTTAAACAAGTCAGATCCAAGATATAAATTACTGTTCGCCATAATTATCAGTACATCAAAAGTGATTCTGAACTTACATCCCATCGATCAGGGTTGAATTCCAGTGGATTTGGATATATTTCAGAATCATAGTGAATGCTCCTGAACCAGACCAAAACTTTCCAGCCCTTAGGAACGCTATAACCTGAAATCAAAGCCATTAAGTAAATTTTTTAAGGTGGTTCCACATCAAAACAGATAAATTGAACAAATATACAAATTCTGTTTCCTCTAAAACAAAACATTTAGAACCATGCCCTCACCGTTTATATTGACATCTTTCTTTGCCTCTCGAAAAACGGTAAGGGAGAATGTTACGACACGAAGAGTTTCATCAATCACCTATGGAGTTTAAACGGGTTAGCTGGAATATGATGGAAGGGGCTGAAAAAAAAATGGAAGTGAAGTCACTTATGTACCTGGGAAAGATACTCCATTTCTCGATATTCCTTAAACGTCATGCCCTTCTGTGTTGGTGGCCTCCTTTTTACAATCTCTTCTTGCTCTGCCTGCATTGACCAAACATTTTAGCAAATCAGCAAAGGTAAATAAGTCCCCAATATTGAAAAAAAAAAAGGACAAAATAAAAGAACTTGATCCAAAACTACGTAAATTCATGTACCTTAGCTTTCTGGAAAAAATTTGGGTGTTTTTGTAAGAAAACGGCAGCCCACATCATAGTATGGCCAGAAGATTCATGGCCTGCATTCAAGTACATTAACAGAACATCTATAATTTCCGCATCTGTAAGTTTTCTTCCATCGTCATCAACAACATCTAGCAGAGCATCCATCATATCTTTCTTCTTTGCCACGTAGTTTCCAGCCTTCCTTTGAGCTCTTCGGTCATCCACAATGGATTGAAATGCAGAGACAAGATTTTTCCGAGCCTGAAATGAAAATGACTTGGTTAGATGCTAAAACAAAATGCAAATACTAATGTCCATGTTACGAAAACAATAATTCCCTCACCTTAAGTGCTTTATGGTATGCAAATCCCGGAAGATTGATTGCCATGGCTCTAACTCCATAGTTAAGAATTGTATATTCCTTCTCCAGAGCCTCCATGACTGGCTCGCTCTCTGAGCTGAGAAAGATGTACATGATAATTCTGAAAGTAAGCTTTCTGAGTTGAGTTAAGAACTCTATTTCTCCCATTTTGGACCATTTATCCAAAGATGATATGACCCTCTCTTCGATATACGTCGTGTACACGGACAATGCTTCATAACCATTGACTGGAGCTGCTGTTAGCTTTCGTAGACGTTTGTGTTCTTCAAAAGATATGCTAGTGAATGAGTTCTTTCCAATTAGTTCCTCTGTGGAAATAGGCCACCCGGGTTTAAATGCATCATCATCTGTTAAAACTTTTTTACTTGCTTCAGGCGTTGTAACGATGATACTTGGGCTCCCAAACATGAAGGTTTTGTAGATTCCAGTATGACCAAACCTGCATTGTTCATTGATAAGGCAATCTAGTTAGATGTGTGCGAGTGTCTGTTTCACTTTTAACTCGAAGTGACCAAAAGTGGAGAGCATAAAGAAACTCTTCCATTCACATCATCAAAAACACTGGTATAACTACCAACGGGTCTAGCCTAGTGGAAAAGGGCCCGTCTTGTAGGTCATATGTCTCAATTTCGAACCCTCACGGCATCATATGACCACATCAAAAATGCCACCAGCATTTTATTTTGTAAAAGAATTGAGTGTAATGGTTACCAAAATATCGACAATGTACTAGATCATACTGTAAATTTTTATCCGGTTCCAGATAATTCATTTGGCTTAGAGAAAGTAAAGAAAATACATATAATTGTAGACGAGAGAGAGAGAGAGAGAGAGAGAGAGAGAGGTGTGAACCTGGAAACCATGGAGTTGAGGAAGGCTTCAGGGTTGGAGGACTTGAAAGCTCTGAGAAAAGACCACATGTTGCCAATGAAAGGCCAGCCCAAGTCACCAGGAGGGAGAGAGTACTTCTTTTCACCCAGCGGGGTTTCATAGTACCAGGAGTTTGCATTCTGCAGAAGCCATTTGAGGGTCACAAGAGCACCAAGGCTGCACAAAAGGACCATCCACATGGAGGATCCAAGCTCCCTTCCAACTCCCAAAACCAAACCCAACATGATTGTATACCTAACTCTGCTCTTTTACTTTGTGATCACTATACTCAGAGAAAGGGTGAAAACAGTCGCACACTCAGAGAGAAGAAGCTCACAGTCTACTTGTGCTTCTCTATGTGTTTGCACCCCCGTATATATAAATACTCTTGGGCATATGGCCTTGAATGCAAATTCCTGGAAATAGTTAGTTGTTTTACCAAACCCAACAAAAGGTTAATGTTGTGATATATGGAGAAAATAAAAATGAAAACAAAATAAAGGATATGTGAATTGGAAAATAATTACATGGTGTATATGGTCGACTTTACTCTTTATCTATATTTGTCGTGTGGTAAATGGTTTTAATTCTTTTTATGTGTACCATAACGTATCGGTTTTTTTTTTTTTTTTCTTATTTTGTCTGTGTGGCTTTTTTTATCGGTTTTATAAAGTAGGTTCAAATTGGGTGATCGGCATTTTTGGTAAAGATCTTTTTATGGAAGAAAATAAATACAATGTATATAGATTATGAAAAGAAATAGTGTAATGTACGTAAAATCGAATATGAATGTATCATAAATTTGAAATGACTAAATACAATGAATAACACAATACTTTTCCGTTTCAAACATAACAGACAAGCAATAAGGATAAACAATAATGCATAGGGAGATATGGTAAATCATCTACATGGTAATTACTTAAGATTGAATATATTGTGAGGGTTCAATGTTTCTTTTGTGCAAAGGACCCTCCTGAGTTCGAGTCCTAGCATCCGTGTAATGTGTGTGAGTTTAGTGTACTATTGACCCTCTCAATAGGAAAGGTCCTTAAAAGAATGTTTGTAACACATGCACTAATAGTAAGTTGTATGGAAGTGTAAAATTGGTGATTAAAAAAAAAAGTGTAAAATTGGTGAGTATTACACAATTTATTATTGTTTTTATATCATTTATATTTCGTTAATGTTTGTAACCATGGTCATTATCTAATTTGCATCTATCACATTTTCTTTGATTTGGTATTCTAATAAAGTAATGTGTTTTCTTTTAACGTAGGAGTTATGGTGGTATGATAGCCTATTCTAGTTCTTGCACTAGAAGAGCATCATTCAAGATAAATAAATGATATCAATTCAAGTTTCAATATAAAAAAAATTTAAATCCTAAATCCAAATCCTAAAAACTAGACTTTTACCTGTTCCAATGTTATCTTAAAGAAACTCGAAGTTATCTACATTGTTTTTTTATATATTAAATGAATATACAAGAAATATATAATATATTAAATGAAAATTCTTTTCTTTTAAAAAAAAGAATATATGTGCTTTTCCTCCATGTTTTGTCTTTGTGCTGTGTAATATCAGAAACCTCCACATTTGCATGGAGACTGAGACCCACATGGACGTGGACTCCTCTTCTCTGCTTTTCTTTTTTGTTGTTCTTAGTACGTAATGTATAAATGCATAAATTCTGAAAAAAAACACACATATATATATATATATATATATACTAACCCCTTAAACTTTGAAAGTTAATAACTTCCTCGTTTTAACTCCGATTTTCAAACCTTTTGCACCTACGCTCTCATGAACTCAAGCTCTATTTTTGTATCAAATAATTATAATTTTCCAACTTCAATTTCTCAAAGATCCTTAATAAAAACCTCACTAAATCACTTAAGGGCATTTTCGTGCAAATTACATTTAAACACTAATAACCCCAATATTTTCCATTCGAAAATTCCATAAAACTCTCTCAAAATTAAACACTATTTTCTGAGCACCTCAAAATAATCAGGGTCTCACAATGAGGAATGTGAAAGTGCCTTATATGAGCAGATTTCATCTTCCCCTAACAAGATATGTTTTGGGCTTGAGGGCCCAAGAACAAATATGTACGGGCGAGGATGAAAAATCATGTAACTTGGAGTCATTATCACTAAGTCTTGAATTTGCAAGGGTTTTGATTCTGAAGCCATAGCTAGGTCTAAGACTCTCCTCTCCGACACACTTTTTGTGATAAAAGAAGTAGGTTTGGTGAATGATGGGTTATTTAAAGGTATCAAAAGGAACAATGCAAAGGTCGGTTGGTGAATGATGGGTTATTTAAAGGTGACAAAAGGAACAACGTGGGACACATTTATTTATAGAATCTGCACTTGAACACAAAAGGTTGCTCCGATAATATAAGAGAATGATATGTGTCAACATAGTCCACACGTGGACATGCAACAGGGCTTATTAGGTCAAAAACATAACATTTTTACGAGAGCATTTTTACTCACTACTTTAACCGAATTTGTACCCTTATCATTCTTGACAAAATTTGACACATATCCATGTGTATAAACATAGTTATCTTTTTTCCTATTATTTTTTTGATGATATTATTATAACACAGAAATACCCAAACCCTTTTAATAAAATTAAAAACATTTTTAAAAAAATCCAACAGCCACTTGACCCATCCAACCTCGTCAGCCACCCCAACCCACCCTCGGCAACCTTCTCACCTCCTTACCCACCTTCTTTCTACAACCAACGAAATAATTAGTTTTTTTTTTAATTTTATTAAAAAGGTTTAGGTATATCTCTCTCATAATATCATCAGAAAAATAATAAGCAAAAGTTAATTATGGTTATACCCATGAACATGTGTCAATTTTTGAAAATGGTGGTGATGAGACACATTAGATTAAATTGGTGAACAAAAATGCTCCTTATCCAGATGCTTTACTTTGATTTTCTTTGCTAGGATATGCTTCACTTTGGTTCACATGCTACCCTATTAAAATTTTATCTAAGGGATTTCAACTTAACATATCATATCATCCCCCCTTCTCTTTTCTTTATAAAAAAAAAACTTCTCTCTCCTATGTCAATTGAGATGATGAGGGTGGTTCTAGGAAAGGGATTCCTTTGTCGTCCATGTCAATTTCTTGCTTGCTCCTCGCGTCCTTTGGTACAATACCAAGGAATCAGGAAAAATACAAAACTAGCAACATTCGTGCATATATGCTTAGCGTAGAGGTTTTTTTTGCTCTAAGTTCTGTTGGGGGGAGAGTTGTGGAGAAAGGAAGAATAAAAAAGAATAAAATGCTACAAAAAAATTAAGTGTCAATTAGTTCAATTAGGGTTTTTTTTTTCTTTTTTAATTATGATAGAATTAGGTTTTTATTTAAGGATGATGTGTCAAGTTGAAATCAAAGCAAAGGATCTAGATCCATATCAATGAAGTAATAGGGACATTTTTAGTTGTCATAGTCCCTAAATGTAGACTCGATTTGCATTTTGGTGCTCAAATTCGCAAAATGGTTGTTATACTCCCTCAACTCCACTTTCATTAGCAGTGTTGATCGTGCCGTCAGATTGTTAAATTTTATGCTAAATTTAAGGGTAAAATTGTCACTTCAAATCTAACCCCCATCACTCGCACAAGCCACCACTCCCACCACCACTTTGTACCCAAACCCACCATTTCCAACACCACAAGAACAAACAACAAAACATAGTTGCCTTCTTTAATTCTTTTTTTATTTACATCCATCAAACATCTAAGTTCACCACACTATTTTGTTCAAATAGTGGGGTGAATTTGCCTTCTTTAATTCTTTTTTAGTTCATCCATCAAATTCGTCCACCCACATCCCATGGCTTCTCTCTCTCTCTCTCTCTCTCTCTCTCTCTCTCTCTCTCTCCATCCACCCATCCGATCTCCTCAATCTTGACCAAATCAACTGAAAAAGAAGGAGAAAGCAAGAGGATAAAGGTAAAAATACGATTTCTTTTTCCATTAAAAAAACGTAAAAAATAGTGTTTTGCCACTTAATTTGACAGAAAAAGTAAGCAACACTGCTAACGGAAGTGGAGTTCTGCAGCTAGAAAAACCATTTTTGCAAATTTGAAGATCAAATGCAAATCAAGTCTAAATTGAGGGACTATAACAACTAAAAGCCTAGGGACTATTATTAGAAGAGTGAAAAACTCTAGCCGCTCTCTCATTCAGTGAGTCTCAAAGAAAAACTCCACATATGGAGATGAGGAAGAAGCTTTAGTGCCTCTGCATTAACTTTTTCTTTTTGGTTAGTGAATAAGTCTACTTGGGCATTTTGAATAACAAGCCCCTTGTGATGATTTCTTCTGAGCCATGCTCAGATTGCCTCTCAAAATCCGCTCTCACACACTGATCATGTTGTCTAAATTTGGTCTACATCGTTATTGACGGAGGTTGCTGCAAATCACTCAATTGTTCTTTGTCAAGTAGTTGTTTTTGTTTATTTGTTCACTTTTATACGCAGTTAGATCTTTGAAAACCATGTTTTCCCCAAATATTTTATGGATGCGGTGATGTGGCTGCGACGTCGCTTCTTTGGGGGATGTTGGTAGGGCTTTTTTAGGCTTATGGGTTGGCTTAGGGAAAAGGTGGTACACAAAGTGATGTATAAAATGTAGTCTCCGTAGCATTTTCCATTAGATTATCAAGAACATTCTCTGAAACCATTTTTAATTAAGAAAGCTAGTTCCAAAATTTTCCATAACATTCCATGGAGAATTATCATTATTATCAACAACACATTTAAACGAACTTCCAATTAGGAAATAAATTAAGTTCGGACAAGAGAAAAAAGAAACTAAGTTATTGAGTGGCAAACCGGATTTCCATCGACGTCGTTTTGGTGGTGGTCAGAGGAAGAAAAGGTTGTTGCGGTTGGTTGTGTGACTGATCTAATGGATAATCTACCACAAGGAATGAATAATATTTTCTCCAATGATTCAATTATCAAAGGCAGTTGAACTACTTCCACATAAATTCCCACCAAAACATTGCCTTGAAAAACAAAGCAAAGACTAAAGTTTCATTAATTAATTACTCTTAATTTCTTACTTTTTAAACATTCTAGATGGGTTTTTCTTCTACCTATAAACTATTTCCGAAGTGCATAGATTTACATTAATTTACTTGTTTTTGAAATCCCTCTTTTGCTGCACATCAAAGCTTTGCTGCTAAAATGGCAGCAAAAGATGGAGCTAAGGAGAAAGACAAAGACAAAGAAAAAGATGAAAAGAAAGAAAAGGAGAAAGATGGTGGAGTAATCAATGCTGTTTACAAAGTCAACCTGCACTGCCGGCAGTGTGGACGTGAGATCAAGAAGCCACTTATGGCTACCCCAGGTATCCAAATGTTCCTTTTCTGTTCATTCCACATCATGGTTTTCTCTACATATATAAGCCAATTTTAAAAAATTAAAAAAATAAAACTTTATTTCTTATGAAGAAATGAGAAGAGGTAGAGCATGTACTTGCCGAGACAACATAAGATGTTTATCTTATCAGACCATGAATCTAGATCATTAATCATATTGATTTTTTCCTGAATATGTTGAATACAGTCGGCAACATAAACATTTGTCTAGTATATAGTCCTTAATTATGTGGGTTTTCCTTCGTATTGTATATATCGTTCATATATTTGAGGCAACTGATGATGGTGCGTTATGTAAACAGGGATTCACAATGTGGAGGTAGATATGGAGAAAGGAGAGATAAAGGCAAAAGGTGTTTTCGACCCAGTACAAATTCAGAAACGGCTAGAGAAGCTTTGCAAGAAAAAGATTGAGTTGGTATCACCCAAAATTCAGATCAAGGAAACCCCCGTTGTAGAGAAAAAAATAGTGAAGGAAACAAAAGAAGTACGGTGCTCACTCTCACCCATATGCTTAAACAATTTATTGCTCAATATATTATTTGATTTTATCTTAAACAATTTACCACTACTTAACAATCGAATCGAGGTTGAATTATTTGATTTTATCTTCAATTGTATTTCATTGATAGAAACTGTGTTTACTGAACAGTCATGGCCGCCCTTTTGTTTTTTTTAAGTAAATTGAGTTTATACCTATAAAATTCATTTTTAATCACCTACAATCCTTTTCTTTATTTTTCTATTTAAAATACCCAATTTTTTCAAATAAAACCCGATGACTAGGATCCAAGTAAGCAAGATACCTAATCTAGCTTAAAATCTAATTTATTATATTTTTAAGATTCCAAAACTACCCCTATTTACAAGTTAATGTGTTATGTGGGGGTGTAAACTAATGACACATTGAATTTGGAAAGATCTTCAAATGGTTGTAATGGATGTAGGAATTAATTTAGAAACTTATTTGAAACAAAATATTAAATTCAACATTAACGTATTAGTAATCTACATGTGATTAATGTTTTGGTTTATTTAATAAATTTTTGTTGTTGTTTTCCTTTTATGAATTATACTACTAGTAATCTATTTTATTATAGTTTTATGAATAATAGTGTACATTCTAATTATGTTGAAAAATATTTTGATAATCTATTTATTGTTTGTTTTAAGAAAAATATATTTTTTTAAATGAACCTTTTTTTTCTCTAAATAATGTACCCTTTTCTCTTTGAATAAAGTACCTATTATTTGTTTTATGAAAAATAATTTTTTTTAAATGAACCTAGTTTCTCTCTCCAAATAATGTACGTATTTTTTTCTCTAATAATGTACCTAGTAAAACAATGTACGTATTTTTTTAAATGAACCTATTTTCCTCTACAAATAATACCTATACACATTTATAAGTATATTGTAAAACAATTTACCTATGGGTAAATAATGTACCTATATTACTAGTGATCTTCTCTAGTGCTTGGTTTCCTATGGACAATATTTTTTTAAAGTTTGCTTTTTAGTTATACATTACTGGTGATCTTCTTTAGTGCTTGGTTTCCTAATCAAATTCTTAGGTTTGCTTAGCAACTCCCAATAAATAGATGTTGCCCGTTTATCCAACATTGGAATTTAGAAGCCTTCCATAGTAGGTTTAAAGATCTTGGGTTGCTTTGCTCAAGTAGCGCAAGAGGGGGCGTTGTTGAGAGTTTATGTGAGAAGCCTTGCGTAGAAAAGATCTTAGGCCTCTCTCCACTTGGATGATGAGTTGCTTGAATTGAGAGTTTAGAAAGGAAATGTACCATATGGTGATAGAATTCAAAGGGAGTCAAGTGTTTAAACTTATTCATCAATTTGTTCATAAGGGTCGGTCGTCGTGTTCGTTATGCACCTTGGAGGTCCTGGTTAGGTTCACAATATTTACCTTTTTTTAGTATTAATTAAACTTTAACTAGCTCAGATATATACATGTAAATGAAAGTGATGAAATGCATGCACTAGCTAGATAGTTAACCAATTTTGTTTTGTTTGATTCCAAAGCCTATTTCAAGGACAATATTGGTGAAGGTAAACATGCATTGCAACAAATGTGAGCAAGATCTGAAGAAGAAGTTAATAAAGAGAAAAGGTAATTAAACATATTTCAAAGTTTTCTTGAAGATTCGTACGTATATCTACATTTAGGGTATTTCTAACGAAGCATATATGTCAATGATGTATATTCTAGGTATTCACAATGTTAAAACTGACATGAAAGCACAAACTCTGACAGTGGAAGGAACAATCGAGCCGGAAAAATTAGTATCGTATTTACGAAAAAAGGTGCACAAACATGCAGAAATTGTGCCCCCAAAACCAGAGAAAAAGGAAGAAACAAAAGAGAAGGAGAAGGGTGCCTCAAAACCAGCAGAGAAAAAGGAAGAAACAAAAGAGGAGAAGGGCGCCTCAAAACCAGCAGAGAAACAGGAGGAAAAGAAAGAGAAAGAGAAAGAGAAAGAGAAAGAGAAAGACAGTGGTGAGAAATCTTCTGAGCCAATCACCAGGGTCGTAGAAGCTAAGGGAGATATGAAGGTGGTGGAGGTTAAACCAAAAGAGAGCAACGCTCCATATTTCATTCACTATGTCTATGCTCCACAAACGTTTAGTGATGAAAATCCAAATGCTTGTTATATAATGTAAATAGGTGAGGGGTAGAATATATATATGCACTTTGGATTTATTTGGAACTGCGTTTTTATGTATATAGTAGTATGGTTGAATTCAAGAAACAGAAGTGTACCCATAGATTGGAAAATGCCTTCTTACCAGACTATATATGGCAATATATGATGGAATTTTCAGACTAAATAAGGACCATAGATATGTTCAGAGTATTTGTCCCGCATCAGAAAGTTAAGGGATTTTCCACAAGCTATCTCCACATTGTCAATTGATTTCTGGGTGGAACCTCAACTGATTATTTCACGATGATAGTTTGGGCAAATATTACTTTCCTTCTTTTTTCAAATCGCTTGTCTAAATTATAGGATTGGTAAAGTATGCATGGCTGATCATTAGAATATTGTTGATTACTGGGATGGACAACATAGCTCGATATATACATAGCATGTAATGCATGCACAACATCAAACATGTATTAAGAAATGAAAATCAACAAAGAAAAAGGTTTTGATAAAATAAAATAAAAAGACAGAAAAGAAAAAGGCAACAATGGCTTGAAAATCAAGAAACCGATATGTGCTGGCCACAGTATTCGCTTCAGATTTAGGAATTTTGGAAGTAAAGTTTGAATTATTTTATTGTTGTACAGAAAATGAGTCCTGAATTCAGTCACAGAGTTAACTGATCCACTCAAAGGCACAAGATGAAAACTTAAAACAAAAACTCTTGCATCAAACAAGGCAGTCGAATTAACCTTATGTCTTGATGAGCAAAGTAAGACTATCTTTTCCTTTATCTTCTTGGTCTCTGCTACTGCGAAATAAAATTTTCGTTTTCGGAATGAACAAAACAAATCGAAACCTATGTATTGCACAAAACAAATAGAAAAACAACGACAATCATAATGGGGGTTCCCCCGAGTAATAATTTTGTTTTCTGAAAGAAAAGTCCTCCAAGAATATGTACCATAAAGAAAAATTCTTGAATGGAAGAAGCTCTGAGATATATATAGAGTATTTTAGGAGAAAGAGAAAAGTGTGAACAACAAAAGAACCCTTATTATAATATATAATATGGTTTTAAGAATAACTGGAGCAACTGGGGTTGATGATGTCTAAGAGAGCAGTGTGCAATATACTAGGATGATTTAATTTAAAATATATATATATTTGATTGTGTGGGTGAAGTGGCCAGATGTGAGAGCCTTTTTTTATTAGGGAAGAATGAGTGGAAAAGCAAGTGTCGAACTTTTATTATGAACATGGGGTGGGTGATATACCACTGAAACTATGACAGCTTTTGCTTTCTTATATTCATATTTGGTTGTTTTCTTTATTTGTATTGGTATAAGATTTGGAGAGATTGTATATTTCATGTGCTAAGATATATGCAGTATTTTGACCCAAAAAAAGAAGATATATATGCAGTTAGAGAGAGAGAGAGAGAGAGAGAGAGAGAGATATATATATATAATTTTATAAATATAGGTTTATAATATTTCAAATGACCAAGATCATATAAGTATATATCCATATAAGTACATATCCTTGGGAGTGGAAAGCTTGATATAGCAATTATATATATATATGCCCATATATATATATATATACATCCTACATATAGAAAAGGCAAAAGTGAATCATTTTCATGACAAGGCTCCAAAGTTCAGAAGACAATATTATACATGATTAACAATCATATAGTTTATAACTCGATCTGTATTAATCTTATGCATTATAATAACAATAATTTATTAAATCTTAATTATGTTAGATTTTGTGGTTCTTGTAACATAATTACTTATCAACAATATTATCATAATTTCAGACAAGTTTTATATCAATCAAAGCTACAATATTCTTTGAAACCATTTCTAATTAAGAAAAGGGAGTTCCAAAATCCAACTTCCATCATCATTCCATATGGAGATGATCATCAACAACAACACATTAAAAAAGCACTTAAAATTAGGAACCAAATTGAAGTTAGGACAAGAGAAAAAGAAAAAGAAATTAAGCAAGAAAAATAATTGTACAAGATGAGGGGTGATTGATATTGATGTAAGGATCGATTCTCTGACCTTGGTCATGACCTGACCTATAGCTAGCAAAACTATCAATAAGGCGGCCGCCCGGCAGAGTTTCCTCCCCAACTATCAACCTGCAGCTGATGAGGCATGTTATTGAGCGGAAGATTGAAGAAGGGAAGTCCCGAAGACGGATCTGGAAAGGGGTTGGTTATTCCTCCACCGCCACCGCCACTGCCTCCGCCGCCCGAAGACTGCGGCACAGGCTGCTGCATCTGCAGCTGCTCCTCTTCCTCCAAGGGCAACCTCTCATAAGCTACGTTGGTAAACGATGAGGCTATGACAATAACAGGCCCAGATGCTATGAGTGCTCCTACAACATTTCCACCCATAACCTGGCCCGAACCACCAGCCAAAAATATGGTCAGGCTAGTGGCCCCGGGTGGCGCAGGGGGCGGCAGAAACGAGCCAGTCAACGACAGAATCTCGAATCTGCCGTGCAGGCGGCTGGCTGACGCAGGCTCACGTTGGTTACCATACCACTCCCACTGAGCACACAAATCCCTCTCTGCCTTTTTCTCGCATATGTTCCAACGGATTCAAACACATCACAGCCACTGCTGACCTCCAAAATATGAGCTCGCAAAGTGTTTGCGCTCTCCCGAGTTATGATCACGGGAGGTTTGGGCTTGTTCCTTGATCCTGGAGGTCGACCTCTGGAGCGTCTACCTCCAGAATCCCCCGAACCAGGGTTTGGGGTCACAAGATCAAGCCCTTGATGATTAGGGTTGTCATCATCGACGTCGTTTTGGTGGTGGTCGGAGGAGAAAAGGTTGTTGCGGTTGGGGGTGTTGTGATCATCTTCAGAATCCGGTGGTCTTTGGAGGTGGAGGTCGGGGATTTGGAGCTGCTGATGAACAAAGCGAGATGCTGAGCCCAAGTCTAAGCCAGCCATACACAGAGAGCTAAAGAGAACAGAAAACAAGAAAAATATAGTAAAATATGTGGATAATTTTAATATAGAGAGGTTCAATATTTTATGGGTTTCTTGAGAAAGGAGAGCCCCATAATTTCAAACCCTAGAACGAATAGAAAACAAAGGGAATCGAGTGCAGGGAAAGGGAAGGGTACGAGTTTAGAAGAGAGAGAGGTGGGAGGAGGAGGAGAGAGATATCATAAAGTGGCAAACGCAGCCATTCTCAACATCTAAAGTATATAAATATAAAAAATAATTATATATGTGCATATGAAATAACAGAGATAAAATATTTCACTTCTTTAGTAACTTTTAATTTTTTTTAATTGTTTCAAATTTTAATATGTGAGTTGAATTTTCTATTTTAACACTGAGTGTGCTTGAAAGGAATACTCTATTGACTATAGCTGAAAGAGTAATAATTATTAGAGTGGATCAATTGTTTTGTTTATAGTTTATTATATATTATACCCATCACCAACAGTTTATATATAGTTGATCAATTGTTATTTAATGTAGGAAATATTGATATGCTGAAAGAGTAACTATTATTAAAGGAACCATATTTTATGACCACATTAATTCATCAACTGTTATTTAAGACTTGATATGCTGAAAGAGTATATTGTTGTGATCATGATCTCATTATGCAGGATTTGATATTTAACTTCTTACATCAGTTACTATTATGAATTGTTAACTCACATCTCATATTATATATATAATTTCTTCATGAGATTTTTTTATAGTAAATGTGATAGTATATAAGTACAACATTTCAAGTGACCAAACACAGAAACAATTTGGTTTGGCCCGGAGAGAATACAATACAAATTCACCACACAAACAAAAGCACATGTACTCATACTTACAATTCAAATTCACCACACAACGGTAAAAATGGCAAATCCGTATCGAAAAGTCGAAAAGTAAAACACAAACTTCAACAAACTCCTAAAGAGATCAAACAAAGAAACAAGAACAAGTGTCACACTACACCAAACAACACAAACTTTAGCAAACTCCTCTCCGACAAACCGAAAAAACTCATAGCGCCATACCAGCTAAACCCATAATGTTGCACCAACTAAACCATATCCAACACAAACCGTCAACTTTCAATTTTGCATATCCAAATCCAGAACTTGAGCAAAACCTTGTATATGTGGACCAAGTGGCAACTACATCATGGTGACTACAGTGATTTGCAGTGAAGGAGGGAGAGAGAGTTAGAGAGGGGAAAACTAGGAAAGAGAAGGGGAAGGGAGTAGGAAGAGAGAGGAGAGGAGAGGAAAAAGGGGGTGAGAAGCCACCGGCCCTCAAAGGGGCCGGCGACTTCTGTATAAAAATTGCTCGATACCAACAACGTTCATAGCGTCAAGATGGAGATCCCTCACCATTGTCTGCCTCCTTGAGAACAAGAAAACAAAAACAACCGTACCCAATACACTAAGAAGAACCCAGAGGGACAATCAAAGAAGAATGAGAGAGATTGCGCAGAGAATGGATCAAGAAAATTAGAGAAACCTAACCCTAGCAGTCAAGGCTCTCCTCGCGTGAACAAGAGAGGTTCATCTATGCTTCTTTTGGAAGGCAACCTAGAGGCTACTATCAAAAGGTCATTGCTTTTTTAATTGGGATAGTTTTTTTGTATGGAAGACCTTAAACTGCGCAACTTTACAGTAAAGCAGGTTTTTGGTAAAAAAACTCAATCCCAAACAAGGCCTTAATCTTTATAAATAAAGAAGATTTCTTTCACTAAACTTTTCTTTTATAATAAACTTTTCACGACTTGTTAATACGAGTTGCCACCCATGGGTACATACCAAGGAAATTATTTAATTAAATCAATAAATTGTTTATTTTAAAAATTTTGGATTATAAATCATGACTTTAAATTCAACATAAATAGGTTATATTTTCTAAATTTCAAGACAATAAGATTTTAAGAAAGAAAACCATATCAATCAAAATATCATATAAGGTATCTAACTCAAGTAATTAAGAGCAAGCATCCATATATACCCCAATGTCATGTGTATGATTCCCCTATATCACTTTTATCGCGAAATAAAGAAAAAAAGCCATGACCACACAACAATCTTTGCCATCACCACCAATCTCACGTGTACTATCGCCACCACAACTACCACCACCATCTCAATATGCCAGCATATACATATATACACGCAACTTTTGAGATCAAAATTCAAGCTAACACATATAAAATATGATAAGAATTAAAAGTCACTTTTGATCCTTATAATTTGTTATGTAGTTTTAATTTTGTCAACCCCTATAATTTAATTTTATCACAATTTAAGGATACATCCAAATTTCCATTCAATTCCGTCCAAAATACTCCTCCATGTAAGAGACACGTGCTTATTCCATCAAGAAATTGGACGGAAAGTTGGATGTGTCGTTAAATTATAATAAAATCGAACTACATGAGTCAAATTGCCATAATTGAAACTAAAAAAACAAAAGTGAAATTTTTTCAAACTATAAGGACGAAAAGTGACTTTTTACTTCATAACAGCCATCATACTAGTACTAGCTCGGAAACTTAGCTCAAACAATTTATTTTATTTGTTTTATTATTGAACTATACCGATCCACAGATTTACTAAGACAATGGACATAGACATGTGTGTACAAGAAAAAGAAACAAAAGATTGTAATAAAGGTATTAGTTGCTTCTGAAATGAGATTAATTAAGCCGACACAAAACAACACAACAAGATTATTATATTCAAAGGGATGAAATAAAAATTCAACAGACACAGAGATCAAGGCCTCTTCCTCTCTCTTGCTTAATTAGAAAATCCAACAAAGCTCACACACAAAAATTCAAAGATAATAAATTACTCATGGCAACTCAGGATTTTATTTTATTTTTCTTACGAAGAGAATCCAAATTAGGATCTATCCTTAATCTGTTTCTAATCCATGTCATTTGAACTAATTAAACTTTTGGGGAGACTAAGAACTTTTGGGGAGAGAAGAAATATATATATGGTGAAATGTCACTTCAGGTGTCTCAAGTCAATGCTTTCCTTTCCTTAAAATTAGGCCCCCTCTTATATAATATTGTCCATGAGCAAGCCTAGCACCTTATCAGAATTAACAATTAGAAACTTCCTTGTTTATATAACAAATCTGAGAGAAAATCCGACACTAATTAATTTTTATAAAAAAACCTCCGGACATATTTTTAAAAAATTATCAAATTTTTTATTTTCAATCTTTATTATATGTTGGATAAAGCAGAAAGTAATATTTGTGTTGGATAAAGTTTTAATGTGTATGTAATTTTCTATGTATTATATGTGAGTGCTAGGCACTTATAAAAAAAAGTGTCTATCACATCGCAACCTGTTTTATATGCCATTCATTCGTGGTGCACTAGCCATGATGGATTCATGGAATCAAAGTATATGTGCCTTGAAGTTTCAACACGACAAAGATATGCCTAATAGTTATTTTAGATCTACTCATTGTTTTCTTGAATGGTTTTTTTTATATATATATAATATAAATCTAAAATTAGACTCCATGAATAGTATCTTTTCCAATTAGGGGAGTCTAATGTTAGATTTATATCTTTTTTCTTAACAAAGCGATATTTCAAACTACTTTAATGTATGAAAAGGGGGATCGATTTTAAGTGAGTATGTACACTACCTTGACCAACTAACCTAACCGGCATTGGCTTATATATTTATTTTCTAAATTTACTTATTATAGAAAAACAATAATTTATGGACTTTCTTTTTGCGTTTTTATTTCTTATATTAGGACTCTAGGTTATTTTCTCTATTTAACAATAGTAATTCAGAGTCTAGAGGAAGACTCTTCGAATATTATCATAGTTTATCGCTCTTTCAATGCTAAAAGTTTTCTTGCGTTTTATCATTTTCTCGTGTTTTCGTGTATAATGCGGTTATTATTGATGTGAGTGATTGCAGATTCGCATCACAAGTTGCGAATTTTCTTGAATACACTTATGTACTAAGTACATAAGCAGTATCCAAATATGAAGTAATTTGACTTGATTAAAAGAGTTAAGCACAAACATGGAATTACACGATTGGAACACCACCTCTAAACACAAGTTTCCATCCTTCAATCATTCATATCCATAGTATCTTCATGGTCATGGTCATAGAGAAACAGTGTAACAAAGGAGAGTGGGAAAGTTTTTTATTTTAACTTTTACAAAAAAAAGAACCACCATTGAAAAAACAAGAGTGAAACATGTATTATAAAATTGGATAATGTGTCGAGTAAATAAGTTTTGAGTCCAAGATTTTGGTAAGTGCTCCCCCACGAATTTCGGTCACCATGTTCGAAAAGCTGTCACAAAAGTAACACCAAAAAAGTACTGCATTTACAGTAGAAAAAGCACACATAAAACATAGATAATTTGATAAATAAATAATAAGCTAGTAAATAATAAAATAAATAAATAAATAAATTCGTGTGTCTGATATGAAACGAAGGGGTTTCCCAAAAGGACGAAAACCTACCTTGGATTTTGCTCATCCAATCCCATCTGTTCTTGGATGCGAGACATGACCAATCCCCAATATCATTCCTGTCCACATCATATTTCTCCATCATCCCTTCCCTCTTCCACTCCTCAATTGACAAGGTCATCTTTATTTATTATTTATTTATTTATTTGTAGATGAGCACGAATACATATATACATACATACATACGCATCTACGTGTAACAACGTCTAGGGACAGTATTGTGGATATTGATAATTTTATTCAAGCTTTCATGCTTCATGTGGAAAGGAAATGTTATTGTCAAAGTAAAATAATTAAATCACTACTCAGCTTCATCAATTTGCCAACCAAAATCGACCCATTAGCTAACTTCGCATAATTTTAAAGACAAAAAATGACCCGTCAACACTCAATAAGATGGCTAAATTAGTTGGGAGGAGCCTCTAAGGCATGAGTCTTGCCTCTAATATAGTAGAATTATTATAGTAGCAAGAAGTGTTTTTACTATTGAATAAGCATTAAATTAACATTCAAGTGTATTAAAGTATATCCAATTTTCTAAAAACATAGCAACTAGACCCAATTGAGGTAAAGGATAAAGATTCCAAGTTCGATTTTCGTGTTAACAAATAATTCATTTGAAAAAAGTTCGGATTCTCTGCTTATAACTTGTACTTTTGTATCACAATATAAACATTGCTTCATTTCATACGTTGACGTGTATTCATTAAAAAAGACTTTGGATTAAAATTTTATTCAAGAATCGAAATTCAAAATAATTGTGCAAAGCCCTCTTGAACATAGAGTTAAAATAATGTTTGTCCAACTTTGACTGCTTCAAAAAGATTATTAAGCACTTAGCATCTTTTAATAATTGTTTAAGGGCAAGTGCTCCTCATGGAACCTAATGACATGCAAATTTGTCGTTTAGGGATTAAAATATTAACAACTTTCATTGATTATCTCAACAACGACAATATCATCGACCAATCAAAAAGCGTCTACGGACACAAGAAAAGTAATTAACAGTAGCCTAATGTCTCATCAAATCCGAGGTCCCCACCACGTTGTGATTATCAATTATTTTATTTGCAACCTAATCTCGTCGTATGAAATACATAATGTTGTGGGATTGTCAATTAGATCATGGCTCCACCTAAC
Source organism: Prunus avium (assembly GCF_002207925.1). The sequence goes on along the minus strand of NW_018921656.1, from coordinate 317,005 downwards.
TTTCGTGGCCATTTTTTAGCAAGTCCAAGGTTTTAATTTATTTCTCAAAAGCAAATAGCACTCGATTTTATTATTATTATTATTATTATTATTTAGAAGCGATATGAGATTTATAAAGCACTTCTATAACGGATCAAGACACTCACAATAAAGTTACACCACTATAATATTAATCCTAAAGCACTTCTGTGTCCAAATTATGTGACGGTATTTTTCTTTATTTTTTCTTTTATAGAATGTATGTGGCATTTTTTATATGTCCTTATTTGTTTCATCTCAAACCTCATTTATTTTCAAACATGCGAAGTGTTTTTACATGTTTTATTAACACTTTCATAAAAAGAAAAATGTTTTGGTAGTGTTATCCAAAATATTTTAACTTGTTTTTCAGTTACATACGTTATTTAGTGTATTTTGGATGTGTCTAATTGGTGATTCCACAAGAATTGACTCGAAGAGCATATGTTTTTTATTTTAAAAAAACTCAAATTTTAATATAAAATTATATATTTCTAGTAATTAAAAATGCTATCAGCATAAGCGCTTTTAAGCAAAAAGTGTTTTCTACAAAAACATTTCTAAACAAAAGTGATTCAAGCAACTGTTGTGACCATGAATGATTGTATAACGTGAGATTCATTTTGAAATTTGAATATCAATCAACAGATATCAGTCATCTACATGTGCGCGAGAGATTAGTGCTAACCATACTCCGAATCATAATACTTAAATAATAATCAGCTACACTTTCGGTCATACATTATATTACAAGTGCTGGCTGCTTTTAAATTAAAAATACAGAGCTTGGAATTTTTTTATCCAATTGTTAATGAGATCGACTATATACATGAAACTTACTTTTCTTTTTTTATAACCCCTTTAAGATGAAATATATTTACATATATCTAGTTTCCTAATGAACCAAGCCGTTACTATTTTTCTTATAAAGGGAAACAGAATTGACATAACAAATTAGTATGCTAAAATAACCACTTTTCTAGTTTAAATATCCTTAATCTAGTGATTAACAAGACTTAACATGATGGAAATCCTCACCTGCGGGAAGATTCCTTGAGCAATCATTTATGAACAAGAACATCTCTAATATATAAATCATAATTATGTATTTTATAATCAAAATTTGAAGACTAAAGGCCTAACTTAGATCATCTTACTACAAAGTAACAATTTTTTTTGTTCTCCTATCTTGTAGTTTCCAGCAATATATAAGAGATATTAAACAAGAAAAGTAACAAGGTCAATGATTTTATATAATTACCTGGTTTCAGGATTCTACAAATTAAAAAGTTGTGTTTGGTTTTTTAAGTTTCCTACATGCACTTGAATTTTGAAGGTCAATTATTAGAATAATTATACCATGTTTTTCTTCCTCAAGTTGATGGGAAACTTTATAATATGAAAATGGAGGATGTAAACTTTACCCAAAGAATCAAAGAGTTCATTTCAAACACATAAAGTGGCCATTTTTTTTTTTCATTCTAGCTAAAAGGTGGATGTAGATATATATAATAAGTGGAAAATAAGACTATAGATCGACTTGGGATGTTTATATGAATCATGCTTGAATCATGTTTTGGGAGATTCACTATTATACCCAATATACAGGCCCAAATTATATAAAAATTCTACATAAAATGGCCTTTAGAAACACACCTAAAGTCCATTTACAATATAGCAAAGAGGCTTCGAACTTCCTATAAATTACAAAATTGCCATCAATTTCTTAAAACAAGCTCAACCTCAAAATCTGATTAAAAAAAATCTCAAAACACTCAATAGGGCATTAAAGTAATTTAATAATCAAAATTAAATTTAATAGGGCCAGCTGTCATTTTTGGGTTTTTTTGGGTTTGTTTATAGAAATTAAATGGTGTAGGATTATTAATACTAAGAATAGGTATATAACTAAATATCTCTTTATTATTTTGCCCAAAAACAAAAAAAAAATTTACATCGCGGTTCCGAATACCGTACACAACTTTTTAAGGAGATAGATGAAGGTAAATAAGAAAACTAAGTAGAAGGATTATCTAAAGTACGTCGATGATTAGCTAAAGAGTCTACCACCATATTTGCCTCACGAAAGATGTGCCGAATATCGATGATTGTATTTCTTTCTTCTCCTTTTGAATCAGAGAAATAATTCAACATAAGTATGTTTGGGAAGTACAATACCAGTTGGTAGATCCTCAATGCTAAAAACACTCCCTACCATCAGAGTTCGTATGCAGATAAAAGTGCAGGTCGACCTTTCGTTTCATAAAGTTTATATGGGTTGGCTTGGGCCCAATGTGCTCTATTTTTTTTTTTTTTTTTATAAGCTCTTCAACAAGGAATAGAAAGCTTGTACTTGGGTACAAGGATCAAAGTTTTAAAACTCATAGATTAAGCAGAAAGCAAAAGACATGAGCCCCAAAAGGGGCCCAAAGTACAAAGGCCCTGCTCCAACCTGCAGACTTTAGACATTTTTTTTGGTCAAAGGACTTTAGAATCAAGCAAAAGAAGAAAGCAAGCAAACTCATATCGGCACTTGATATGGCATCAAAGCAAAGCCATGGATCCTTTTACACATTCTACTCTACTTGGTAATTAAGGACAATCTAATCCAATTTACTGATACAATAGAAATTTTCAAGCAAATGCACGATAATTTTTTTTTTTTTCATGATGTAAACTATTCATTTTTTGAGTCTCCATATGAAGATCATTTATATGAGAAATCAAATAAATCAGAAAATCGACTATTGATTTGATTTTGACCTCAGCTATTTATTTTATTACAATTTGTGAAGGACTTTTTCTATTGAGAGGTGTGATAACATACTAAACTCACACACACCACGGATGTTAGGACTTGAAACCAGGACTTTTCTTAAAGGAATATTTGCTCCAAACCACTATACTAGTGGATCATTTGCTATTTTATTACAATTAAATGAGTAATTTTGAATACTTTTTTGTGTGACCTATATTTGAATGGAAACTAAAAGTAGAGAAAAGTTTAGGATTTTTTTTTTTGGGGTAAAAAATGATCGGATTATGAAACTATACTGTGATGGGCTCAAAAACATGATTTGCACCATATCAAGTTACATAGTTGTACCATCACAAGAGATCCAACGAAAACAACATAAAAACTCAGAAGTTAAAAATTAAGAGGGAATTCGAACTCGAATGTAATGTATTTGGACACATTATTTTTATTAACTGACCTAATGCACATTTGTCACAAAAGTTTGATAGGGTTTTATGTGGTTGATCAGGGATCTCCTTCTTTTCAACAAAATCAACCATACCATAAATACCGTTGAGGACATTTTTTTTGAAAACAACCTTTCCGTGTCCCCATTTTTACCTTTCCGAGACATGGAGACAATTTTGATGCGACAACTTAGAGCATCAAGGACAAATCTTATACTGCCACGTATAAAGTAATATTTACTGCCCTCCAGTGCTCCTCTTCTCGAACCACTCCTCGATGGCCCCCCAAACCAAACACAGACTTGCTTAATCTGTGAAAAAGAGGGAGAAAGATGGGTAGGAGAGCTGCTTCAAGGAACGAAGAAATGGCTCACATGGTAAACTCCTCTTTATTTTTGTTTTTGTGTTTAAAACCATGATACATTTTTGTTGTGCATCCTCTGTATTTTTTCAAGCTGTCTATTTTGTTGGTATGGCGTAGTTGTTTTTTTTCACCTGTCTTTGTGAATTGTCATGTTTTAGTTGTAAAATTATATTATTTTTTCTTTGTTTTCCTCATGGGGAGTGTTCATGGTGGCTAGCATTATATGGTTTTTTATTTTATTTTATTTTATTGCAGTAATTTTTTATATTTGCAATTGTAAATGCAATTTGGTGCTCTTTGGCTGAGGCATTGTCAAGGTACTTAGCAACTGTTTGAAAGGTTAATGGAAATCTTGTATTTAATTGAAGTTCTTGTTTTGAAAAATAAAATCTGTTTTCCTCAGTTTGTGTAATAGTTTACAAGATCCGCTGTGTATATAAATCATTGATCGTTGTGAAGCTTCTGCTTCTGCTTCTGCATGCGTGGATGTGGTGTGCTTTTGTGGCTTTAAATTTGATACATTTGCTGTTGCATTTATTGTTTGCTTTTGCTTTGATCAGAAATGTTGTTATCTTCAATGAAAGTGGCTTTTATTATTTGGAGTAGACAGTGAAATAGATTGAACATTTTTGGCTGAAATTATACATTTTAGTTCATTTGACTAATTATTGATCATGGTATTCAAATCGAAGCCTCAAGGCACAAATCCCTCATCTGAAAGAGTGGAACCGCACCCTGAAGCTCCACATTTAGAGATGATAGAGCAAACTAATTCAAAGCTTCCTGAAGCTCCACGTTTGGAGATGATACAGCAAACTAACTCAAAGCTTCCAATTGAAGAACAAGGTACCAAAACATCTAGGAAAAGGCCAAAGTGCTCCGGTGCTGTTGTTAGGCGATCTTTACGTATCCGAGATGGTGTTTTGCCTACTGAAAATCAGAATATGGAGCATGTGATTGAAGATATAACCGTTAGCGAAGGTGAAAATGAAGATGAGCAGCCTGCTCATAAAATGCACGGGTCAATCTCAGGGGAGAAAAGCATGGAAGAAAAAGTTGACTATCTTGTACAACTATTGGACACAATGAACTCAAAGGTAATGCATTCTTCCAAGGAGATAATTAGCTTTTGGGTTTAGTTAGTTCTATCCATTTGCGTTACTTATTTGAAGCCTATTTTTATGTTCTTTTACGGTTGGTTGTGAAACCAGGCAAGGAATAAAAACTCTGACTTCTGCGAAAGCCCAGCTTCAATATACAAAAGCTTGTATGCAGATTCCCAAAAGGTTATTCTCATTAATATATGTACTATCATGTTTTTTCGTCTGTCTAATCTGCAAGGTTTATATTATTTCCTGTTATATGCAGATTAAAGCGTTAGAAACTGAAAACCATCAACTTTCTTTGAAGTTGGAAGTTGCTCTTGCCAAACTTGAAGCAGTATGTCAATTAACTTTGCTATCTTGAACTTGTATCTATGACAATAGACATTATGTTCCAGTTTATATTGGTGCATCCCTGCTTTCTTTCTATTTGTCGGCCATTATGGGTTTGTTAGTTTTCATATTAATCTATTAAGTATGCATCATACAAGTAGGATTAACAAATTGTAGTTTACTAAACTACAATATGATAAAATAAAGGAGAGTTTTGTTATGTTCTTTGCATTACAGACCTTTGTATTTTTCCCCGATCAAATGGGGTGATCTGACTCTTTCATGCTTTGGTTGGTTGTAGTATGAGAATGGGACTCGTGCATTCTCTGAAATGGCTGATAAATTGAAGGATTTGATTTTAGTCTCAAATTTGGCAAAAGCTACTGAAACTGCAGTAAATCTGTCATCTCAAACAGCACGTGGAGCTTGTTCTCGAAAAAAAAAAACACCACGTGGAGCTGTTGCTCCTCAGGAGGACTTGCTTTCACATTTAATTAACCCGAAAGGGCCAACTGTTGAAGGACCAAAAACTGCTGCTAAGAGAAAGAAACAAGAGCGTGAAGGAAATGGAAGGTACTGCTGAAGTTCACCAATTAATGTGATTAGTTTACCCAGTCTTTGTAAAAAAGGGAAACCTGTTGGTACTTTTCTTTATTTTTCTTGAAATTGAAGGAATGTTTCATGGAAAATTTATATGTAATATGTACATTTGGTTTGTGCACCGTAGACTTCAGTGTCAATGTGATGTATGTTCGTTCGAACCTTGACTATGAGCTTGTACAATGCTTAGTTATTCCTCAGTCACCTATTTCTTCGTAGTTTCTTCTATGAGATTGATAATGCAGTATGCAAAAAAAGGGTCAATTTATCTGTCATTTGCAATATGCAATAGGGGGAGGTAATTTTCCTCTGCTCCTTATAGATATCTCATCGTTTATAAATCTTTTTGCAAGTTGAGTTTTGCTGATTGGATGGTTAAGGTCTTCAGCTGTCATTGAATGTTACAGAAGAGAATTAGTCTAGGCATCGATGGTATGCTTAATACAAATGTCAAGTATTGTTAGATGCTCAATGACCTGTGTTTTGTGTTCCATGTTGAGAGTCAGAGCGTAATGATGAAGTTTTACAGCTAATCGGATTGGTTTAGCCAGACTTTTGTAACAAAGGAAACATGTTGGAAACTGTGCTTTATTTTGTTAGCCATTGAGGGATTGTTCAGGTCTATTTGTATGTTTAGTTTGTGTATTTTAGGCTTTGATATCAATGTGATGTATGTTTGTTTGAAGCAAGTTGATGTTCCTTATGTCACCTACTAGTAAATCTCCTATTGCTCGATTGAGGATGTTTGAGAATGTTTAACTATGCCAAATTAAGAATGGGGCAATTTTACTCTACTAGTAGATCTCCTATTTCTCTTCAATCTCTTTTGCAAGTTGATTGTTCTTGATTGAATGGTTAAGGTAACTTGAATGCTTTAGAAGGGAATTGGTCTACTATAATTTCTCATATGCTCGTCGGTGATACATGTTTTGCGTTTCATACTGAGAATTGTGATCATCTTTGGTGCTATATATATTTTAAAAAATACAGGTTATTTATATAAGCATCCAACTAGTTAATATTTAATGATTGCAACTGTTTATATTGTTCATCCTAGTTGGCCTCACAAGCTTGTGATATGCGAATTGCTTTAGCCTGCAAATTGTCACATGGATTGAGTGATGATGGTTCCTATGATTGTATGGTTAGTTGATAAAGCATGAAAAAATTGCTAGGCATCAGATTCACTGATGAATGATGTAAATTTTTTTTTTTAGTACAAGTGATAGTGTAAACTACAAGGAATGGGTTTTTCACACGCACAACTAAGATGTCATGGAAGTTCAAACCTGATACCTCTGGTGTGCAAGTCAATGTCTTTTTTCACTAGACTAGACCCCGTTGGCGATGAATAATGTTTTATTGTTGTGAACAATAGTTATTATAAACCCAGATGAAAGAGTATGCAAAACCAGGCTGCAGTTTGGTTATTTTAATCTCTTTTTGGTGGGTAGCTAGCTAGCAGGTCTATTGTTTGTGCCTGTGGAAAATGTGGATGGAATATGGAGACAATAACACATTCTGGATTTAGTTCTATGTTTACACCAAACAGTAGAATCTCCTTAGGATACAATTTCGTATCTCTGCAGAAGATAACATTTAAAATTTGGTTTGCACCAGACTTTTCTTGTTACTCTTCTGAAAGTTGAAATCAAACCAACTAATTAAAAGAAAAAACTTCTGTGCTGATAATAATGTCGTGATAATTACAAGGGGTCAATTTTTTATTTGTTTTTAGAAAAATTTAAAATAATAATAATAATGTCTGGCATGTTTATAGCTCATAAGCTCCCAAACAAGAAGTAACAAAAACAAGATTTACAATTGTCAGAAACCTGTATTTAATTTGCTCCTTGAGTCTTAGTATATAACTATATTCGGCTGCTGCATGTTTAATTTGACCTCTCGAATCTAGTTAATCACGCCATGAAGTCATTTTCTTCATGAGATTCATCGACCTTTGTAGTTTCCATCCAGAATTCCAAAATCATCTCACGTCAGAACCCATCACCATCACAAATCCAAAAATCCACCAGTTCTGAGCGTCCGTCATAATGTCATCAGATACCAATCAAGTAGAAGTTGCAGACCAGCTCTGCAACACAATGCCAAGCCCTTCAATAATCTCCCGCTCTTCCTCCTTCCCACGCCTCAACAAAGCCTGGCCTTCTCAGTACACTCTCCCGGAAGACCTCCCTCCTGCAAGCCGGTCTGCATGCTCGGCTCCCACATCGAAAATAGCGAGTGTCAAGCTCTCTTGGGGCAGGAAAATAAGAAGACTTACTGGGACGAGGGGGAATTCAGAATTGACAGAGCAAAGCCTCGAGGTTCACAATAAGACACTTGTTGCGGAAAATGTGGTCAATCATCACAAGAGGGTGGGGCAAATTAGTCTGGCAGACTATTACAAGGATGAGATTGATGATGAAAGAAGCTCCAAGTATAGTCCCTATTACATCAGGGGACTGACGTATCCGAGCATCATTGTCCCTAAGCATCCAATTGCTAATACTCCCGGGCGCGAAAGCAACAGCTCTGCTGTTTCTTGGACCTCAATCTCCAACTTCTTTTCGGGATTCAAAGTGCGAGAGTGGAGCTCTTGCCTTGGTTCTAGAACCAAGGAGTACAAAAAGAATCTTCCGCCTGAAATGTACACCGCGATCAAACCCTCCGCGCGTTCAACAGTTAATGCTTCACCAAAGAATTCAGAGACGTCTTTGATGGAGGAGAGCATAGAGAGGAAGGAGGTCATGAAGAGTAGCAATGAATATAACAAGGAGAAGCCATTGAGGGAGAGAGTTAGAGCAGCAGCTAGACCAAGAAACGAAATAAAGGTGATGAATGAAGCTCAGAAGGAGTATGCGTGGGCAGACAAATACCAACCTCTGTGCTTAGAAGATTTCATATGCAATAAAGACAAAGCAACTCAGCTGCAGGCTTTGGTATGCATAAACAGCACACACCAAGTACTCCGTATTCTTTTTTATGTACTTTCTTTTTTCTGTGTGTGATATATTAATTTATGCATTCAAAATAAAATACAGGCCAGAGAAGGAGGATGTGGGCATTTCATCTTTGAAGGACCACCAGGAGTGGGGAAGAGAACGATGATCTGGGCTATGCTTCGCGAGGCATTTGGACGTGACACAATACATGTAAGTATCATGATAAGATTCACTATATTCCTCTTAATTTATTCAAAATTTGTATTAATGCTATTATTTTTCCATGTTCTTTGAAATTCTCAGGCCAGGGAGGAATTCAAGGCATTTAACTTGAAGGTAGTTTAGTTTCAAGTTGCTTTATTTTATTAATTGATTTCAGAACATTTAACAATTAATCATAGTACACACTTAATCAAGCTTCCTACTTAATGTCTATTCAATCACCCTATTACAAAATTTACACCACAATTGTGATCTTAAGATTTTATGAAATCTATTTGCTGCATGATATAACACACATTGACCTTTTACTCTATTTTACTTTGATTTCATAGGGTGAAATGGTTGGTAGTATAGAAGTACATGTAAAGCAATCCCCTCAACATGTAGAAGTGAATCTTTCTGAACTGAAGGGCTATGAGAAGCATGTGATTGTTGAACTCATGAGGGAAACACAGGGCAAGACGACCAACAAAGCTTTGCCCTGCGGCCTCGACAACTGTCGAGGTATATACATATATATTTGGATCACCTGTATAAAAGAAAAAAAAACCACACACACACGCAAAGTTGATCTAGTTCTGAAATTAAGGCTTAGTACATGAAATTAATGAATCCTTAATTGCCTGTTATTTATCTTTCTGCAGCAATAATCTTATATGAGGCAGACAAGCTATCTACAGATGCCCTGCTCTATATAAAGTGGCTATTAGAAAGGTATAAAGGGTGTAATAAGGTCTTCTTTTGCTGCTCTGATATCTCAAAGCTTCAGGCAATCAAATCACTTTGCACTGTCGTTGAGCTTTTACCACCTTCGAAGACTGAGGTGAGGAACTAACATTTTTGTTTTTTTCGGCTTCTTTGAAAAAGAGTTTGATTATAAGCTTCTTGTCTGCATTTTCAGATTGTTGCAGTTTTAAAGTTCATAGCTAAGCAAGAAGGCATAGATTTGCCACATGAATTGGCTGAAAGGTTTGCTGAAAATTCTAAGAACAATTTCTGTCTAGCCATTCGTTCATTCGAGGCTACTTGGAAGAAATGGTAATTAAGAAAACAAAAGTTGTTTTTGTTTTTGATTTGTTTAGTTTTATCTGTTTTTCAAATTTCCGGTTAATTATACTACCATTCCTTGTACTAATCTACGCATGCTTGGTGGTGTGCTCTGCAATGGTGTACATGCAGCTATCCTTTCAAAGAAAATCAAGACATTTTGACAGGTTGGGAAGATAATATTGCAGATATTGCCAAGAATATGATCGAAGAGCAAAGCCCAAAACAGTATGCTCTTTCGACTAGTTGAATGCCTATTTTATTTGTTATATAAATTCAATATGCTCTTTCGACAATTAGCTCTTTGTAGTAAGTTTAGAGTTGTGATAAACATTTGCAAGTTGGGATTCAATTGTCAACTACAAAAGAAAAATTGAAATCGTTCCATATCATTTGGCAGGCTATATATAATCCGTGGAAAGCTTCAAAATCTTATAGTGCATGGCGTATGCCCCGAATTCATTTTCCAAGTAAGCATTTTGTTTCCCTTTTTATTGGTGGCATGCTTCTAACTGAAGTAATAGGTACAATATATATATATATATATATATATACCAGTTAGTAAAACATACTGCGCTGACCGCTCATTTGACCACACTGTATGCAGTCCCTGGTAGCAGAGCTGAAGAAGTATTTGGATGATAGTTTGAAGGATCGAATTGAGAGCATGTACGATGAATACAACGTATGAATACAAACCTTGTAGGCCAAGTTTTTTTTTGGGATAAGTTTTGGATAATGAGTTATTAATGTGTTATTCTCTTGTATCATGCAGAGGAATGACGAAAATATGTTTGAGAGTGACAAACATGATCATGAGGAAATGGGTAAAAGGCTCAACGATCATTCCAGAAAGCCTATTAAGCAGTTCTTGAGGATTGAAGGTAAAACAACTTGTTTCAAACTGGTTTGGTTTGTGTTAGATATATAAATGCATTATGCATGTGGGAAACGCTCTCCGCCCAGACAGTCTGACAAAGTAAGATGCTAGATTGTTCTTATACCTAACATGAGTTTTTTGTTTCTCTCTCCCAGAGTTTATAGCTAAATTCATGAGCTACTACAAGGGTTGCTCAAATACGAAATCTTTGCCCCATGACGGTCCGACATAAGGAGACTTCTTATTGGCCAGCCAAACAAACTCCCAGAAGGAATCATGCATCCTAAGATTTCCTCTGTGGGAGCCTTTTTCTTATTACAAATATGATCTTAGTACATGGCTCAAACTACTTATCGAGTAGTGTTACAATTAATAAGGTGATGTGACGAAAATGTTTGTCATGGACATTTTGATGAGAGTAAAAACAGTGCTATTTCCTGTGTGATGTAAATTGATAAGACATGGTTTTGTTTTAAGCAATGTATATTACCAGTTATATGCTCACAAAGAGACTCGGCACTTTCCTTGGCCATTCTGCCTTCTTTTTTTATTTTCCTTTTTTCCATTTTTTTTTTCTAAGGAAAAGAGGTTTAATCCTTTAACAAAGAGCTTTTGCTTTGTAAAGTACAAAATTACAAATAAAAAGCTACAATGGCTAAGCAACTCTTGAGGAAATCCCTAAAATTCAAATCCTCTGAGATTAATGTAGACTAAGAGGTGAGCAGAAAAATTGGCCTCTGAAAATATACATGTTTGAGATGAACTAGTATTAATTTGAATACCTCAATTTTGAGAGGCAGTCCAATGTAAATCATCCAAGTGCAGTACCTGATCAAAATCTGGACAATGTTACTGATCAAAATCATAAAGAATACAGTCAATTTTGTGGCATGGCCGGCGAGCCTATCGATAATTGTTTAAGAGCTAGGTATCCCAACCAATGGTTAGCTAAATATTCTAATTTGATCAATCCATATATTTATTGTCAATATAGAAGCATGACAAGCTTTTGTATACCATATATAGAGCCCAAACCATATCAAAATTTGAATTGAATCGTATGCATTACTGTACAAGAAATTGAAAAACAAATGATACAAAACTGCAGGATACCCTCTTGTATACTATTGAACTGCTAATCTCTGGAGATGATCCAAGAAGACTTCAAAACCAACATCATCCGTAAAGATAACATCCCCTCCTGGAAGTGGAGCTTCATTGTTATAAGTAGCAGAAGGATTCAACTTTGCCAAAAGAAAACGGGCCTGCATAAAGGAATGGGATTAGTGACAATAAGCTCTACACGCCTCATAACAAATACCCCAGAGTAGTGTATCAAGTGAAACACAAGTTTGCAATTATTTTCCTAAGACTTGTGCCGTAACAAGCAAAAATGACAATAGATTCAAACCAAGAATACCCTAGAGTAGCGTATCAAGAGTCTCAGTGCCAGAAATTGAGTTCTTATCGTTATATAAATCATCAAAGATAAATAAGCAGCTCATAAGAAAATGACAAGATGACAATGAAGGTCCCACTAATATGTTGGAGACAAATTGTAATGCCACAACTAACTTCCATTACTATTTGAGGGCCCAACAAAACCATCAGGGACGTAATTGAGGGGAGAGGAATAAAAGAAAGGTCAGCGTTTGTACCAGAAATACAGGTTTTTAGGTTTAACATCCAATAGATTGATACTACAAGACAACATCAGAATTACCTGAGAACCATGCTGATCACAAATCACCAGGCGAGGTACTGGAAATCTTTCCTTGATAATTTGATCGCCATCATCACGAGGAGCTTGTAGCAATTGAGCAAATGCCTGCAACCACAGATTTGTTTTAGTGGACTTGTAATATTTTTGAAGAAATCATTTTTCCAGCGTTGAACCTTCAACTTCCACCATAATTAAGAGCAACAATTCTCTTCAAGGATCTTTATTTGTTTGAAGTAAAAATAAACAGAACAAAACAGAACTGAATCTGACAGACTTGCAAACCACCATTGTATGGGATAAGAGCAACAAAATATATTACCCTTCAACATACCCTATTCATGGAGGCATTTAATTTCTTTTACCCCCATAAAATATGCAACAAATAAAGTTCTACACAATTAAGTGGTCATATTTCAAAGGAAGTTAAACATTTATTACAAGACTGCATATATCTTAAAATAATCAAGAGGTTATAGTGCTAACATGTGTGTATACAGACAATCAACTATCTGAAAGCAGGGTCATCTCTAACCCAAGGGAGTAGCTTCAGTAACCAATTGTAATGCTAAACTATGTTATAATCAAGTATACGTCTATACAAAATTAAACTGGGTCCGGAATTATGCAAATAGAACCAAGGCATCTAAATCTTTGACTAGCTGGATGTCTGGATGCAGCCCTCTTTATATCATGCAATGATAAAGGATTCGCTTGTTTTAGACTTGAAACATAGATCCAAGCCAAAGACATACTGTTTAGATCAAATTTACTTCAAGTCGATGACTGCAAAAGATTACCTGATGTTCAGGCAGATCCTGATACCCTGCTTTTCGCCATTGAGCAATAGTTGAACCATGAAAAATAACAACAGTAAAGTAGGCGTCTAAGAGCAGAATCCTGTCAGCCGCAATGGCAGCAACGTCAAGAAGTGCTGGTTCTGGGCCTGAATGAAATGAATATGAAATCAATGAAGGCTGAATCATCACAACTGAATTGGCAACATTTTCTCGGTTTAGGATCATTCTGAAGTATGCGGTTTCATCTGGGCTGTTGTTAAAAACCTGTAACACAATTTCAAGTGACTTTATTCACAAGAACTATACAATAGCATAACAAAGTGATGAAATTTAGAAGAAACACGAAATAAATATAGACCCTATATACCTGGACAAACTGAGAACGTCGTAAATGAAACATAAATTGAGGGAAGATCGAAAACCGTGGCGATAAGCTGAAAGAAGATGGACTGTCCTTTTGGTAATCTCCAAACCGAGCACACATACGTATCAATGATTTATCCAGCCATCTTATAGGGTCAAACTCTGCCTGGATACCCACCAATGGCAATATTTCATGAAATGGCACAAGATTTGTGCATATTTAAGTCATATCTTCAAAAATACAATATATGATACAAAAATCTAGAGTGCCGAAAATCACTTCTCATGACAGCAATTCAAATATATCGACTAAAAGGATAAGATTTTTTTTGCAATTTCACCACATCAAATATGTAAATGCAAATCTAGTAGTGATGCTTGTCTCCGCTCATTTCCTTTGCCAGTCACCTTGTTGCATTAGAATTTGGAGCACAACAAGCTCAAAAGCTCAAATGGAAAAGATCACTTAAAAAATAAAATTAGCATATGATATATTTGTTCTTTTAAGTTCCTATATACGGCATCCTTTATAAGAGAATGATGATCACTCCGTGAATAGTAGATATAGAGCAATTGGCCATATCAACTTCACATGGAAAATTTATATTGCCATAAGGCATCAGCACAATCTAAAAATTTAGGTTTCAAGACCTGAGATTAAGTTTATAAAATAAAAGCATGTAGCATTAAAGATTACCTCAGTTTCCATTTTGAAAGAAACTAGGCGTGCCATGACTACAGCAGCTGCTTCTTGGTCAAATCCAGCAATCAAGTCCTATAGTATATGGTAGTTTCAGATTACAATTTTTTATATAAAAAGAATGGATACTAGAGGAAAGTAAAACCAAATTCATGAAGCTGCACTAACTAGTATATAATCCCACATAGCATCAGTATCAATTCAAATGTATAGAAAAATAATAACTCCACTCATAATCATTAAAAATATAACCTTAACCTTAACCAATCAAATTTAGGTGCCAAAATGTGCAAATGAGAAATTACCAATCCAATAATTTAAACGATATATATAGCTTTAGCAAGCAGTTTTACAAGGAAAGAGGAATTCCTCTAAAGTAGGACATGAGGCAAAATGTCAATCAGCCCAACCCCATAAGGAAAAGAAATATGGACATGAAACTTCAAATAGAAAATACTTAGTATGTGGTTGTGGAGGTTCCGAGAAAGCAAATGATGTAGGATATGGGTGAATTGAGTATTTAGGTAGTTTAGCGGAAGCGAAAACAATAGAAAACAGAAAATAGAACAAAAGGGATAGGTCTGGAATCACTCCAGGGGTTTGGCTTCACACCAAGTAGTCTCCAATCTCTGGAAAATAAGCTTTTCTTTATATCTCAACAACTGAATTTTAAAGAACTACATGGGGGGTATTTATAGCAAACTAAAACCCAGAGACAATAGGATAAAAATCCCTTACTAAAATAGAAATCCTAATCCACCAAGGAACTAAGTAAAAATAAACTAGGAAACTTAAATCAAATCCAACCAAAAATCAGGAAACTAACAAATGATGTCCGCATCAGTTCCCCCTGGCTGAAAAGATCTCGACTCCGGCGAGATAAAGCTGTAATAACCTTCCAAAACGTCGGGATCAATGTGCGGCAGGTTCTCCTTTGGAATCCGAGTACTATGAGAATATGATCTAACTTCCACTTGACTAGGAACTTCTGCATCTTCCTTACATTCTTTAAGCGTAATGATATGTAGAGCTTTGGTTTTACCTACTTTGTCTTGCTCCCCTTTGTTTGGTATAGATTGATTCATGAGCTGGGGTTGAAGTGGCTTCATCGTGATCTTCTTTCCTTTATGGATGAACGAACATATATTTTCTTGACCCAAGATGGTAACATTGTAATCGTAGATCCATGGTCTTCCCAAGAGAATATGACTCACATCCATATCCACCACATCACACCAAACATGATCTTTGTAAGATGAAAACTGTATAGGAACGTGACATCGTTGGGTAACAGGGATAGAAGATGTATTGTCAATCCATGCTACTATGTATGGCACAAGATGCTTCTCGGGCGACAAACCAAGATGCGAAACAGTCAGCGTTGACACAACATTGATACAACTCCCATTATCTATGGCCACTTTACAATCTTTATCTCCAGACTTGATGTAAGTGTGGAAAATGGAAGTCCTACGCCAATCCTCAGTTTCCTTCCTAGGTTGAGCCAAAGTACACCTTACTACTGCTAATGTTGGATGAGGGACTTCAAAGTCGCTTCCACAATCTTCATCAGGTTGTTGGGGTTCATAAATATCTTCCTCGAATTCGCCTTGATTGTCAGCTTGTTCATTGATATGTGCACACAGATTTCTTGTTGCCTCCTTCGTTGGGCATTGGACAGCAAAGTGTCCAAAACCTTGGCATCTGTAACATCTTTGCGTTCCACCACCACGTGTATCAACTAGCACTCCTTTTCCCTTGGCAGTTTTTACTAAATTAGTCGCAGTTTTTACTAAATTAGTCATAGATGTTGGAGAACTTGGAGTCACAGATGTGCCAACATGACAATCAGATCTTTGAGAATCAGTTTGCTTGACTACATTGGACAACTTTAAATACTTCTCTAATTCTTGTACCATCTGAAAAACCCTCTCTAAAGTATTCACAGTATGCGGAATTAATTCTTTTTGAAGCTCTGGACGAAGTCCTGATCTAAACCGAGAAATAGTCATCCTTCGATCTTCCCTTATGTCACATCGCAACATGAATTCCTCGAATTTTGCAATATATTCAGCAATTGGCATGTTGTCTTGACGAAGGGTTTGCCACTCGTCCAACAAACTCTGTTGATAGGATAATGGTAGATATTTCTGCTTCAACCTTTCTTTCATCTCACCCCAATGGATGATTGGTTCTTCACCAGCTCTCTCTAGTTGTGTTTCAACATTGGTCCAAAACAATCCAGCTTGACCCACCAATTTTATCTTAGCAAATCTCACCCTTCGAGCTTCAGACATGTCATGCCACTCAAAGTAGCGATCCATGGTAGCTAACCAGTCGAGGAGTGCTTTAGGATTTAGCTCACCATCAAAATTTGGAGCGTCAACTTTCACTGATCTCATCACCCTTTCATCAGGGTCTTGCTCATAGCCACGATGAAAATTGTGTCTCTCTGCGTCTCGATCATTCCTTCTATCATGACGGTGTCGCTCATGATTCCTCTCTTCTCCATTCACACTTGCTTCATCATGTTGGTTAGCTGTTTCTAAGTCTGCAAGGCGACGTTCCACTCTAGCGTCCGAATCTGCTACTTGCTTTGATAGGTTTTCCATCATCTGAACAAGACGTTCAAAGTCCGTCGCTGGCTCGTCTGTCTTTCCAGGCTTAGTCGGAGCCATCAATTGACACAGAGTGTGAAGAACAAGAAATACTCGAAAGTTCTGAACCCAAGAAAACGAAAACCAGGCTCTGATGCCAAATTTGATGTAGGATATGGGTGAATTGAGTATTTAGGTAGTTTAGCGGAAGCGAAAACAATGGAAAACAGAAAATAGAACAAAAGGGATAGGTCTGGAATCACTCCAGGGGTTTGGCTTCACACCAGGGGTTTGGCTTCACACCAAGTAGTCTCCAATCTCTGGAAAATAAGCTTTTCTTTATATCTCAACAACTGAATTTTAAAGAACTACATGGGGGGTATTTATAGCAAACTAAAACCTAGAGACAATAGGATAAAAATCCCTTACTAAAATAGAAATCCTAATCCACCAAGGAACTAAGTAAAAATAAACTAGGAAACTTAAATCAAATCCAACTAAAAATCTGGAAACTAAAATCCTAATGAAATCTGGAAAACTTGAGAATCTAGGAAACTAATAAATCAGGAAACTAACAAATGATGTCCGCATCAGCAAAGTTTGCCATGATGCTATGTAATCAAAAGCAGGTAACACATATGTCTATGAGATACAGGATGGGTTTGTGGAAAGCTGAGATACATATGTTTATATAGCAAGAAGTCAATATCTGCTATAAAAAATATCTTCATTAAATCAGATACAATATTAGAGATAGATGTGCTAAATTAATAGTTCCTTTGCAAGCAAAATAAATAATGCATCATATATTGAGGACAGACTGAACAGAAAAGCTTGCCTGTAGGATTCCAGGTCCAGCAACCCATCTCCTCGAAAGGGTCGTAACACGAAGTCTCATTTGACCACTACTATGCTGATAACTGAAGAAAAATATCTGTAATCAGTAAAGATATGTTTTTTCTATCCTACGCACAACACAAAAAGAATTACTTAGAATCTGAGAGCATGGAGTTCATACTAAGTTAGAAATTGGAAGTAAAACTGATTGCTAGTGGGCTGAACAGTGGCATCTGGGATTTCCTTCTTAACAATTTCAAATATTAGACATAAAGATGTTGCTTTGTCAAGGCCGCACATCTTCCATGCACTTGTACTCCCCTGACCAACAACTGTGTCGGAGGACAAAGGACCTTTCTGCACAAGGCAACCAGTGTAAAGGTTAAAAAACACAACCAGCTCAAAAGAGATCATTGAAATGCTGTTGATTATACCTTTTCAAGAGATGCACAAGGACCAATAATGCCCTGAACTTTGACATCTTTTGAGCAGTTTATCTCAAATATACCACTGCAAGCAAGATCAAAAACCAGAATTCAAGTAAAGATTTGTCACAAGTTTAAACATCTACATTGTAACATACACAGAAACGAGAAAAATTAAATGCACTGTTAGTCCACTGGCAATCTGGCACAGTATAAGACTGCTCTTCTAAGGAGCATTATATGAAAACTTACTGGAGTTGATGTCGTGATATCAAGCATTTTGGTATAACTTAAACTATATTTTCTTGTCAGAGCCATAAAAGCATTAAACTTTGGTAGAAAAAAAAACTAAAATGAAAAAGAAAGTCTTACATTCCTAAATTCATTGATCTGAAACTATGTTCAACAAGAAAGTCATCAAGCAAGAAGAGTTATTTTTCAATTTTCACAAATAAATAACATCAAGTATATGTAGTAAGAAAGCCAAAGTATAATACAAACACAAACATTGACACACAAAAAACCGTTATATAATTATCTAAAACTACTAGGAAAAATTAATAATGAAATTTGAAAATGAACAAGTGCAATTTTCCATTTTGGGATTACCCAAGAAACGTACTTTGATGACAAACCAAGCTCATAATCACCCGATTGGAAAACCCGTTTAAGTGAGTCCTTAAACACCGAATGGCCAAAACTTTCTGCAAGCACAACTAGTCCTCCAGTTCTTTCAACTGCAATTTTAATTTCTGCAATCCCCACCTGAAAGAGAAAACAGCATGCAGAAGAAACATGAAATACTTTTAGACCAACATAAAACACCAACAAATAAGACCCCTGAATTTAATCTGTAGAACCCAAGCTGACAAGCTCAAGAAGCTCAATAAATTATTTAACTTCGGACTAGTCTTCATTGCATAACATCCTTCCCCTCCATATCAATGAACAAGAACATTTTACCCATCCCCCTCCCTAAAAGATTTAAAAAGAAAAAGAAAAAAAGGACATAACTAGACATCCTATGTGCATTAAAAAGGTCAGTAATAAATTACTGTATTTCAAAAAGATTTATAACAGGCAAAAGCAAAAACTTTAAAATAACCTGGTCAAGGGCACAAGCAAAAAGATCAAGAACATGTCCTTGATGTACAAGCTGCTTTGAAAGTCCCTCAAAGAACTTCACAGCTTTATGAAAATGTGGGGCAGAATCTTTATCCAGGTCCTTGTGAGAACGAATCGGTTCAGATAGGTTTTTCGACACAATCTACAAAAGATACACAATGAACAACTCAGTATAATATAGATAACTACTAAATTGTTCCACGAAATAACTCCAACAAAAATATTGAGACTACAACCAATAATTTCTTAAAAGAGGTAAGTATAATTGTCACAATGCTATTGTTAAGGAAATATCAAGTGCTACATGGTTAGCTACCTAATAATTACCACCATCTCAACCTGTTACATTAAATTTTGAAGGAAAAATAAATTTAATCAAGAAACTCCTAAAACAAGGCATATAGATGAGGCATCCTAAAGATGATGACATTCTCAACAGTCATGGTGGCGGCATACTAGACAAAGGTCCAACTATCACATGGTACTGTTAGACCATATCCATGGAAGGAAGGCAAGCGGTGAGCAATTGGGAAATGTAGGTCAAGGTAGTTCCACTTGTAATCAAGCACAGAAAATTCACTAAGAGGGTTATATGTAAACCCTTTGCCCCACCTCATATTTTGAGGAAAACCATTTGCATAAGCCAAAATGTGATAGCAAACACGTATTACCAAAAAGGCCTCACAAACTGTATGTTCCATTACTAAGTATTTTTAATGTATGTTGAGCAAAACAACCATTTACATAAGCAAGAATGTTAGAAAACATGTATTACTGAAAAGGCATCAGAAACTGCCAATGTTCAATTACTGCAATTGCAATAACCTTGTTTTTTTTTATTCCTCTAATCACTTTTTTGCAAAGACCCCTATAACTAATGCAGTAATTGAAGGACCCAAAAAGCAAAACAATACACAATGTATGCAAAAAAAGATTCCCTACTCATGACTTCTTGTGATCCCAATTAGCAGGAAAGCTGCCCAAAGAAGTTCCTTAGGATGCAAGCCATAGGAAATGGACCACAAGCTTCCAACCAACCATCAACCATGTATACCACACCAAAATTCTCTACCTAATAAGTTTTGATAAATCCTTAAATGATTACTAACAATGATCTTTGTAGCAAAAAGCATAACGAGACTATATCTCAAGTTTCAAAGCCAACAAAAAAATGGGTAAGAATCCTTACAGCACCCTGGCCTTCCGTGGAGGGCCCACCAATAAACGCCATAATCCGGGCCCCAGAACCCGGCACGCAAGCTCCCAACAAGCTGGCAGCCACGCTAAGCGCAGTGCTCGTGCACCGGGCAGCCCGCTGATCAGCCGGTACAGGCCAAGGGTCCTTCTGCAACTCCTCCAACACCGAATTAAGGGCAAACTCACAATCCGACGCCGGTAATAAAAACCGGGCAATGCTCTCGGTGCTCAGCCCGTCCCGAGGTCCAGCAATAACCCCAGTAGTCGGCTTGGGCTTCTTGAGAAAAAAACTCATCTGTTCAAGCAGCTGGTCCTTGTTGACTTCCTTCGATCCTTTGAAGATGTAAGTCTTGGGAACACTGGAGAAACCCAATTCGTGGACATGGACGAAGGTCCCAAAAGTGATGAGACCCACAAGAGAGTGATCCGGAAGAAGACCCAGAGCTTGGGAAAGAGCGGACTTGAGAAACGACAGCTCCTCCTCGATCATACACGTGTCGACGACGAAAATGAAGACCGGAGGCGTGGTGGGTTTCTCGAGCGACGAGTCGTATTCGATGGTGGTGTACTGGGGGAAGAGCTCCGCGGGGAGGTTTTCATCGGAGATGGAGGCGTAGTGGGGAGGGAAGTGGTTGCGGGTGAAGCAGAAGGGGCAGATCCAGATCTTGGCGGCGTAATCGACGGTGGAGAATGGGTTGAGGACGGAGCGGCAGGTGCGGCAGCGGAGGGGGGCGTAGGGGAGGACGGGCATGGAGGGGAAGGGCTTGATCGGAGTGTAGATGGCGGAGACTGGGACTACGCTGTTTGTGGACTCTTGCTTTGTGCCTGGAATCACATTCCATGGCATTCGAACGCCGTCTTGGGATTCAAGGTCCAGGAATTCGCTCATTTTCCCTGTTTGTCTGTTTGTTTCTGAGACTGGCGAGGCGATTAGAGAAGAATTTCCGTTTAGGGAGAGAGACCTGAGAGTCAGAGAGTGTGTTGTTGCCAGGGGGAAGAGAGAGAGAGACTGAGAGGGGATGATGAAGGAATGGGCCAATGTCCAAGAATGAAGCCCATTGGTTTATTTTGGACTCCATAATCCCACTCGAACCCAATTAAATTTTAAGGAAATTTGCATAAATAACACCTAAACTAAGGTAAGGTGTGTACATTTACCCCCATAAATCAAATTTAGTTATTTACCTTGAAATTCTCAGGGGAGTCTGTGTGTTGTTTGCCTTGAAATTCATTAAGTTTGTGAGCAAGGAGCTACCGTTAATGGATTGCAATGCTGGAAACATGGAATTTTTCAAGATTAAGCTTGCAGCCGTGTTGTTGAGAGCTCATGCTTATGTGTAGTTTTTAACTGATATGGAATTTATATGTGTGAACTGGTTTTGAACCGTTATATGGAATTTCTTGGTTTGGACAATCTCTTATACGCGTTGATGCTTGTATATGGATTTTTTTTAGGAATTATACTCATGAAGATGATAATTGACAAAGAAATATTGTTAGAACTGCATGCCAAAATGCATTGCAACATGGGAGTTTATAAATAGAAATTACTAACTGCATCTAACAAAGGCAAACTTTTATGACATTCCCTGACGAACTAATAGTTTATAAGTACAAACTTCTGACTCCATAACCAACTCATGTGTATTAAAGTTCAAAAAGTTTATGTCAAATGGGCACAACTGTAAATTTTTTGAAGTTGGATTTTAAAAACAGAACAGCTCTCTCTCTCTCTCTCTCTCTCCTCTGCGCAATACTCAACTTCATGTGGCGATTTCGTCTCCGTCCGGCATCCGTTTCAGGCGAAATTGGTTGCAAAAATTTCGTATCGACGTACTCTATCTAACCCACCCATTTTCCCAGCTCAAAAACCCAAGGAAATTAACCTGGAACAACTAGAAGTTCGGGTGATTTTCGAAGTTTCCAACGCCATTTTTGGTGGCTCTGGCCTCCATTTTCGTCGAGTGAGGTATGAAACTTCATCTACCCTTCGTGATCTATCCATTTATATAGGTATTGTAAATCGATTTTGAGGTTTGGCCGTGATTTCACTTAGCTCCGGTCACGTTTTGGCCTTGGTCCAAGAACAAAAAGTGTTACCCTTGTTAGTCTGAACGTATTGGTATAGGTATAGAGTGTTTTGAGAATTTCTCGTCGCCAGAATTTTCTCAAGCCACCCACGCACTGCTAGCGCATGGGCCATGGTGTGGTGGCCCATTGTGTTATGATTTGATCCCCATGTCGTCCTGAGCGCGACAGTATGCTTGGATTCGAATTTGGCTATCGTATGACAGTCGAACGGATTTACCCCTATTAGGTGATATTTGGGTTCGATATGTTTGGACCGTTGGATCGGCTCCGATTCCAAGTATGTTGTTCTCTATACCTCTAGGATCATGTCACCGAGTGAGAATCGGAGTCCTGGATACTCTGAATCAATGATTTTAGGGTTAGGTAAACTGGTGACCGTCCGATCGTGCGATCGAGAGCGAACCAACCGCTCGATCGAGACCAAACCTTCAGGATGTGTTCAATGGACATGGTTGGAGCTCTAGGAACTTTCGAATTTGAAATCGGAAATCGTGAGCCCCGTGGGCCCAGTTGACCAAAATGGAAAGTTTGACCAAACCGTTGACCACGGGTCTTTTGAGACCGTCCCATTCCTTGGAAAGTACTAGAATAGCCTTTGTCTTTTCTCAAAAAAGAAAAAAGAAAAAAAGAACTGAATGTTTAGTGAATTTCGAGAGGTGATGGGTTCCAGCCCAAAAGAATTGAACAAAACTAAAGCTTAGTTATAGTGGATTTTCGGTTTTGGATATAATGCCATATATGATATTAGTTTCTTTCTCCTATTGGTATTTGTGTTTGAACAAATTTCATTTCAGTTCAGATTACTATGGGTTATATCTTTATTTTTATTTTTTATCGATGGCTGACATATTCTTTGCTGTTTTGATTGTGTTGGTTTTCTCTTACCATCCTATTACTAATTAGAAAAATGAAAATGTTTAGATTACTTTTTTTTTAAAATGGCAGATTTACACTTGAGATGACAGAATTAAAATGATGGGAGATTGTGTTGGTTGTCTCTTACAATCCCTCCCCATACTTACACCTATTTCTTATCTTTCTTTTTTTCTGGTTTTTTGGTAAGTTAACTACATTCATGAATTTTTGGTCCTTAAAATTTGTTTTGTTGGATTCTATTATTCCTCTTGTTTTATTTGGCATTTGGTTTGGCAATACATTTCTATCAAATGAAATTTCCACAAGTGAAATTTCCCATTTGGACCAAGAATTTACAGACATGTATCATTTTCATTCATTCTTGCTTGTAATTTCTAGACCTTCATTCTCATTTTCTAATCTTCTGTTTTAATGCAGGTGTGGTTGTAATTATTTTAGTACTATTTACACCCTCTTTTGGACATGAAGCATCACATCCTCTCAAACGATCATGGAACTCATCTTTTTGGATGTTTACTTTGTTTTGGACAGTCCAAGTATCAAATCTTCTCAAACTTCATAGGATTGACTTTGTGGGATTAGTTCAAGACAATATTAATGTACTACAATCATTTTGAGTAATAGAAATATAATTTAGAGTACTTTGCCTTTGTGTCTTCATTTTTGCTTATATATTAATTAATTTTTTAATAATTAAAATGATGGGATATATATACATATTAGAATTTTATTTTTTTTAAATAAAGAATTTCAACGAGTCTGAACTATGTCATGAAAAATATTTCAATGATGTCTCATCAACGTCATTAAGTTCAATGACGCCTAGTCCACGTCATGTAAAGTCCTAAAAGAAGGTGTCAAATAGAATGCCATATTCTTAACGACGCTCAATTAACATCATCAAAACTTCATCCATGACATCAAGGACGCGCCATGGAAAGAGTAGGACGACATGCGATCCTCGTCATTTAAACCTCATTCCATGATGCAGAACAGAGGTCGTGTTTTGAAAAAAGTTTCCATGACCCCCCCTTTCGACGACGCGGGTTACAACCGCTGATTTGCGTCATTAAATGCCTTACATGATGCAACCCTTATAGGGCCTACTCCGGATTGTATTTTACTAATCCAAACCGTCTATTTTGTAAATATTCATTCAAAGATCATCTCTATAAAAAATCACTTGAATTCTATATCATTTGACCATTGAATTAAATTATTGAAATTTTAGTATTTTCTTGAAATACCGTGTTTATTGATTTTATAAGACACGATTAGATGTCTAAATGGTTTCCGATTTGTCTAATTTTTTACAAAGATAATCTAATTTTTCGCAAATGTTTTGAAAGTTATGGATCAAACCGAATTTCACATAAACTTCAGAGATACAAAACGTAATCGAACAATTTTTTTAAAATCAGAGATTTACTGCTTGTTTGCTTGAATATTCAATTTAATGTGCCTTAAAAATAATTGTACTTTTCTTCGGCGAATGCACTTCTTGATATTGGAAAAAGATAATATGTCCGAAAGTCCCAGCTGCCAGGTCCTATGAAGCAAGAAGACTTGGAAGACTTCAGAATTGACGCACATTGATCACGACTATATAAGTGCACTCTTAATTTCAATTTAGGTGTTGTCTGCATGCAAGAAGTCATTATCTGAAGAGGTATGACAATTCATCCAACCTCTATATATTGACAATTCATCCAAATCAGAAGACATAAATACTTGGAATTTGGAATTGCATTAGTAACATCCTTATCATGCTCTAAATACATCAATGGAAAAAGTGGGAGAATGAACATTCAACACAGATTAATGAGGCAGATGAAGGTTCTATAATTATCATATCTATTTGTCTCTTTCTTGCCCATGCATCTATATTGATCACAAAAATAAATCAAACTTTTCACAATCACCAAAATTTAAATAATAATATTCCCTCTTGTTTTCTTTTGGTTATCGATATTCCAAACTGTTACATTCATCTTTTCGCCTTGACGTTTCATTTGATATTACTTGTCTGGAGAGGGAGCATTTTTGCTCACCACTTTAACCATAGGTGTACCCTCACCACCATCCTCAATGTTTGACATGTGTCCATAGGTATAATCATGATTCCATAAATACAAAGCAAAAGTTAATTATGATTATGTCTATGGACACGTGTCAAGCATTGAGGATGGTGGTGAGGGTACACTTATGGTTAAAGTGGTGAGCAAAAATGCACCCGTCTGGAGATGCTTGTGTAGTTGTGTGGCTATTGTTGTATCTCCAGCCTACTAAACTCGTGAAGACACCCAAAAAAAAAAGACTCAGTCAAGACACCACCTTAAAGTACCAGACGCGTTTAACCGTTCAATTATTCTTGATCCAACATTTATAAGGTTAAAATGATGTAATATCTCTTTTTTAATATTTCAGAAAGTTTTGTTGTAATATTCTAGGATCTCGAGTCTCTATATTTAGAGATCATGCATTTATCTATATTTTGAAAAAAAATTACCATCATAATAATCTTATTTGAGAGACACTCTTGTAGGGCCTACTCCGTCCGGATTGTATTTCACTAATCCAAACTGTCTATTTTGTAGATATTTATTCAAAGATCATATCTATAAAAAAATCACTTGAATTCGATATCATTTGACCACTGAATTAAATTATTAAAATTTTAATACTTTTTTAAAGTACCTTGTTCATTGATTTTGTATGACACAATTAGATATATAAATGGTTTCCAATTTGTCTAATTTTTTGCAAATGTTTTGAAGGTTATGGATCAAACCGAATTCACATAAACTTTAGGGATACAAAACGTAATCGAACAATTTGTTTAAAATCAGAGATTTACTGCTTGTTTGCTTGAATATTCAATTTAATGTGCCTTAAAAATAGTTGTACTTTTCTTCGTCGAATGTACTTTCTTGATATTGGAAAAAGATAATACGTCTGAAAAGTCCCAGCTGCCAGGGCCCAGGAATGAAGAAGAATTGGAAGACTTCGCGCATTGATCACGACTATATAAGTGCACTCTTAATTTCAATTTAGGTGAGCAAATTAGAGAGAGAGAGAGAGAGAGAGAGAGAGAGAGAGAGAGAGAGAGAGAGAGAGAGAGAGAGAGAGAGAGAGAGAGAGAGAGAGAGAGAGAGAGAGAGAGAGAGAGAGAGAGAGAGAGAGAGAGAGAGAGAGAGAGAGAGAGAGAGAGAGAGAGAGAGAGAGAGAGAGAGAGAGAGAGAGAGAGAGAGAGAGAGAGAGAGAGAGAGAGAGAGAGAGAGAGAGAGGAGATGGTGATCATTAGACATGGTGAAGATGAAGTGTATAAGGCAGCATGGTCTGGGTGTGTAGAATCCTTAAACGCATTGATAGAAAAAGACCCACGTATTCTTAGAAACCTTGCACCAGTACTGCTGACCACCAAAACTCTTACACCCTTACATATATCGGCTTCGTTAGGACACCTTGAAATTACCAAAACCCTTCTCACTTATATTCCAGAACTTGCAGAAGCGTTGAACTCCTTTAGAAGCACACCTTTGCACTTGGCTTCTGCTGAGGGGCACAAGGAGATCGTCCAGGCTTTGCTCCTTGTATATAATGGCGCGTGCTCGTGTCGTGATGAGGAGGGAAGAATCCCTCTTGACTATGCTGCCATGAGAGGACATGTTGAGGTCCTCAAGAAGTTGACACATGCAAATCATGATTCCATTTACCTTAGGGTTGATAATGGATTTGATAATGGATTAACTGTTTTGCACTTGTGTGTTAAATATAACCAGTTAGAGTGCTTGAAATT
Organism: Prunus avium; assembly: GCF_002207925.1. Next base: position 289,759 of record NW_018921656.1, on the reverse strand, counting down.
TCTGGTTGAACTGGTGAGAGACGATGGTGAGTTCCTCAACTCAAAAGATGGCTCTGATGCTGGTATGACCATCCTGCAGTCAGCTTTGATGCGAGGGCAAATTCAGGTATGAATATATTTATCTGTATGTGTGTACATAGTTGTCTATGTGTGTTATTTTTCACTTACGATTACAGTTTTCCTTTTATGACATGTTTACTTACAGAAAATGAGTTGAGATAGTCTTTGGTGATATCTTGTATTGTAAAAGTTTTATGATTTTTCTTTCTTTTCAACTTCATTATGGTTTTCTGGAAAGTTTTATTTTTATATTATAAATTTTTTACATCCTGATGATGTTAATTTCACTCTTGAAATCTTAAGTAGTTATCTACCTTGTGACAAAGGAAATCAGAAACCTTAAACCCAGAAATTAAGAACAGAACAGAGGTCTTGAGCAGAAGAATTTAAAAAAAAGAGGAAGAAAGCAGTCTAATCTGTAGAGTGAAAGAGTAACGTTTAGAGACGGGGTGGGTGGGATTAGACCTTAATTATTTTTCGATATAATTGAACTTTCGATATAATTGACTTTTAAGATGTGTGTCAAATTATGTGGTTTTTTGGATCCTGACCCATAAATATGTTAATGTGCACACAATATCTATTTGTTGTATGGTAAAAGAGCATACGTTATTGGGATGTCTTCACCAAATTAACACAGAAGTGTACATGCTTGTGCAGATCACTACTTACCTGCTCTCCTTGCCTGTTATAAGAGCAAAAGCGAATGCTGATAAGGGGATGTCTTCGAACATGTTAGGTGTCTTAGAGCACGTCCCTCCTCCAGCTGCTGCTGAACCATCACCAAATCCAAGTGTTCGACCCCCTCAGAGGTGGAGGAAGAAATTGATGGAATGCTTGAAATATCCCAACAAATGGTTGGAAGAGACGCGTGGCCTTCTGATGGTTGTGTCAACCATGATCTCAACCATGACTTTCCAAGCTGTAGTTAACCCACCAGGTGGTGTTTGGCAAGAAAATAACACGAACACTACAGATGGATCCGACAACCCAGTTTGCACCGAAGAATCTTTATGTGTAGCTGGAACTGCGGTGTTAGGCGACGTCTTTAAAGATTACTTCCTCGGCTTCATAAAGTTCAATACCATCTCGTTCCTTGGTTCTCTGAGCGTCACCCTCTTGCTAGTTAGCGGAATTCCTCTCCATCATCGGATATCTATGTGGCTCTTGTCAATGGCCATGTGCGTCACCCTCACATTCATGGCGCTTACCTACCTACAGGTTCTGTTGATGGTGGTCCCTTACGGCGACGTTTTCATATCATCTTATAAAATATACAAAATATGCTTTAAGGTTTGGATTGGGTTGCTGGTGATGGTCAGTGTGATGAACACTATTCGCTTTCTCATCTGGGTGGTGAAGAAGTTGCGGCCCGTCTACTCTAGGTCAAAATCAGGTCTCCAGAAAATTATCAGTGGTCGCTTCTTTTCACGTAAGGCTGCAATAAATTATGAGGAGAATGCGGCTGCAGGTGCCTAAGAGGACCAATTAATCAGTATTTGTATTATCCGCACCTATTAGCTTGTGTGATTAATTCATGTTTGTATAATGTCTAAGAGGAATAGACTGTTGTTTAAGATAATCCATCTACAATGTACTGTGAAATTTATGTGGTTATAAAATATGTGCAATTTTAAGACTACTTACATAAATAAAGTTCTTGTGCTGCCAACTAGAGGATGAATCAGGTGTAGGTCTGAGCAAGGACTTCATGCAACTAAAAACAACGGGCAAATTGATTTGACTGGTTTTTTTCTTTTTTTTAAGTTTTGGAATGTTTTAAATTCCTTTTTCTTCTTTTAAAAAATGTTATTAAAAAAAAACTTGTTCAACCGTTGGGGGGTCATAACATTTGGAAAGTTCAAGAACATTTTCAAACATAGCCGTTGGGGTTTTTTTTTTCGTTTTTTTATAAAAAAAACGTAAAATATGTTTATAAATATCTTCAAATTTCTTCCAAAAAAAAAAATTCACACTCATTTCAACTCTCATTTCTTACAAATTTGGTCACTTTCTCTACTTATTCACAACTTTCCATAGTCAATTATCTAAAGAACCTAAATAGTAGTTTAATTAATTTAAACAATATATAGTAGTTGCATGTATGAATGTTTGTACCATAATTTGTCCAAAATAATAAAATATGTAGGACCTTAAAACAGTGATGGAGCCACCATAGGGTCAATGGGGTCAGACGACCCCATGGCAGCCCTGAGTTTAGCTTGGAGGTCACTGGTTTTCCCTTGCAGCCATGGGAGAAGACGAAGTTGGAAGCTGCGCAGAAGTTTTTGTGTTTTAATTTTTTTTTAAAGCTTAGGAAAAACGACGTCGTTTTGTCTTAGGCATTTTTTTAAAATGACTTGGCCAAAACGACTCCGTTTTGGGCTAGGACTTTAAAAAAAAAGAAGAAAAAAAAAGGGCGCTACAGCATATTGAAACACAACCACCCGATTGCACACCTCCAAAACCCCAATTCTAATATTTCCTCAACAACCCTAACCCCTGAAATGTTCATTCTTTGATAAAAAAGGATTTAAAAAAACCCTAACCCCTACCCAAAACCGCCGCTATTCTTTCTTTTATCAACATGTATTTCTTGTTCTTCCTCAATACTTTCTCTAACTCTTTTTTTGTTTTCTTGCATTATCTTTTGTCTCCGAATTCGAGGATGGGAGTCTTCCAGATTAGATCTAGGTTTATTAGTCTTCCCTTATGTACTTTGTTTGGGGCAAAATTAAAAGTTAACCCCAATACTTGTGTAAATTATGTTTAATCATCAATAAAATTTGATGTTTATTAATTTTTTTCGTATAACTCAATTGGAGTCTTTTACATTCTGCTATTGAATATTGAAAAAAAAAAATTATTTAGTTTTAATATACATATATTATATCAATTATGGGGCGGTTTAAAATTTAGGATGGAAATTCTTCACATATTGGTTTAAATTTGTAGGGGCGGATGAAGATGCAATCTACAGCTATTATTATTTATTACAAAAATGATAAATGGGGTGAAAAGAAGTGATCCTAATACTATAGGCTCATTTGGTACGTCGGAATGTACTGATTAATTTATGTCGGATACTATTAATTTGTTTCGGAGAGTAATGACTGTTTATCTATAATATTATAAGGTGTTTGGTTCTTTTCCGGATAAATAGTCTCATTAAGTTAATAGTATATTTGGTGCTCCATCGGATAACAGTTGATCGGACTCTATGAGCTTGAAAGATCATAAATCATATATCATTTGATTTCTTTAACACCATTATTTCATCCACAATTATAATATCTCCACTCAATATTTCATCCACACTCAATCACTTGAAAAATCATAAAGGAGAGAATAATGCTGTGATTAAAGGAAAATAATGACAAAGGGAGAGTAGGTGAGGAAATAGACAAAGAGAGAGAAAAGGATGAATATTGGATAGGTAGGGTAGCAGATGTTGATTCTCAACACAAAGCAAAACCACACAGAAGAGAGAGCATAGTACTAAGTGGTGAGAAAAGAAATCATAAAAAAGAATAGTACTAAGAAAATGCAATTTTGGGTGGCAGGCAAAACACCCATCACGTGGGCAACAGAGGAAATAATGGAGGGAGGAAGGCAACAGGTGATAAAAAAAGCAAACAAAAAGAAAGGTAACCCACCAAAAAACAAAACGGGAGTGAAATCCGATTAAAAATAATCCACCCTTCTTTGTTGAAATTAGCCTATCACAACCGTAAGACTTCATTTCTAAAGGCACCCACACACATCAAACATCATGTTTTTCTATTACCCACTCATGTAAGTTGTAACTTTATATTTGAACTTGAGTGCTTAGAAGTAGTAGGTCTCCTCCTCTTTAAAATTGTATCAATCTATATCCAATGGGTTATTTAATATTATTAAGTTTCTCTCTTACTTTTTGTTTAATTTTCAATTTCAATTGTTATTGTTAGCCTTTTATGATTTAGAGTTTGGGTGTTAAATTTTGGGGATTTTTTTCTTATGCAATTTGCTAGGATTTTATTGATGACTTGTCATTTTTCTGATTTAATATATTCATTACTTGATCTCTGCTTTATATAGTCTAGTTGTCTCTTGGTTTTGTTGAATGCTTGTAGCTTGTGATTGTGCAATCGTATATCTATATGACTGCACTCCCTACGTCTATGTGTACTCCCATAAAATTTTAAAATTGTTAATTGAAGAATAGTTGCTACCACTCATTTTCTTTGCATACAAAAAAAAAAAAAAAACCCTATAGCCTATAGCCAATTAACCATGTAAACCCCTCATCAAAAAAACCATGTAAACCTGTTTTTAAAAAGAACAAAAAAGGTAATATAATGGATCTCCCATTAAAAAAATACTGGTACACTCTTATAAAATTTCATGGGTCCGCCCTTGGGTAAAAGGGAAGGAGAAAGAAAAATAAATAATAAACACCCAGTGGGAAAGACCAGAGAGAGAGAGAGAGAGAGAATGGAGATCATTAGACATGGTGAAGATGAAGTGTATGAGGCAGCATGTTCTGGGTGTGTAGAATCCTTAAACGCATTGATCGAAAAAGACCCACATATTCTTATAAAGCTTGCACTAACCACCGAAACTGAAACACCCTTACATATATCGGCTTTGCTTGGCCACCTTGAGTTTACCAAAACCCTTCTCACTCGTATTCCAAAACTTGCAAAAGCGTTGAACTCCTTTAGACGCACACCTTTGCACTTGGCTTCTGCTGGGGGGCACAAGGAGATCGTCCAGGCTTTGCTCTCTGCATATCCTGAGGCGTGCTTGTGTCGTGATGAGAAGGGAAGAATCCCTCTTCACTATGCTGCCATGAGAGGAGAAGTTGAGGTCCTCAAGGAGTTGACACGTGCAAATCATGATTCCGTTTACCTTACGGTTGATAATGGATTAAAAGAAACTGTTTTGCACTTGTGTGTTAAACATAACCAGTTAGAGTGCTTGAAATTTCTGGTTCAACTGGTGAGAGACGAAGGTGAGTTCCTCAACTCAAAGGCTGGCTCTGATGCTGGTATGACCATCCTGCAGTTAGCTTGGATGCGAGGGCAAATTCAGGTATGAATATATATATAAGGCTTTTTATCACAAAACGTCCCTGATGTTTGCGAAACTATCAGATTGCATCCTTAAATTTTTTTTGTATCACTCATGGTCGCTAACGTTAATATAGGTGCTCTTAAATAGTCCCTCTGTCAAAAAAACTGTTAAATCCAGGGATAAAATCGTCAAATCAATCCAAAATTATAATATATATATATATATATTTTATTTTTTAAAATATTTTATTTCCTTCCCTTCTCTCTTTCTTTTCTTCTTCTTCTTTCTCTCTGCCAGATTCCTTATCTCTTCTCTCTCTGTTTCAGTCCATCGTTAAGCTCGAATGGACCTTTTCTGGGTCGGTGGTGAGACTGCAATTAAAGTTCATATCAAATATCAAACACCGATTGGTTGCTAAGAAACTGAATGGAAAAACTATATAAAAACTCAAGCTTGTCAAGTTTCTTTCATTGCTGGTTTCCCAGTGAACGAAAAGAAACAAAATTCCAAACTCTAAATTTTGTTGGCATCAAAGAGGTAACAAAAAGTAGCAAAATTCGAAGCAAACCTCGTGCATATGCCATAAAGAAGCGTGCCAGAGAGCTTTATGAGCCCATCTTGCCCAAAACTTCATTCCCACCTAAAATATACATATATAAAATCCAAATCGATTTAGCAATTTTCAGTGTAAAGAAAAAAAACTTCAAAATCAATTCAATTTAATTAAGTTTCCCCAATTGAGAAGCAGTTAGTGGACTTACAGCAGCACCAACAGATAGAGCAAATGTACCCAACATTTCAGACAAAAGCACATTCCCACCCTACGCAGAAAAAGAAATCACCCAATTCAAAAACTCAACTAGAGAAGATAAAGTTCGTAACTTTTGTGGTTTAGGGAGCAGAGAGAAATTTGGCTGTGTTTGCTATAAGGAATCTGGCGGAGAGAAAGAAGAAGAAGAAGAAGAAAAGAAAGAGAGAAAGAAGAAGGAGAAAGAAAGAGAGAAGGGAAGGAAATTAAAAAAAAAAATAATTATAATTTTGAATTGATTTGACGATTATACCCTTGAATGTAACAATTTTTTTGACGGATGGACTATTTAAGAGCACCTATATTAACGTTAGGGACCATGAGTGATACAAAAAAACTTTAAGGATGCAATCTGATAGTTTCGCAAACATCAAGGACGTTTTGTGATAAAAAAGCCTATATATAAAGACAAAACAAGTTTCACCTAAGTTAAAGTAGAAGTTAATTCAAAAGTTATTTTGTCCTCTTTTGTATGCCAAGTCTTTAAGTAGAAGCCCTGAGTCATTTGTATCTTCAAGCTTGATTTAGTAAGCGTTGTATTTTCATCAGTTTCATAGTTCTCTCAGAGTGTTGAGCAAGGAACTAGGAAATCTGTAAGTCTTTACTTTGCTTTTCAAGCTTCACTAGTTAAAGAGTTAAATAAAGTTATCATATTTTGAGTTAAATTATTTTGAGTTGACAAAGTCCTTCACATTCTAATTTGTTAACCCTATTTTCCCTAAGCATTATTTTAAGTTAAATTATTTTGAATTATCTAAATGTTATATAACAAGCATTATTTTAACACAGAAAGTGTACATGCTTTTGCAGACCGTACGTTACCTGCTCTCCTTCGTTGTTATAAGAGCAGAAGCGACTGCTGTTAATGGGATGTCTTCGATCATGTCAGATGTCTTAGAAATTAATAATGAAAATGATCGCGTCCCTCCTCCTCCTCCTCCAGCTGCTGCTGAACCATCACCAAATCGAAGTGCAAAGAAGAAAAAAGGAGCAAAGGGGTGGAAGAAGAAATTGACTAAATGCTTTAAATATCCCAAACAATGGTTGGAAGACTCGCGTGCCATGCTGATGGTTGTGGCAACCGTGATCTCAACCATGACTTTCCAAGCTGTAATTAGCCCACCAGGTGGTGTTTGGCAAGAAAATAACACAAACTCTTCCTATTGCCACGAAAATGAATGTATAGCTGGAACTGCAGTGTTAGGCTACGCCAATCCAGATTACTTCCTTCTCTTCATAAAGTTCAACACCATCTCGTTCCTTGCTTCGGTGAGCGTCACCCTTTTGCTAGTTAGTGGATATGCTTTCCATAATCGGATAGGTAAGTGGCTCTTGTCAATGGCCATGTGCGTCACCCTCACATTCATGGCGCTTGCCTACCTACGGGTTCTGTATTTGGTGGTCCCAGAAGCCAATCGCGATTCAGTTATATCAATAAGCCATGCATGCTTTTATCTTTGGATTGTGTTGCTGGTGATCTTCAGTAGTGTGATGAACACTATTCGCTTTCTCATCTGGATGGTGAAGAAGTTGCGGACCGCCTACGTTAGGTCAAAATCATGTCTCCAGAAAATCATCCGTAGTCGCTCCTTTTCACGTAATGCTTCAATAGATTCCGAGGAGAATGCGGCTGCAGGTGTTTAAGAGGACCAATTAATCAGTATTTGTATTATCGCACCTATTAGCTTGTGTGATTTCATGTGTTGGAGGAATAGACTGTTGTTTTAGATAATCCACCTACTAATGTTTGTATATGTAGTGTGAAAATTATGTGCAATTTTAAGACCCAGTTTGTTATATAATTTAACACTACTTACATAAATAAAGTTCTTGTGCTGCCAACTAGAGGACGAATCAGGTGTAGGTCTGAGCAAGGAAGGACTTCATGCAACTGAATTCACACTCATTTCATCTCTCATTTGGAAAAATGTTATTAAAAAAAACTTGTTCTAATCGTTGGGGGGTCATAACATTTGGAACATTTTCAAACATAGCCGTTGGGCTTAATAAAAAAAACCTAAAATATGTTTATAAATATTTTCAAATTTCTTAAAATAAAAAAAAATTCACGCTCATTTCATCTCTCATTTCTTACAAATTTTCTTATCTCTATGATTCCTTAAGTTTTGCTGCAATCATTCGGTTAGAGAAGGACATTCCTCAACCATAATTCATTCAATTACTTTACATTTTCCATAACAATGTCACTATTTGCTTTATATGTTTAAAGAAAGACAAAAAGAAAGAAACCATAATATCATTCGATCCATTATTACGAAGTAGATAGTAGAAAGAAGACCAAGACCAAGACCAAAACCTGGGTCTGCAGTCAACATATATTTAACGTTTTTTTTTTTCCTAACTTATATTGTTTAGTTTTTTCTACATTCACACTTGACCAGCATGTGCTCTCAGATTAACATTTATGAGTCCACAATGTGATGCTTAAATTAGACTGGACCACATTATCTTTAGACTCGTTTTTAACGAGTGATGAAAGTGTGAATGCATTTTCCATTTTATCACCCAATTTTTCAAAAAATTTTTGATGAAAATTTAATAAAATATAAGTTGTATTTAATAAAACAGTCCCGCTCACTTAAAGACCTAAAAATAAGGTCAAGTGAGGTCCTATTTAATAAAGGCCATTGGATTAAAGACCAGTTTGGAATTGTTGTTACTTTTCAAAAAAGTTGCTTATATTGTGCTTTGAAAATAATTAGTTGTAAAGTAAAACAACTCCATGTTTGGTAAACAATATTTTTAAAATGTTGTTAATACAAAAAACAATGTTAAAACCGTTTGATAAATTTTAATATAAAACTGTTATAACTGTGAATAATGACTAAAATATATAGATAGTTTTGCCAACCAATCCGCAAAAAGCACTCTAATGATAGACTAAATATATCAACTTTTATATATGAATATTTTAATCATCCACGAATAGACTGTTTTGCCCACCAATCCGTTTTCTTTTTCTTGGCATTGTGCAAGACCAAAGACCTTGAGGGGTCAAAAGTCCTCAGCAGGGTTTCCAATAATTTCGTGACATTTCAATTTCAATGTCCACTTAAATTATTAAAGATTTTTTTTTAAAAAAATAGTATGACCCGATGTTATCTAGAACAGCGCTAAACACAGTATAACTTAGTCATACTATTTATCCGAAATAGTACCAAATGTCTTATAATATTACGGATAAAACAATCAGTACTCTCCAAAACAGATTAATATTATCCGACAACAATTAATCAATATAGTTCGACGTACCAAACTGTTGGCGTTGCAAATCTCATGGCCAGACGCTCCAGGTTGAGGGGATTTACGTCAACACGGGTCGTCCTTCTTCGGTGCATTGCGGTTGTGCGTGGGCGTGCCAGCACGATCTACCGTGCATTCGAGGATGATGTGAGTGGATGAATGGATGAGTTGTGCACCTATTGAAGTCTGACTTCTATTCAGAGCGATTGTGGTCGAGAGAGGAACTGATCTCAGCCGTCAGGTTCACGGCCTGAGCTACAAGGCCGTTAATTATGGTGTTAATTGTGGATTTTTAGGCGATGCTCCGGCGCGTTGCTGGATTGCAACGGTCGTATGATATGTGGGATGAATGGAAAAGTAACAAAGATGATGCTCCAGCGTCTTGAGAAATCAAGGGTCGTATGATATATTGATGAACAAATTTTCCTACAATCTACCATTACTCTTAGGAAAGCAAGTAAAGGTATTGAAAGTGCATTATAGGAAGATAAATGATAGAAGATAAATGACAGGAAAATATAATTTGCTCCGTTGGAGGCTTGTGTTTGGTGTTGAACCCTTTGAATGTAGTTGGAGCTTGGTATTTATAGTAGAGACTTTGGGAGGAAAGTGAGACTGACATTTGCATGACGTGGTTGATCAGAAATAGTGGGTAATCTGTGCAACATTTGGGAACGTGAAGTATGGTGGTGTGACTCTCATAAATCTCGGCTGTTGCCCTAATCGTCGACTCTGCGTCTCAGGCCTTGGAGGAGCATTTAAGGTTCTGGTCTGATGGTTGGTGACTTAGTCTTACAAGTCACAAGATTTCGCTCATAATCATCCTGATTTTACTCATTATATATTGACTTCAATCACTTCCCCTCTTCCCTTAAGCATTAAATGCTTTTGCGTGGATCGTGGGCCCTCTGCTGCAGTCAAGGGCATTACCTTATTAAATGAAGCGTGGGACCTCAATGACCCATGGCAACGCCCCTTGGTTTTTCCACTTTGGCCATGTACTTGAAGGATTACTATTTTTTTTCGTTCAAGCTCATCGTGGCCGTGATGATTTCGCCTCCACAGATCTCCCTTATTTTACGAGAAAAAACGAATGACAACTTTTTGAACGGGCGCCTTGTCCGAGAGGTTGTTCCTTCGATCAGCCTTACAGGCCGAAATTTTTAGGCACAAACACAAACCAGTCCTTACATGGCTCAACAATAAAACTCTCATTATTGTTTCCTACCCACCCGTGTAGACCAAAGGAAAAAGGGGAATGCTAGCAACATTCTCTCTAACCTTCTCCTTTGGACCTTCTCCTTTTCCCTCATGACATGTGTCATTTTTTTTGCACTTAAAATAATACCACTAATACATCAAACAACCTACTTTTTGTTTTCCATATTTACCCTATTTTATGTATTGACTTTACATTAATGTTTACTTCAATCCATTCAAATTTTTTTTACAACTTTTTCTCTCTTTGAATAATCAGACTTGCAGCCCCAAACCCAACCCTTCCTCTTATCATTTTGAGAGAGCCAGACCTTCACACCCGAAACAACATGACATGAGGGTGTTCTTATCATTTTGGATTGGGCTGTTGTTGTTGGTGCTTGGTGATGGTTCTCAAACCCAAATTTAGTATAATGGCCAATGCTTGCCATGGCCTTGAGGGTGTTCTTACCGTAGCCAAAACTTGCAGGGGCTTGGTTTTGTTTGAAGAGAGATTGGGGAAGAGAGAAAAAGAGGGAGAGAGAAGGAAGAGAATATGGGGAGGTGGTGAGGAGAGGGTGGGGTGGAGATGGGTGGGGAAGATGGAGGTGCTGGGCTTTGGGGAAGAAGATGTGGACGACTTGAGATAGGTTTTTCATTTTTATTTTTTTAATATTTGATAAATTAATATAATAATTTTTTACAAAGTATTAAGAAAGCTGTTAAAAAATAATAATAAATTAAAGTAAAGTCAATACATCAAATAAGGATAAATATGGAAAACAAAAAGTAGGTTGTTTGGTGTATTAGTGGCATTGTTTTAAGTGTAAAGAAAATGACACATGTCATTAGAGAAAGTGAGAAGGTCCAAAGGAGAAGGTTAGAGAGAAGATTACTAGCATTCCCCAATGAAAAAAGCCATACGCACATAATGCTGCCAATCAACTTTACTTTCCCACTTTGTCAATGCTGCAGGGATTACACGTCCCATTGTCGGATACTATTCTGTGCTGGAGACTAATCTGTCGTACTCATCAAATGTGATGAATGATTTTTGTTTGTCAAAAGTTAGAAAGGACAAAGGGCATTTACTTCAGCAGCGGGTCACACTTTGCCTCGAAGTTGCTGTAACTCTCCCCAAACTTCAGCATTTCATATAAAAGAAAATATTGAAAAATCTGTATTGTGGACCCCCAAATATTGAAAATTATAAATTAATTTATATTTTCCTACCATGCGTAGCTAATGAAGTTTAAGTGGCAAGTTTTTTTAGGCGGCGAATTAGTTAGTTACCCAACTATATATAATGAATATATCAAACGATCAAATATTATTGAATATTAAATAAGTAGAAACAAGACCAAGACCAAGACCTGGGTCTGCAGTCAACAACAATGTGACACAGTATCAGCTGTTTAAATTAGACTGGACCACATTATCTTTAGACTCATTTTCAATTAGTGATGAAAGTGTGAATGCATTTTTCATTTTATCACCCAATTTTTCAAAAGAATTTAGATGAAAATTTAATAAATACAAATCATATTTAATAAAACAGTCCCGCTCATTTAAGGATCTAAAAATAAGGTCCTGTGTGGTCCTATTTAATAAAGGCCATTGGATTAAGGGCCAGTTTGGAATTGCTGTTACTTTAAAAAAAAAAAAAAGTTGTTTCTGCTGTGCTTTAATTGCAAGCTGCAGAAACCTCATGAATATGTTGAATATCTGTGATGTCAATCATATTTACAGAGAGAAGAATCGCTTAGCGGACTGCCTGGCCACTTGGAGCTATAATATTGATCTGGGATTATGCGTTTTTGATACTGTGCCTCCTTGGGCTGCTACAATCCTAGTGGAGGATATTGTAGGGGTTGCCCAACCCCGCTTAGTTTGTTTGTAGTCCTTTTTGTTAGGGGCGCTGCCCTCATCCTTTTACCAAAAAAAAAATAATTAGCTGTAAAGTAAAACAACTCCATGTTTGGTAAACAATATTTTTAAAGTGTTGTTAGTACAAAAAGCAATGTCAAAACCGTTTGATAAATTTTAATATAAAACTGTTGTAACTGTAAATAATGACTAAAATATATAGATAGTTTTGCCAAACAATCCGCGAAAACCACTCCAATATAGACTTCAATTTTTTATATATGAATATTTTAAACATCCGCGAATAGACTGTTTTTCCAACCAATCTGTTTTCTTTTTCTTAGCATTGTGCAAGACCAAAGACCTTAGCCCTTCGTTTGGATGAGGAAAAATAACTCAAAATTTAACTAAACGTCATGAATTTAAGAGGAGAAATTGACAATTCCCTTGTTTGGCAACTTAAGCGTGAAATTTATTAAATGACGCGCGGAAAAAATCGTGGGAATTGGGGCATCAAATATCCTAGTTTAATTTCTACCAAAATAAGCATCATTTCACAATTTTCATGGTGCCGTTTACAAAATTTCGTTATTTACAAAATTCGACATACATAAATCCAAATACTGAAATCTTCAATTACTAGAAATTGAAATGTTGGAAATCTAAATTCCGTCATTTTAGAATTCTTTGTAAATTTCAATTACTTCATCCAAACGGAGGGTGAGGTTTCCAATAATTTGTTATGTCTTACAAATAAAAAATTAATGCACAACATTATTATGATAATTGAAAAGAGATAGTGAAGGGTGTTTACGTGTACCATGGACAGTGAACACAATAAATTGACAATAAAATATTTAACTTGATCCACTCTGCTCTCTACCAAAATATAGGGAATGAATCAGATTTAAGTATTTAACCTTGTTTTTTTTCTTGGCCAAAATGAAGCATAAAAATCAAAGTAGGAGCTACTGATTACCATATTAACCAATCTAACAAGATATTTAAAACAAACTAATTATCCAGATTCCAGACGGTTTAGATCATTCAAATACAATGTGTGGTGGACCCTACAAAGATATCCCTTAATTAAGTATTTGAGGGATACTCATCTAAAGCACTCTCTCTCTCTCTCTCTCTCTCTCTCTCTCTCTCTCTCTCTCTCTCTATATATATATATATATATATATATACTCCCTTATGTTCTTTTCTTGCCCTTTGGATTTCCTGACAAAAAGGGGGAGAGATGATTGTGTGAAATTATATTGTAAAGGGAGAGAGATTGTGTTGTAGAATTAAGGGGGAGTGATGTTGTAATTTTGCTTTGAATTATATTTCTTCTCCCACATGCTTCACTAGTTTTGTTGTTTCATAATTTGCAGGGATTCCGAGCTTCGAGTTTAGAGTAAGATTTCATTTGTTATATCCCGTGCAATTTCTTTTGAGTTGTAATAGGTGTTTTGTCTAGAAAATGCCAAAGGGAGAGATTGTTAGTATGAAAATTGTACTGGCATTTCCTAGACTCTAGCATAAGTCGGGAATTAGTGTGTAAATATCTTTTACTGAAAGTGTTGGCGCAACACATTCAATCTTGAATTTTCGAAGTATGACTTGATCGATATGAGGAACTTGATTTCAAGTAAATCATGACATAATCATGCATTCATTATAGGATTCCTAGTTTGAGTTATTTTCACTCAAGTGCTTTTATATTATTAGTCCTATTTTTAATAGGATTAGATTTTATCTCTTGAGATTATTTTCCTAGTTTGACTTTATTTTGGTTTAAGTAAAAATATCCTTTTTCATATTTGACTGGGAGAACATGTTTCTTTTAATATCCAAATTGGTTTCATTGATTAACATGGTTTCCTTGTATAAACTAATGGGATTGGAAGTTTGCATGGGCTGACGAAATTGAATTGGATTTTTTAGAGAATCAAATATGATATGGATCTCTTGGCTTTATGTAGTTTCTCTTGCAAAAAGAACAACATGTCTGTATAAAGACATGGCGTGACTCTTCTTGGTTTTTAGACAGCTTTGATATATTTAAACCGGACATATCATCCTTTCCAATGAAGTTGCATTGGTCCAAACCATCATGTCGACATTGCGAAGAGATGGGCAAGCCATGCAGATCAAAGATTAGTGAATATAGTCTTGCACATGTTCAGACTGCAGAAAGCGAATGTTTAGATTTCCCTGAAGGTGTCATTTAATTAAACTTGGCTTTGTTGCAGTACTTTGCAAGCAAATATTATTTATTTTCAGTCATTCAAATTCGATCTGATTAGTCAGGACTCAGAATTTTATCGATTTCATAGCAAAAGTACTTATTAGCTTAAATAACAACTTTTAAAGATATCAGGTGAGTTGTCCATAAATTAAAGCACTTGCATTGCAGGACTATAAATCTGAATCACATGTAATTAGGTTAATTTTTGTCATCTCTATCTGCAGTTTGCACAGTTTCTGTGGCTCTTATAGCAGTGGGGGCTCTCATCATCTACCATGCCTATAGCTCCAACAAAACAGAGAAAACAAATCAGTTGAGAATTGAAAGATTTTTGGAAGATTACATAGGTCAGAAGCCAAGCAGATATTCCTATGCTGATATTAAAAGGATAACAAATCAATTCAAGGACAAGTTGGGGCAAGGGGCCTATGGAACAGTTTTTAAAGGGAAGCTTTCCTCTGAATTGCTTGTTGCTGTGAAAATCCTCAACAATTCAAATGAAAATAATGGAGAAGATTTTACTTGTTGACACCGTAACTAACCGAGCAACTAGCTAAGCAAGATTAGCCACATGCCATGCTTAGAGAGATCATCACCTTCGCCAAAGAAGCCTTGCCACATGTCACCACTAGGGGCAATGTCAAGAGTCCCACATTGGAAGACTACAAGAGGTGGAGACTCCCCCTCACCTATAAAAGAAGACTGCTCTCCTCTTAGAAAGGGATCCTATCGGATCCGATGCTATCCTATCCTAGGTTGGGCTCTCTCTTCATGACTCTCCTGCTAACCTGGCCTTCGGGTCCTAGGTCTTCGGACCCGGGGACTTGACCCCTGGGCTTTAGATTCCTAGCTTTGTACCTTAGGCCCTAGGCCTTCTTCCATTTATCTTTGGGTCTAACCCAAAGCTTTTACAAATGTAAACATTATCATAATGAGAACATCTTCTCCGTGGACGTAGCCCATTCATTAAGGGTGAACCACGTATATCTTGTTTTTCGTATATTTATCGCTTGGCCAAGTCCTCACATACATGCTGAAGGTCCTCACCTTCACCCATCATCCATCACACCTCATCACTAAGTTGGACTCAATCTTGGCCAAACTATTTTGAGCATCAACAGTTTGGCGCCGTCTGTGGGGAACCGACACAAAAAGCCTTCGTCATTCTCCCTTCATTCAGTGCCCTTCGGCACCCTTCCAATCATCACCCTTTGAGCTTATCGTTTAGCACCTTATGTGCCGAAGCCACCATGAGATCTCAAGGCACCAATATGCCGAAGACATGTACTTGCTGACGCAACTCACCTTTCAGTCACTTTGAGGAGTTTCAACTTGAAGGTTGCCAGATATTCCAATTCACCAAGAATGTCACTTTGCATGGCTTGCATGGCTTCCAAGAGATAAGTGCAATATTTCTTATCTTCCTATTATTATTTAATTCTTAGGAGGTGCATATTTTGTTATAATATTGACATACCCACATGACTTCTACATATATGGGTCGGCACCATGCTCTCCAAAGGATAAAATTCCTTTTCCTACATATAAATATTGTATACAAGCATGCAATATTCAAATAATTCCATACACAATCTTATCCAACAGTATGAATATTAATGTATACTAATAACAGAAGCTTGTGCTATGCTCCAGAACCATACGGTCAATTGGTGGACCAATATGGTCATTAATATGCATGTGGGCAGAAGACCCAATTGGAGCCCAACATGCCGATGCACACAAGGATGCCACCACGCCATCTGAAGCCAAAATATGCAAGTGTCGTACAGTACTTCATCCTCCAAACCAATCAATTGGCCAAACCAAACAGCAACCATGTGCTCACACTGCATTTCTCCAGAAAAAGATAGACAAACAATGAAAATTGCTCAAGACACCCACGTGGTCATAAGGCACATGCACTTGAAAAATGGGGTGACATTAAAACATTGCTTCAGCATTGAAACAGAGGATGTCTGCAGAAATCTCTTATGGCATTCTGCGTCATGCGCCCCTCAAATGCTAGTGGAAACCAAAGCTGCCGTTCGGCACCACAGACTGAGAAATTACTCAAGTCACCTTAGACACCTCATCATCAATGCTGTTTACACCCTAAATAAACAGCCAATAAGAGCAAGACACGTGGAGGGAATTGGGCTTGGTCAGGGGCGCCCTCGGCACTCTATCTACCGATCTCTCCATTAGGGCAACGCCCTCTCCTGGGACACGTGGCACGCTCCCAAGCGACGTCCACAATCCCACATCGGAATTATCAACAAAATGCACACTCCCCAAGGCCTATAAAAGGCGGCCAACTATCCCAAAATAGAGGTAATCAGAACTTACGGCATACAAGCCTATTGATCTGTCAGTTAAACTTTCTATTACCGAACTTACTTAAGCATCGGAGAGCCTTCGGCAGGTACCACACCGGTGCCCTAGGTCTTACTGAGTGTATTCTCTTTTACAGATCATGCTCCCTACCGAGGCCTTTAAGATACCAAAGCCATTAAATTACTAAGTTGACCCTAAAAGTCAGAGAACTACTTTTTGGCGTCAACAGTTTGGCGCCTTCTGTGGGAAACGATTAAACAAATCGACCCTTTGTCCCGAACATATGGGGACCACTGAAAAAACTACGTTCGTACCGCGGGAGGGGATGCCGTTCGGTATGCCAAGCGGGGTTAGTCCAGCACCACCCCCATATACCCCGGCAACTAATCCACCAGCACTCCAACCCGCCGAAAACACGGAGCTTTTGGCCCAAGTCGTGTCCCTTCGGCAGGACATGGCTAGGTTACAGGAACACAACAATTTCCTCTCGTCCAGGGTGGACGAAACACAGCAATTGGTGAACCAGCAACAAACGCAAAACATTCAGACCGATCGATTGTCCGAACGCTTACAGACTCCTCGTCGGCAGAGGAAGGGCAAGAAGGCGGCAAAGGCAACGCCTGCGCCGTTTAAACAATTGGTAGTCCCAGCACCAAAGAACAAGCCCCACGTGCCGAAGAAGGTCTATTCCGATTGTCGTCATAGGTGTTGCGTAGATTTAGCTCCACCAAAATGGATTAAGCTGCATCCTCAACCTGTGATACTCGTAAGTGCACGAACCGTTGGTAGTATAGCATATGTAAGTGCGAGGTCGATTCCACAGGGATTGGTGATTGAATGATCCAATTTAGTTTCCCTACACAAAATAGAAACAAAAACAAAGAACATAAAACAAGGAAGAAAGAAATAAGTAACTCAAGCAAATAAGTTCCCAAGTTCAATTAGATTAACGGATTGATTCTAGCTAAAGTATGATTAAGCCATGGTGTGTGGTCATAACCTTGTGTTCCTAATTCCCTAATTTGATCATTTGTTGTCTAACCTAAAATTAAGCATTAGGAACCCATTAAACATAGAAGAACAATTTAAACAACCAAGCATGTATCTAATCCCTGTTGTCGAATGTCCATACATACTCTTCCTATTCATAGTTCAATTCGAATTAAAGCATGGTGTATACTCTTAATTCAAACCAAGATAGCTAACACGCAAGCCTAAATGGTGATCAATCATTCAAACTAACATATTAACTTATAAGCATAATGAATAAGAACAAAAACCATAATTGAAACTTGGAAACTAATCAAACTTGAAAACTTAAGAAAAGACTTTACATTACAAAGAAAAATAAATTACAACTAAGAAGAAAAAGGAAAGCTAGAATTGAGAACTAGAAAGCAAAACTAAGAAAATTTGAGGGAGAGAAGGGAAGGGAGCTCTAGAGAAGAGTTTGAGAGCTCCCCCCCTTGGGGTGTGTTTACAAGCATAGAGAACCTCCCTATTTATAGGCCTAAGGAAGTGAAAAATCGGAATTCAATATGGCTAATGCATACAACACTTATTTTATAAAATCTGAAATGGTTGATGCACTTCACTAATAAAGCCCACCAGCAGCCCTAGCTCATCTTCATGTCACCAGGACCAAGCTTCCAACCAGAAATAATAGCTCATCCTGAGGTCAGCATGACCAGCAACTTCAAGGGCTTACGAATTGGGCTTCCCTTAA
>NW_018921656.1:194363-250042 GCF_002207925.1 Prunus avium | reverse complement strand
CCAAGCCGGAAAAAAAAAAAAAAAAAATTTGCCAAACGGCAAGGCATGGGCTCAAGATCAAGGACCTACTGAAGCTTTCAGGCCCAACTCCCAGGAACTCTCCACAAACCTCCAAGGCTCAACCTAGGATCTTGCCAAAGCTTTAAAGGCCGAGCCCTCGAGCACATGCCGAAGGATTAGCCCACACGCAACCTTCATAAATTATCCCAAGTCTCTTGCCCACACTTTGTTCTTCAAAGCTCCAGCCCACCTTCTGGACCCACATCCCTATGTTCTAAACCCATCACTTGATTACCAAGGACGCACGAGCCAAGGTCGTGACTCAGCCTCCCTGCCGAACGGAAGGACCCGAGTCGTACGTGCCAAGGGCCCAAAAATTTGCTTGCTGAAGCTTCAAAGCCTTGCCGAAGCTACAGAGGCCTAGGTACAAACCTCTTGCTGAATCTTCAAGGGTCCAGGTACAAATCTCTTACCAAATTTCATGCTCTGGCAATTTTCCTTGCGACATGCAAGTCTTATGCAAGCTTTGTGTACCCTTCGGCACCCCGTGCCCTTCGGCATTTTAGATTGCGACATGCAAGTCTTATGCCTTCGGCACCCTCGTGCCTAGCCTCTTCCTCTTGCGACATGCAAGCTTGGCACCTTCGGCACCCCGTGCCCTTCGGCACATTTCAGATTGCGACATGCAAGTCTTATGCCTTCGGCACCCTCGTGCCTAGCCACTTCCTGTTGCGATATGCAAGCTTGGCACCTTCGGCACCCCGTGTCCTTCGGCACATTTTAGATTGCGACATGCAAGTCTTATGCCTTCGGCACCCTCGTGCCTAGCCACTTCCTCTTGCGACATGCAAGCTTGGCACCTTCGGCACCCCTGCGCCCTTCGGCATTCTAGATTGCGACATGCAAGTCTTATGCCTTCGGTACCCTCGTGCCCAGGCCACATTGCCTTGCGACACGCAAGCTTTGTGTCGCCTTCGGCACCCAAGTGCCTAGCCATATTGCCTTGCGACACGTAAGTTTTGTGTCACCTTCGGCACCCTCGTGCCTAGCCACATCGCCTTGCAACACGCAAGCTTTACACCTTCGGCACCCTCGTGCCTAGGCACATCGCTTTGCGACATACTATGATGCCCTTTGGCACCCTCGCCCTTCAGCGTAGTGTTTTTGCTGCAACTTCTCTCCCTCAAATTTCCTTCTTACCCGGGGACTTGGGGGACTGGGGATAGTGCACTATATGACTTGGAAGATGAACTACGGTGCTGCTCGGCCAGTGCACTTAAAATTACAAATCCCCAAGCAAGAAGTACCTTCTTACTCGCGAACTTGGGGGACTACTGTTGACACCGTAACTAACCGAGCAACTAGCTAAGCAAGATTAGCCACGTGCCATGCTTAGAGAGGTCATCACCTTCGCCAAAGAAGCCTTGCCACATGTCACCACTAGGGGCAATGTCAAGAGTCCCACATTGGAAGACTACAAGAGGTGGAGACTCCCCCTCACCTATAAAAGAAGACTGCTCTCCTCTTAGAAAGGGATCCTATCGGATCCGATGCTATCCTATCCTAGGTTGGGCTCTCTCTTCAGGACTCTCCTGCTAGCCTGGCCTTCGGGTCCTAGGTCTCCGGACCCGGGGACTTGACCCATGGGCTTTAGATTCCTAGCTTTGTACCTTAGGCCCTAGGCCTTCTTCCATTTATCTTTGGGTCTAACCCAAAGCTTGTACAAATGTAAACATTATCATAATGAGAACATCTTCTCCGTGGACGTAGCCCATTCATTAAAGGTGAACCACGTATATCTTGTCTTTCGTATATTTATCGCTTGGCCAAGTCCTCACATACATGCTGAAGGTCCTCACCTTCACCCATCATCCATCACACCTCATCACTAAGTTGGACTCAATCTTGGCCAAACCATTTTGAGCATCAACATTACTAATGAAATGGGAACAATGGGTCGCGTGCACCATGTCAATGTGGTTCGCTTGGTTGGCTTTTGTGCTGGTGGGTTTATACGAGCTCTTGTGTATGAATTCTTACCAAATGGCTCATTACAAAACTTTTTATCATCAGCAGATAATAAAAGTTCTTTCCCTGGTTGGGATATGTTGCAAGATATTGTTTTAGGTATTGCCATAGGAATTGAGTATCTTCACCAAGGGTGTGACCACCGAATCCTCCATTTCGACATCAAACCCCATAACATTTTGCTGAACCAGAATTTCACTCCGAAAGTTTCCGATTTTGGTCTAGCCAAGTTATGCGCAAGGGATCAAAGCGCAATATCCATGACAACCGTCAGGGGGACCATGGGCTACATTGCACCCGAAGTGTTCTCTAGGAACTTCGGTAGCGTGTCCTACAAGTCAGATGTCTATAGTTTCGGGATGATGTTGCTGGAAATGGTTGGTGGCAGAAAAAACTTTAAGGTCATGGAGGACTCCACCAGCCAAGTCTACTTCCCGGAATGGATTTATAACCTTTTAGAACAAGGGGACGACCTAAGGATCCATATTGAGGATGAAGGAGACGCTAAAATTGCAAAGAAACTTGCCATCGTGGGTCTATGGTGCGTCCAATGGCACCCAATAGATCGTCCTCCAATGAAAGTTGTAGTTCAAATGTTAGAAAGAGAAGGTGACAATCTAACCATACCACCCAATCCTTTCTGCTCTACTTTGAATTGAATGAATACAACTATACTGTCAGCAAGGCATCTGGACATTTGCGTACCTCAAGAGTTCTACCAGTCACCATGATTTGATATGAGATCATGCACTGTAATATTAAATAACATATGGTGTTGAATATCGTAGTATATGCTAAGTGTTTGGGTTTGAATTTGTCATGAGTCAAATTGTACACATGTGCTACGTCAACAATTTAACAGAAAATTTGATGGAAACTAACAACAGGGACTATTTTGATGTGTAATAGTGTAATCTTAAGGACCATTAGTGTCACAAAAAAAGTTAGGGATAAAATGTGATAATTTCGTAAACCTCAAGGACCATTTACGATAAAAAGCCTTTTTCCAAAATAATAAAATATGTAGGACCTTAAAATATAGTCATGCATGACTAGATATGGAAAAATTTAGCCATATACTATTCTTTAAAATAATAATATTTTGGAGAACTAAATTGTAGCTCTGCATTTGGCCTATAGCCCGTAACTGGAGATGGACTAAGACATGAAATATGGACCTAAGCTGATCTTGACTGTTAAAATCAGTAGTTAGATGGTTGAGATGGCCCCACATCTTAATTGACGGTTAGTTTCTATAATTCATTCCTTGTATATCCCTTTTTGTTTTAATTTTTAGATTTGTATGTTTTTTCTTAAACTACTCTTTATTATCAATGAAAATGAGAAATCGAACTTAAGACCTCTTCTGACTTTTTACTATATTTTTTAGCCTAAATGGGCGGACCTGGCACAACCTGTTTATTAAATGGGCCGGCCCGACACAACCCGTTTCACACCTCTAAATATGGTCAATAAAAGAGGAAATTTGGAGAGGGCAAGAAAAACATATTAGGTGGAAAGATGTGCATTCCTATTAAGATTTTAAATAAAGGGACGAGAAGTGCATAATGACTTTTCGAGAACGTCAATAATAATTTTATAATCAAACAAATATTAAAAATATGCCCTTAAAGCCAACTAATTATGTAATAGTTAGAGTTAAGGACATCTTTGATAAAAGACATATTATGTTATCAATGGGCAAGAAATGCTGTTTTATACATCCTATATTATTTTTCAATATGTAGAACAACCATAGTCCAAGGAATATACAAGTGGGTATGAGAGTCATGTAATGAGATTACATACATGTAGACTTCTCATCATCCATAAATCCTGAATATGTTCATGGTCATAGGAATATTGATTGGGCGTCAATATTCAGCAAAGATCGGTACACACAGTATCGTCTCTATATGTAGGGAATGACAAGGTCTCAAGTCATTAAGTGTGGAGACACATCAATATGTGTGTAGGTGCTTGTAGAAGAACAAGTACACTGACCGTGATCCAACACATGAGTTACAACATGGAAGTCTTTACTCACATGTCAAGCTAGAACTCATAAATTGCAATGGTGCAAACTAATCCTTAGACCTGAGGCATCATAGATGTTTTGTGGTTATGTTGTTAATCTTTGAAGGCACTATACGGTCATGCTAAATTAGGCATAGCTTAAATGTGCTCATCATGATTCTCAATAGATTTATTGAAGCAAATGAATGTACAACAAAGGATCTCTACTCTCAGTAAAGTAGAGAGAATACTCCAAGATATGATTGGTCAAATCTCTGCGCAGATTAGTGGATAAGACTTGAAAGATGAAGTCTTCAAGTCTTACCAGGATAATCATATAAAATGAATTATCCACATTAGGATATTGATAATCGGATTCCATGATCTAATAATGTGAATAAGGAGTATTGATATAAGAGAAGGATTTAATTGCACGATCATTCCAATTTGAATAGGTTCTTTCACAGCATCTCATTTAGCTCGGATAACCGTGACTTGCTGCTAGGCGACAACCATAATTTGTGGATGTCCTAAAAGGTTTCAATTAACCTTTATTAATAGGAAGAATTAAATTGTGGAATTTAATTTGTATATCATCTCTGAGGAGTTGAGTCAACCCACTACCTTGTTAAAGGGAACCTACGGATCTGCACACCCAAAGAATGTGATTAGAGGTACAAATGAGGAGAAATGAAATGATGAGACACAAGTCAATGGTTGATAATCAATCAAATGTTAAAGTCAACGGCCAAAAGTCAACATATTGACCGGAGCAATTGACCAAAGTCAAATAGTTCACGGGGTCAATTGTGTAAGACTATAATTATAATTTAAGAGTTAAATTATAATTAAAAAATTAATTATGAAATTAATATTGACATATAAAAATATTGGATTGGTCTTTTAAATATAAGTTAAAAAGGAAATGGACAAAATAGCCTAAAAGGCTATTGGGCCCAAGGGATAAGGTGGCATAAGATGACATGACCCATGGACCAAATGAAGCCTCAATACCCATGACCCATGTGTTGTCCTACATAAGCTAAGTGTTGGAGAAAACCTAGCCAGGGTTTTTGGTTTCCT
The DNA here is from genome assembly GCF_002207925.1 of Prunus avium. Next base: position 244,915 of record NW_018921656.1, on the reverse strand, counting down.
ACTTTAGTTGATGAGTGATCATCTTTTGTATCTCATCTTCCATAAAACAAAAATTGGTCCAATCAAGAAGTAGACTAATATCCATACTTCTTGATTGCCTTCTCTTCATCTCTAGGAGCATTTGGTGTGGTGAGGTAGATGACTCCAATCTTAGAGCCTTAAGGTGAAGGAGTCAAAATCAAGAGAAAGAAAAGACATTTCCAACAAAGGTGTTCATTCTTATATGAATTGACAAGGCCACATGGCCTACTCTCTCTCTCTCTCTCCTGTATGAATTGACAAGGCCACATGGCCTACTCTCTCTCTCTCTCTCCTGTATGAATTGACAAGGCCACATGGCCTACTCTCTCTCTCTCTCTCCTGTATGAATTGACAAGGCCACATGGCCTACTCTCTCTCTCTCTCTCCTGTATGAATTGACAAGGCCACATGGCCTACTCTCTCTCTCTCTCTCCTGTATGAATTGACAAGGCCACATGGCCTACTCTCTCTCTCTCTCTCCTGTATGAATTGACAAGGCCACATGGCCTACTCTCTCTCTCTCTCTCCTGTATGAATTGACAACTCTCTCTCTCTCTCTCTCTCTCTCTCTCTCCTGTATGAATTGACAAGGCCACATGGCCTACTCTCTCTCTCTCTCTCTCCTGTATGAATTGACAAGGCCACATGGCCTACTGATAAAAGGTTCTGAAAAATTGTAAATTAAACGTAGAAATCATGAACGCTGTCAAACGCCAAATATTTGTCATTGTCAAGCGACGTTAAAACCAATTACCGATCAACACATGCCCACAAGACGAGATCCGCTATTCCCATTTTCCATGTCTCTTTGTCTTCTTGCATAATTTTTTTGACACGTGTCCAACCATTTAACTTCAACATAACACTATTAACTTTATAAAAAATTTTAAAAAAATTAACAATTATATTATTGTTTAAATAAAAAAATAAAATAAAAAATACCACGAAAGTTGAGGGTAAGGGGGCTAGGAGGAGTTGGGGAGGGGAAGGGGAATCTGGGCTGAGGTTGGGGAGGTAAAAGGAGCTTGGGTATTGAACCACCTTGATTATGATTTTGAAAGTACATGAAAAAATTTTGTATGTAATATCAAATTGGAATTGTATATATCCATTGAATAAACCTCTCCACTCACTCCTCCTTCTCAATATACTCCCCCAAATTCAACAATTTAGAGAACCAGTTTGATTTTTATTTTGCATTTCTATTACCATACTTATTTCATGGTTGTAGGGGTCAATTTGTGTGTGAGATGGAGAGAGAGATGTGGCTTGTATGGTGGCCAAGGTGGCTTTGGGTTCGGTATGGGAGGCGGGGATAAGGGTGGGGAGGGAGAGTTGCCTGCCTTCTTTTTTAATCTTGAATTTTGAATTTTTTTTAATTTTAAATTGAATTAAGTTATTAGATATTTTATTAATTTTTTAAAAGTTTGCTTATGTGCCATGTGTCATGTCTTAAACGGTTAGATCATTAGGATGGTCTAGATGTTGCGAAATGTGAGAAAATGCACAACATCTAAATGTAGAGGCTCGGGATCCTGTATGTGATTACTAATCTACATCGATTCACTTTGAGTGTGTTTGTTGTGATAGTATATGTAGCAGTTGTCTAATGTAAATGTGATGTTTGGTGTTTAAATATTTTTGTATCTTTAGACTTTGAATTTGTTGATTATACATGTTTGCATATGAATTTTGTATTTTAAAATCAATATTTGTTATGATGTTTGATTATTTTCGTTATCTTTGGATTGTTTTAAAATCAACTTGATGGATAGATACAATAGTTTTATGTTGATGTTTGCCTATGGTAAAATATGTATGTCTTTACTTCTATGAATTAAATTGTATTTTATCTATATATTTGGTAAATAATGTGCAATAGTGAATTGTAAAGTATTTTACTTGACGAAACTTATTTTTGTACAGATGTGTCATGGCGGCAATATAAGGATTCAAAATTTAAAATATGAAATCTAATTGGAAGGAAAGAATTGACATATTAATTTGGATTTTCAATTAATGTTCTTTCCTTATGTACTGGGTAAAATTGACACAAGAATTAATAAAAGTCAATGGACCCAAATCTACAGGAAAAAAAAAGTATGGAGTAACCTAATCCCCCCTCACTCTCTGATGTGCCTTGCTGGTCTTCAGAGGTCTCCTCTCAGGCATTTGTTGTCCCTATTTTGTTGGATTCGAAGCTCTCTCCTTGGGTGAGAGCGAGTGACGTGTTCAAGCATACCTTGCTCATTTCTGAGGCTTCATCCATGCCTTCTTTCTTGTTAGATCCCTCAAATCTCTACCATTCCATTCCTCTCAGAGTTGTCCTTTAGCTGTCGTCGGTTTGGTTGATGTTCTCCTCTTGGTGCGTCAGTGATTACAATTCCGGTGAAGATGGGTTTTCTCGAGTTGTTGATGGTCATCACCCAAATCGTCCTACTTTCCTTTCGATCTGGTTTCACCTCCTAGATACAATGGCCAACCCAAAATGCTATCTCTCCCGTACATCTTGGAAGGTATGTAGAGTTGCAGAAATGCTACAGCTCGAGTGCTTGCACCACCTCCTTCCTGTTCCATGGTTCCAATTATTTTGCCTTTGGGCTGTTTTGAGAGTTACTAGCTATGATGGCAGATTTGTGGTGTGGATATGTTTTTCTGTTGTTTTTTTCAATTTGGTTTTGTGCGGTTTTCTTATTGCATTTAGTTTTGTAATTTTCATTTTTCTTTAGCTGTCAATTTCACCATCTGGGACAATCTCGTTGTTCTTGTTTATTGGATATCACAGTTCGTTTGAGCTTCCTTATTGGGTTGCCTTATTTTGTAATTTTGTGGCATCCCCGTTTCAGTTTTATGGAATTATCATCTTTTTCGACCAAAAAAAAACCACCTAATTATGGCTAGAAATTTTGAACTCAGATTGAATAACCCTTAAATTTATTCAAAAGTAGTGCTAGAAACTAGGTTTATTATAAATTTCTCTAAAGGTGAGAGTTTTCCTAAATAGACAAAGCCTTTGGACCTCTCCAACCTGTGGCTTCCATGTGCGCTCTCACGGTGGGCTTAGACTCGGCCGAATTTTACGTGAGCAATGCTCATGTACGAGCTACAGCTATCATCTCTTTATACGTTAATTAAATAGCTCGAAAATATAAAATTGGAGACACTGATCAATTCACTTGTTGATTTGTAGGAAAATTATGGCAAGCTTACAGCAAATTCTGAATTAAAGTTTCTCTTTAAATTCATTAGACTCAACCAGGGTCATCCCTGAGATTTTGAGGGCCCTGTGCGAAACTTAAATTGGGGCCTCACATAATCTAATACAAAAATACTATAATTTTTTTTTTTTGCCATGACTTAATGTTATAAACAATTTTTTTATAACTAAAAGTCACCATCAATAAATATGTAATGACAATCAGAAATCAAATTCATAAAAATTTAAATGTGTCCATTTGATAAATTTAAATGTTTGGTACAAAAATAAGCTCATTGTGCCCCTATAAGGTCCCTTGCTGCCTTCAATAAGCAATCTCTGGTTAATAGGAAGAAAAAAAATTGGCAATAACAAATTAAAGGGTAGTCTGACTATTTGATTTTGAGTGGTCTTTATGAATTTAGGAATAAGGAATTTCTCTTTTTGGTGTTGAAATTCCTGAAATTGAAAGAATAACAAAAATTGTCAAATGATTGAAAAAAAAACCAAATAAAGATTGATGAATGATGATGATTACTTACCAGAAAATCAGAGTTTAAGAGAAAGAAAAAACCATGAAGTATTTTTGGTTTTGAAGTAAAAAGTGTTTGGGGAATATATAATATATATACTCTTCTTGTTGTTAACTTCGATGTTTCCCTTTTGTTTTTTAAAGGCTTTCTGTTATTTTTTTAAATTTATATTTATCTATATATATAAAGCAAAAGGAAGAGAACGGTGAAACATTCAAAAATCCCGAAAATACTCTTGGTAAACTAAAATTTTTAAACACACCGATTTTAATTAGAGCAGGGTATAATTGTAAAAGAACAATTACGCAAAACTTTAATTAAAAAGAAAAGAAAAGAGGTACAGACCCAACTCCAAAGCAGTTGCTCTTCTTTATCAGTTTCTTCTGGCACGTTCTATTGAAATAGGATGAAAGCAAAACAGAAACCGTCGAAAACCCACCATGGCCCTCAAACTTGGAAATGCATTTCCCCCCCTCCCATGTTTTGCAGAGCAATAATCCTTATCTACTCACTGCATAAAAAGGTTTGAGGTTTTTTTTTTTTTTCTAGGTTCGTTTCTTCATTTGCGATGTCAAAAATTGAGAAGTAAATCATAAATTGAGTTTGGTTTGTTGTTACAGGGAGGAAGATTGAAGGAAAAAGAACTGGAGCAATCAATATTGGAACCTCCAGTCTGCTCATCAATCTGGTAGTTCATGTCTTTGTGTGGCTGATTTTCTCTTTGCCTGTGTTTATTCCAGAAAATTGGTATAAAATTATGGTATGATTTTGTGTGCTTATTTTCGTTTTTTATTTTTGTGAATTTTCAGTATTTGTAAGATGTTGCTGTGTATGAGAGAGTCAAGAAAATTATGGTATGATTTTGTGTGCTCATTTCTTTTTTTTCTTTTTTTTTTTGTGGATTTTCAGTATTTGCAAGATGTTGCAGTGTATGAGAGAGTCAAGAAGAGCCTATGAGTATGACGAGATTCTTGGCAGGGATTGATGACTCAGTTGAGGATGAGAGGGATTTGGATCAGATCATGGCCGACCGCAGAGCCGCCGAAATCGAGCTCGATACCCGCGACGGCGTACAAACAACTCGCAAGCTCCCTCATCTTCTCCATGACCAAGGTAAGCTCTCATCCAAACTTTATTTCCGTCAAAATTAATGTCTCCGTACAATTGGGAACCAAAGATAGCTGTGTTAGATTGTATGATGATGATGTTAGTGTATGTTGATTCTGTTGGCATTTTGGTTGCAGATACTGATGATGACAGCCACAGGCCTTCAAAGAGGACGAGGGCTGATTTCAGGCCTCCAAGAAACTACAACGATAATGATGGAATGCAGAGTTCACCGGGAAGATCACAACGCAGAAACTTTAGAGAGGATGTCCCAATGACTGACCAGACTGATGATGATGGCTATGAGGTTTAGGTATACAAATCATGCTTCTGACTTGGATGACCTTTTACATGAATTTCTCAAATAAAATTCTTCAAGCTTTTCTCATTTTACATGAATTTCATGTGCAGGATGATGATGACCAAGAAGCCGAGTTTGAGATGTATCGTGTTCAGGGAACACTCAGGGAGTGGGTTACTAGAGATGAAGTGCGAAGATTTATAGCCAAGAAGTTCAAAGAATTTCTGCTCACCTTTGTGAAGAAGGGTTCTTCTGACATTGAATATGTGCGCCTCATTAATGAGATGGTATTAGATAAGGGCTTAGCTTTATTTAACCGGCTCTTATGCTCTGTTAACTGTACATTGGCCATTTGTACTTTTTATGTCAATGTGTTGTGCAAGCAGCAAGCTGCAAGGTACATAATGCCTCGGATCTTTAATTTGAATTTTGAATCAATTCACTGTTGCATTTTGTAGCCAATAAGTGTAGTCTGGAGATTGATTACAAGCAATTCATCGGTACTCATCCCAATATTGCCATTTGGTTGGCTGATGCTCCTCAGCCTGTCCTGGAAGTCATGGAAGATGTTGCCAAGAATGTGGTGTTTAGTTTACACCCCAATTACAAACGTATCCATCAAAAGATCTACGTTAGGATAACCAACTTACCTGTTTACGATCAGATTCGCAACATTCGGTATTGTGGAGAATTTTTTTTTTTGCTACATCTTTCCTACCTTTTTCCTTTGAGGTGTAAATGTCATCCTGCTCTTATGGTGTGCAGGCAGATCCATTTGAATACCATGATTCGTATTGAAGGCATTGTGACCTGACGCTCTGGGGTCTTTCCCCAATTGCAACAAGTAAAGTACGATTACAATAAATGTGGGGCAATCTTGGGGCCATTCTTTCAAAACTCTTATTCAGAAGTTAAAGTTGGTTCTTGCCCTGAATGCCAATCAAATGGACCGTTCAGTGTCAATATTGAGCAGGTGAGTTTTACAAATTTACATACATTTGCCTTCAGTTTTCTTTTTGGCTGGAAAAATCTGAAGAGAAGAAAGGGAATCAACATTGCAGTGGAGGCTGTTATGGGAACTTATAATTAATATTGCACCTCAATTATGCTAGAAAAGGTTGAAAATGGATTTTATTTTTCTTCCAGTTTTTGTTACTCCAGTATTATGTTTTTGGCCGCCTTTATATTATCGTATGGTTTCTGAGAAAAGGGATCAAATGAAAAATAATAATTTTTAGTTTTAATTATCTGCTAACCATTTCTCTTTCTGTTTAGTTTTAATCCGTATAGGCAGCAGTTCCTTTCAGTTTTTTTACGCTCTCATCTTCTTCTTCTTCACTTTTCGGGGTCCAGTCATTAGTTCAAGAACTCGAAGTCCAGAGTTGCTTCAATGACTCAGGTTCCATGTTTTCTGTTTAATAATCTTCAATCTGCAAAGTATCAATTCTTTAAATGGTACGAATCTCTCTCTCATACAAAGCTATCCCTAATTTATGTTTGATTGACTGAAACTTTGGCTAGGGTCTAGGTCTGTGTTTATGTTTGTGTTTGTGTTTGTAGTTATTTATGTGTTTGACTTATGAAATTAAAAATTCTTTGGAATTTTATCTCAACAGATGGAATCGCCTCTCACCTCTCTCTCTCTGACGCATAAGGGTTCCATAAGAAGCAGAGGAAACTATATTTAAGGTTAATGATTCTTCATTTCGTTATATTTTGTATTTTAAGTTTCCAATCAGCATACATTAGTTTAGTTGGAAGATGATTTTTTCCTATTGGGTTCTCTCAAAAGTTGTCCATTATTATACAATTTCGTTTTTCCCCCAAAATTATACTTTTTAATATTGGCTCTACTGTAACTAGGTGTTCTGTTTTCTGCTGATAATTTGGGCCTCCAAATTTGCCTAACAAAGCCATGGCTTTATTTATCCACGTTCATGTGTTAGTGAGAATCCACGATTTCTATTTTTGTCTTTCTGGAAGACGCAGGTGACAAAGGAAAAAGAAAGCAACCAAATCACCATTTGGGATACTTTTGGGTTGTTTCTGACTGGAATTGGGTGTTGGTTTACATTTGTTATTTATTTACACTATCACTATTAGTTTCTTCTTTCTTTATGTTTATTTTTTGTTAAGTGTCCAGGTCATTATAGATCCAGATTCAGTTTCATATTGATGTAAAGTGTCCAGTTCAGGCATCAACTTCTATTTTTTATGTTACGAATAAGATTATGCTTTGATTTTTTCTTCTTCTTTTTTACTCAGGGGTTATTTTTGATACAGGAATTAAAAGCAAAATGAGGATCAGAGTTGGAGGGAGTTCAAGAGTAACATGAAAGCAGAACAAAACGGAAGCATCATGGTGAGTCAACAGAAGCACCGATCATGACATCTTCGAGCAGTGAACCAAAGTCGCTCTTCTTCGTGGACAAGTCCAAAGGTACCTCATTCATACCTTCGTTTTTTTGTTTTTGGCAAAAGGTCATTTTTGGTCCCTGTAGTTTACCACTTTTACCACTTTGGTCCCTGTCGTTTCAATTTGGTCAATTTTGTCCCTGTGGTTTCAATTTGAAACAATTTAAGGACAATTCTCAATTTCTGTCAATTTCTTTTAACTTCTGTTACTTGTGGATGGGCAATTTGGTCAATAAATTATTAAATAAATAAATTCCTTTTAAAAATAAAAATTATTGTCCTAAAAATAAAACCTCTCTTTCATTCTCCTCCCAACCCAACGCCTTTCCCAACAGTAACCACCCAACTCCAATGCCCACACAGAGTCCCCCGCCAGCCACCGCCTCCATATAACCCAACCACCACCCCAGCAACCCAAGCCCGCCCAACCCCAAACAACTCTGATGATGCAAACCAATACTTGTTTTCGATTGGCTTAACTAAGACTAGAGAGGCAGAGGATTTTTTCTTTTTGTGTTCTTTCTGATCTACTGAAGTTTTGTTTTGTTTTTTATTGGCTGAAATCCCAGAGATCTGATCTGCTGAAGTTTTCATTGCCACCAACCCAAATCGATTAAGCTTTTCCAAGAAATTTCAAATTTTTTAACCCCCATTTTCTCCAACTTTTGTCAAGGATGCTAAGCAAGCCAAGCATACTCATGGAAAATCTTAATATGCAATCAGCAAAACTTTACTTTCGGAAAAATTGTAACCTTAGTCATTGACCTCAGCTTTAATTTCTCTTTGTAGCTCCTCCTTGTATTCTTCGAAATTCCCAGGGAAGACCCTCACGGTACCATCTTCAACACCCCAAATTTCACTCTTCTCTTCACCCTCGCACACACGCGATATCAGCCTAGAATCATGACTCACCAGTATAACTCCACCGGTGAACTCATCAAGTGCATCAGCCTGCATATCTAAATGATTTGTGGGTTCATCCAACAGCAAAATGTGGGGCCTTGACATGGATATTGATGTGAAGACAACACTGGGTTTCTGCCCTCCTGATAATTTTGATTCATCAGAGTTGTTTAGGCTTCGGTGGTGGTTGGGTTACATAGAGGTGGTGGTTGGCTGCGATTGGGTGGAGACTGTGTGTGGGTTACAGGAGGAAGAAGATGATTTCAATTTCAATTTTGTTGCCCAATTTGATGAGCTTGGTCTGATTGGCATCGCAGGAACTGGGGTGGGTGGGGGAGCTCGGAGGAGAAATGGACGGAGAGAGAGAGAGAGAGGGACGAAGAGAGGGAGGGGTTGGGGTGGGTGCGGCTGTGCATCGGCAAGAGGGGTGGAGAACATCGGGGAGGCATTGGGCTGTTGTAGGGCAGGGAAGGACTGGGGTCTGGGTAGATTTTTTAAATGTTTTATTTAATTTATTATTTTATTGGGGTTTGGTATTCTAATAATTTGTGGACTGAATTGCCCCTCTACAAGTAACAGAAGTTAAAAGAAATTGACAGAAATTGAAAATTGTCCTTAAATTGCTTCAAATTGAAATCACAGGGACAAAATTGACAAAATTGAAACCACATGGACCAAAGTGGTAAAAGTGGTAAACTACAGGGACCAAAAGTGACCTTTTGCCTTTGTTTTTTGTTTCAAGTGACATAATTGCCTTTTTTCGCAGCTGATAATAACACATCCATAATGACACACTGCGATAGACTTATTCCGAAACATAAGTCTATTGTTTTGATGGATTGTTTTAGTATTCTTAATATCTTGCTTTATATTAAGTTTTTTAGTTGTTTTTGTCTTCTTCTTTTTATTTTTTTGGTGAATGCAGAAATTTGCTGCATGAGGCTTCCAAAGGCAGGAGGAGGTTCATGTACAAGCAGCAGCTAAAAGGATTTCAGGATCATAATTTAATTGTCATGATTTTTTTATTTTTTTGTTTTTTGTTTTCTGTTTTCCTTTTTCAATGGTTGCAATACTAGCTTCAATTACTATATTTTGGTGTAACGAGTTTTGTTTTAAATAAAGACTTATTCAATTGCATCTGTTCCAAATTCGGTTCAATGGTTAACTATGATAATTGTTATCAGTAAATACAAAGAGGAATATAAATTAGTTCTTGCATTTGTTTTAAATTCTTTTCAATATGATCAACTATGATAATTGATTTATTTTTATAAAGGTTATCAAAGAATACAATACAACATATGTTATGTTACCAAATTATTGAAAAAAAAAACTTTTAAGGACAATTCAAACTGCATTTGGGAGAATAGTACTAGACTAAAAGTTTATTGGTGGTTTGGTTAAGGGTTTTGATTCCTCCATTGTGAAAAAAGGGTTAAGGTTTTCATAATTTATCTTACACCTTAGTGTGGACTTTTGTTTAATTTATCACTAGCCTCTCTGCACACGCTTCCGCGCGTGCGAGAGGCTTTTTTTTAATCATGCGTGCTACGCTTGACTTACAAAGTTTTAGTTTTAATTTTTTTGCAATTGTATTTTGCTAGATGCCTATATCAACAATTTTAATTTTTTATCACCCTTATTTTTCTAGATGCCCGTCTCAATATTTATTTTTTCTTTTATAGCGTGTAATCAACAATTTTAATTTTTTATCGCCCTTATTTTTCTAGATGCCCGTCTCAACAATTTACACGCTATAAAAGAAAAAATAAATATTGAGACGGGCATCTAGAAAAATAAGGGTGATAAAAAATTAAAATTGTTGATATAGGCATCTAGCAAAATACAATTGCAAAAAAATTAAAACTAAACTTTGTAAGTCGCGGGTAGCGCACGTGATTAAAAAAAAGCCTTTTGCACACGCGGAAGCGTGTGCAGAGAGGCTAGTAATAATTATGTAAAGTTTATGGTTATAAAGCAAAAATAATATAAAAAAAGCCAAATGGACTGACTTCAGCATGAATCGAACTATGGCGCTTCCAATAAGTGAACATGCGTTGGAGCCAACTCCACCAAACACGCTCTTGTGCAAACATTTTGCACGCTATACTATATATACAATTCCTACAATATTAATATATACGATATAAAGAATTTTTTTTTTGGGGCCCTCAAGAATCGGAGGCCCTGTGCGGTGGCGCCACTTGCACCACCCCAGGGCCGCCCCTGGACTCAACAACAGATGTCATAGATCCTTGAAACATTTGTAAACACTACTACATTTTAATCCTTGCGCGACGACGTAAATTTCGTCGCGCAAAACAATCTCGCGCGACGCGGAACACAAAGCGTAGCGCAAGAATAAGCGACAAAATAATTCGTCGCGCGAAGATCTTTTACGCGACAAAAATAGAATTCGTCGCATAAAGTCGTTGGGAAAACGCGCGGAAAAATTTATTTGGCGGTGAAATTTGTGCGACAGTATATATCGTCGCGCAAAGATATTTTATGCGACAATTCAAATTATTCGTCGCGCAAAAAAAACGCGCGAAAAACGAACTGCTGTTGGTAATATTTCGCGCCCAAAAATTGCGCGACGGAAGTCTCGTCGCGCATAGTACATAACGGCGAAGATGTGGCGTCGTGTAAGAATAAAGTGCGCAAATACTTGCGCGACGAACATTTGTGGGTCGCGCAAAAATCTATGTCGACAGCACCTTGCGTGACCGGGAAATAAAGTTTGCGCGATGATAATTGTGTTTGCGCGACAGATTATGTACGACGAAATAAGCTCTTCTCGTCGCGCAAAGGAACAAATCTTGCACAACGAATCATTGGATCCGTCGCGCAAAAGCTTTGTCCTATACATAGATCAGTTCAGCCATGGCAGAGGCAAACTGCAAAAAAATTTGCAGTTTGCCTCTGCTTGTTTCTCCCTCTGTTTCGTGCGGTATCGGCTCACAAAACTCGTCATTTTCATTTCGTTTGTGAGTTGAGCTACTTCTGCCTCTGGTATAGTCATTGGGTATGCATTTTTTGTCGTTAGTGTAAAAATTTTACTGTAAATTCATACTAACGCCATTAATTTCCTTGTATATAGGAATATTATATGTGATTAGCGATTGGTGGATAACGATTTAGAAGGCATTTTCGTTGTTTTATAATATAAAATTTATTACATTATGTTTATATTAATTTATGAAATTATGTTTATAATATGTTGTTAAATTATGCATGTACGTTAATGTACGAAGTTAATTGAAATTAACTTCGTACATTTTTTTTTGGTAAAGCTTAGTTCCTATTCGAGGTTAGTTGGACCGCGCATGAGTGGGTAAACCACGACTACGGTCCAATTAATTCTTGAATTGTCCCATATTTTGGACAGTTTGGAAATGCATAGTCATGTCACGTAGTTTACAGCTACAGGATTAGGTTTTGATTGTGGAGATTTCGGTGTCATCTCGGTACGTTCTTCGGGTGGTACGTAGGTATTTTATATCTACGGTACACCTTAAGAACTGTACCGAGATGCTGCCGAAATCCATCCATGTCAAAATCTAATCTCATGTAGCTGTAAATTACGTGGCATGACTATGCATTTCCGAATGGGATAGGGCCCTTACCGGAGGTATAAGGAAAGATTTTGTACGAATACAACATGATTGTTGTATTGTGATTGTGGTTCCAGGAATGATGAGCAGGAGGTGGATACAGAACCCGAATAGGTGCGCAGACGAATACTTGGATAGAATCGAGGATTTTATTAACTTTGCATGGACACACAACCCGGGTGCAACTAGAATCCGGTGTCCTTGCAGGAGGTGTAACAACATGTTGTGGGAAACAATTGAACATGTTCGATTTCATTTAGTAAGGAATGGAATGATTGAGACATACAGCACTTGGAACCATCACGGGGAACAATTAGACATCGCTTCGTCTTCAAGGGCCACAAGAGGGGACAATGTTGAACTCATTGTGGATCCTAATGAACAAGTCAGGGATATTATAAATGATGTTTTTCCATTTGCATCGACCAACAGCAATCAAGAAGGAGAAGATGACGTGCATACACCAATGGACAGTGCAAAGTTCGAACAGTATGAAAACCTATTAAGAAATGCCAACCAAGAGTTATACCCAGGGTGCGAGAGCTTTTCCGTTCTGACGGCGATTGTCGAGCTAATGCACGGAAAAATAAAGTATCGTATGTCGAACCTGTGTTTCGATTACTTTTTGGGGGTTTTCAAGAAAATGTTTCCAACGGACAATTGTTTGCCGAAAGATCACAGACATGCACAGAAGATGTTGAGTGGTCTTGGATTGGGTTATGAAAAGATCCACGCTTGCAAAAATAATTGCATGTTATTCTACAAAGAGTATGAAACGTTGGATACATGCCCTATATGCAATGAGTCGAGGTTCAAACAGACATCTCAGAATAGAATGAGTAAGATACCACAAAAAGTCATGTGTTATCTGCCCCTGAAACCAAGGTTGCAGCAATTGTATATGTCGACGCATACTGCCATAGACATGAGATGACATAAGGAAAAACGGATAGACGACGATGTGATGCGGCATCCTGCAGATGGGGAGGCATGGAAAGATTTCGATCGAACGTTCCCCAAGTTTGCTGCTGATCCCCGAAATGTTAGGTTGGGACTTGCCACTGACGGATTCAATCCGTATGGGGTTCTAAACCAACACCACAGCACTTGGCCGATTTTCGTATTCCCATATAATTTGCCGCCTTGGAAATGCATGAGAAAAGAGTACATGATGATGACTATTTTGATAACTGAGGATCCTGGCAGGTCAATCGATGTGTACTTAAGGCCGTTGGTTGATGAGCTCAAAGATTTATGGACAAACGGGGTGCGCATGTACGATAAATCCATTGGGAAGATGTTCACTTTGCGGGCGGCAGTTATGTGGACTGTGAATGATTTTCCCGCATATGCAATGGTTTCAGGGTGGAGCACAAAGGGTTATATGGCATGCCTTGTATGCAAGGAAGATGTAACTTCTAGTTGGCACGCTGGAAAAGTGTGTTACCTTGGGCATCGAAGATGGTTACCATGGGACCACGAGTGGCGGGAGAATGATATACAGTTCGACGGGAACAAAGAACGTCGCGCAAAACCTAGAGAATGGTCCGGTGATTAGATCTTGGAACAGCTTAACCGTTTGGATTTTGCTCCATTCGGGAAAACAGTTAGTCGGACCAGACCTGCTACACATATGAACTGGACGCACAAGTCTATGTTTTTTGAGCTCCCATATTGGTCGAAACTAAAATTGAGGCATAATGTCGACGTTATGCATGTTGAGAAAAATGTGTTTGACACATTGATGGGAACGATTCTAGATATCAAGGGCAAGACAAAGGATACTCCGAAAGCTCGTCTTGATTTGCAAAGAATGGGCATACGAAAGGATTTATGGCTGAAAAGGGGCAATGATAAAGCTATACGGGATCTTGCATTTTTTTCCATGAAACCGAATGACAACAAGGAGTTTCTACAGTTCGTATCATCTGTAAAGTTTCCTGACGGGTATGCTTCTAATATCGCACGTTGCGTGAGGGTTGACGGGGGTAAATTTACTGGACTCAAGAGTCACGACTGCCATGTGTTTATGCAACGCCTACTTCCTGTGGGGATTCAACATCTATTGCCGGAAGATGTAGTCAAGCCAATCATATTGTTGTCCAGATTTTTTTCCCAACTGACGGCAAAAACGTTGCGAAAGACAGACATTGATCAGTTGCGCCAAGACATTGTCCAAGTCTTATGCAAGTTTGAGATGATATTCCCTCCGGCTTTCTTCACGAGTATGATTCACGTGATGGTTCACTTGCCAGAAGAGGCATTACTTGCTGGTCCAGTCAACTATCGCTGGATGTATTCAATAGAAAGGTATATAATCATCATCATTTGTGTATGCATCATTATCTCATGCTTCATACTTGCTAATTTCCATCTTTTCGTTTTATTTTGGCAGGCTACTCGGAGAGCTGAAAAAAAGCGTACGCAACAGAGCGAAGCCCGAAGGATCAATTGTAGAGGCTTGGGTTCAATATGAGGCGCTTACTTTCTGTGGAATGTATTTAAAGGATGTGGACACGGCTTTCAATCGACCTCAGCGCAATAATGACGGAGGTCTGAGAAATGAGCAACTTTCTGTTTTTGCCCAAAGCGCACGACCCTTTGGAGATCCTGTACGAGGAGAATCGATTTCCAGAAATGATATGGAGGTAGCTCATTGGTTCGTATTGAACAATTGTGATGAGATATTGGCATACTTAAATGAGCATGAAGAGATGATGAAGCGAGAACATCCATCACATTTGTATTCCAAGAAACACCGTGAATTGTTTCCACAATGGTTTTTAGAATATGTAAGTTATAAGTGTTTTGTAATTGATATATATATATATTTTTGTATTACATTTTTCCAAACTAACATATGAATGTTTTTTTTTAATAATGTTAGGTGAATAAGTTGAAATCAGAGAATTCCCCCACTTACAGTGAAGAGTTATATAACTTGGCATTCGGCCCACTCCGAGCAGAATTGTTCTCAGGTTGCCATGTTAACGGAGTCAAGTTTTTAGGGACTGCACGAGATGACAAGTTGTGTACGCAAAACAGCGGTGTCCATGTTCCAGGTGGAGGCGAAAGTACGGACATTGATTTCTATGGCAAACTCACAACTGTCGTGCAATTGCTTTACAAAGACCGATATCAAGTGATCATGTTTAAGTGTCGATGGTTTGATACGAACCCAAATAGGCAGGGAAGTATTAAAATCGATCATGGGTTACTATCTGTGAACATGAGCAGAACTTGGTATGATGACGACCCTTACATTTTGGCAAACATGGCAAAACAAGTTGTGTATCTAAATGACCCTAAAGCGGGGAACGATTGGAAAGTTGTTCAGCATATGGATCAGAGGAACGTGTATGCTATACCAGAACTAGACCCATCTGACAACGACGTCAACGTCATTGACCAACGTTTAGACTCTTCCATGGAAAATGATGCACATACACTTCTAGATACAAATGTTGTTCAAGAACCATTTCAGATTGACGGAGTGTCTTCAAGAGAAATACCGATTCAATCAATTACAATTGACCTCGGTGATCTTCCGCGATACGATCCAACCATGGGCCCGAACAACGACGATGATGTATTTATGGAGGAGGAGGAGGAAGAGGAGGAGGAAGAGGAGGAGGAAGAGGATTGGGAGACGGATAGTGATGATAATGAAGGTTATTATAGTTCATCTGATGAATAATGTAATTTATTTGTAAAGAAATGAAATGTACTTGTTATATCAAAACCTTATAAATATATGCTGAAATGAAATGTACATGTTTTCTCTTTGTGTGAGTGACTTCCCCTAATTAACGTCCCATATATGCATGTAGTTTACTATAAAAAGACGAATGAATAAAGGTATGAAAAAATACAAATATAGTATGACAAAATGACAATAATATGCTTTATCATATAAATATATGATATCCAAACCATATAAATATATGTTTTATCACGTCCCCTAAAACAAGTTGTGATCATCTTTTGCTTGTACACTAAATACAAATATAGCATCAAAAAATATTTAAACTAAATATCAAAATAGTTTGAAAGAATAGAAACAACGTTTTGCGCGACGAATATATTTGCTAGCGTCGCAAAAGGCACGTTTGCGCGACGACGAAAGACTCATTTTACAAAAAAATATACAAGTGTCCAAGAATAGTTTCGAAGTGACCCTTGCGCGACGAAACAATGAAAGGGTCGTCAGAGAATACCTTGCGCGACGATAGACATCGTCTCGCAAGCTTAATTTTCCAAAAAATATACAAATGTCAGATAATATTTTTGAACTGGCCCTTGCGTGACGAAATAGAGATTTATTCGTCAAATATAGATTTGCGCGACGATATTTTTCGTCTCGCCAGGTTACTTTTCCAAAAAATATACAAGGGCCGGAAATAGTTTTGAAGTGCCCTTTGCGCGACGAAGAACGATGCCTCGACACAGGAACTTTTGTGCGACGAATAATATTTGTCGCGCAAACTCTATACAGACGACAATTTTCTTTCGTCGCTTAAACCAATTTAATTTTGTAAAAAATATTTATATACATAACACTTAGGAATTTAAACTCAGTATTCACTAGTATAAATAGTTTGAAATGAAGATCAAACTCTGTGATTGGATTCATATAGGGTGAAGGAGTGTATTCGTAAAAAATCTTTGAAATCGGGGTAAAATTGACCGTCAAATCGTGATTTTTCGTTTATAACCGTTGAAAACTTTTGTCCCGTTACCTGATCTATATACTCTTTTTTTTTCCGATTTTCAACGTATACGATCTCTACGTAGAAACAAACAAGTTTGACGGTTGGATCGATGAAAAAAGTTTTCTATAATGCGTATGTCATCCACACATTATAGTTACTAACTATTAAGAGTTTGTATATAAACTTGTTAAGTATAACATAAGATTTTGTGATATCCACTAGTGTAAATAGTTTCAAATGAAGATCAAATACTGTCATTGGATTCATGTTGGGTGAAGGAGTGTATCCGTAAAAAATCATCGATATCAGAGTAAAATTGACCGTTAAATCATGATTTTTCCTTTATAACCGTCGAAAACTTTTGTCCCGTTACTTGATCTCTATACGTTTTTTTTTCCCATTTTTGGTGTATACGATCTCTAAGTATAAGCAAATAAGTTTGACGGTTGGATCGTTGAAACTAGTTTTGTAGAATGTGTATGCCATCAAAAAAATTTGTTCAATATTTTATCCAACCAATTGCGCGACGAGTGATAAACGTCGCGCAAAACAACTTTATGCGACGAATAGTTTAATTTCGTCGTGCAATGTGATGATGGGTTCAGTGTTTTTGTGGTCAGGGTTTAGGGTTTAGGGTTTTTACGCGACGCAAGGGTTTTCCATCGTCGCGCAAGGTCGCGAAATTTTGGCGGTTCAATTGCCGTTACTGCAACGGCTTTGCGCGACGATGACATGTGTATTTCGTAGCGCAAAGTTGATATTTTCAGCTTTGCACGACAATTAAGTTTTTCCGTCGCGCAAGTTCGCGAATTTTTTAAGCCAAAACACGCCGTTTGTCCATTTACTGATTTGCGCGACGGAATAAAATGATTCGTCGCGCAAAGGTCTGATAATAATTCGACAGTTTCAGATTTTCTGGTTCATTCTCGCCGCCGCTCTCTCTTCTCTCTCTCTCTCTCTCTCTCTCTCTCTCTCTCTCTCTCTCTCCTCCGGCCACCATCTCAACTCTCCGCATTAACGACTGGGCGGCCACCGCCAACGAACCCAGCCCTTTCCGAGCCCCCGCCGCGACGATTGGCTTCGAAAAACCGGCGTACGTTCATCCGGTTTTGAGCGAATAACTCCGGCTTCGTTCTCCCTCCTCCGGCCTCCAAATCTGACGACTGAGGTATGCATTTCCCCCTATTTTTTATTGTCTAGCTGATGGTTGGATAGGATTTGTTAAATTTGTAGCGTACGTTGTCTAATTTTGTAACTAAGATTTTGGCCGGATTTCGGGATGAAATTCCGGCCACTTCCGGCCATTTTTTGGCCCAGGTCCGAGAAGAAAACTGCCTCTATTCGATGTCCTGAACCTATTGTCTAATTTTGTAACTCAGATTTTGGCCGGATTTCGGGATGAAATTCCGGCCACTCCCGGCCATTTTTTGGCCTATGTCCGAGAACAAAAGTGCCTCTATTCGATGTCCTGAACCTAGGATAGGAAGATTGGCCCTTGATTTTGAGATTTTTCCAACGATCGTTATCACTTTTTCACATCCATGCGCTGCTGCCTCCTGTGGCGGCGCGTGGGAACTGTAGCAATACCACATTGTGTCCCAAGGCGATCCCCTAGTTGTCATGAGCGCGTAGGTGTGTTTGGATTCCAATTTGGACACCGTTTCAGCCTCGAACGGATTTCGCCTATTGTGCGATTTAACGGTTTGATTTGTTCGGACCATTGGATCAAACTCAAACTCACGTATGATGTACCTTGTATGTCTAGGATTGTATAGGATTCAACGGATTGTGGATCGGAGTCCCGGATACTCCGAAATCGCAAAGCGTACGCCAACATATATGCTTTATTTAATTTTTTAATATTGTTAAAATATGCTTAGTTTATATGTTGATAAATTTGATATATTTTTATGTTTGTTAGCTTAGTTTATATAATGACCCTAAATTGGAATAATTTTTATGTTTTATAATTAATGAAGAATGTTTTATATTTTTGTTATATTTTATTTGTTATATTTGTTATATTTAGTTGGCCCTATTTTAAATGAAATGAAATAAATGTTAGAAAATTAGCAAGATTGTTGTAAGTAATTGTTTTTTTTAAACTTTGGTGCTTGTTTTTGTTGCAAGATGTCAAACCTAATCAGCAGAAGTCATAAGATGGTGACGCCTTCACGTAGTTTGCCTCCCCCGACTATGACGTCACCTCCCTCTGCCCCACCACAGTTGCCCGACATGCCTGTGGGTCCCAGTGTCTCCCATGCACCGGCGTCATCAGAGTCATCAGTTGCGTAACCTATTAGCGCCAGGCGGCGTCATCGCCCTTCCAGCACCACCGACACCATTTCAAGCGGACCAGGTACAGATTTCCTTCAACTACAGATGTTTCGTACCAAGATTTTACTCAAATTTGTTATTGAACATTAATTTCATATTTCTTTGTAGCCAAGAAGAACACCCGGGGACCGTGTCGCCAGTTGAACACGTCGAAGATCACTCGGGTGACCAACTCTCGTATCAGCATCAGATACGACGATCGTCATCGGGCTGCCCCAACGGCGGACCAACATAGCTCATTGGTGCACGATGTTGGTTCAGTCGTTCGGACCCAATGTCCGATGAAATGGAAGTCTTGGAAGGTCATGCCTGCTGAGGTGCGCGGCCACCTGTCGGTATGTATCCTACCTTTTAATTGTTTTCCCTTCAAATTTTTTATATTTCTAATATATGTACTTACTTTATGGTAGATGAACTACAATTTAGAGAACGTCGACGACGAGTTGTTGATGTACATCAACAGACTCTTCGCTAACAGGTACAAGCAGTGGAAGAGCGACCTGCACCACCATTTTCAGGCAGGCATTTGATGATCCACAGGTCGCTCTGCGGCAGGGTTGCCCGAAGGAGCTTGAGGGGCGGGAGGATAGTTGGGAGTGGCTCTGCGGTCATTTCCAGGAGGCCGATTATGTGGTATTTTTTTTATACTAAGTTTAAAATTATTACTCGTTTCTTACTAATGTTTATTTAATTTTTTTATATGTATTATTTGAATTTCAAATAATACGTTTTATTTTTTGTATAACAGAAGATGGCCAAAGCAAATAAGGGCAATAGGGAGAAGAAGACTCTTCTCCACCATTCAGGTTCCCAGCCCTTCTCCTATAGGATGGAGGCGCGGCGACGGGTAATAATAAAGTCGTTTTTATTTAATTTTAAATATGTCATTAATATTAATTAGTTTTTTTTTTCGTATTAACAATTTTCTTTTCTTGTTCAATTTAGGAGGGGTCCAAATTCCCTGAGATTGACGTCTTTGGCGACGTTTATGTTCGACCTGGGAATGAGTTGGCGGAGTCCCTTCATGTAAGTAGTCTTTAATTTTAATTATTATCTTATGTGTTCAAGTTTCATAGTTATTATATGAATGTTTTAATTCATATTTTATGTTATGTTAAACAGACGACCATGATGGAGAAGAGCCGGTTGGTTCTTCAGGAGTCCGCCTCCCAGCTTCCTCCCGATACGCCGCTCGAGTCTGTGGCTCCTCCACAGGATGCGGGGTTTCAGATCTTGACGGACACCTTGGATCAGACTCTGGGGAGGCGGCCAGGGACATACTGTCGAGGGATGGGGAATGCCCGGCGGCGGGAACCTAGATACCGTTCATCGTCGCAATCAAACAGTGTTTTGACAGCAAAGGTGGCCTAGCTTGAAACCCAGATGGCTCAGATTATACAGTCCATGGCCCAATCCGGCGTTCCCGTACCATCTTTCGTTCCCCCGTCCACCTCTGCGCATGGCCACCAAACCTCTGCCCCTGTCCCCAATGTCCAGACCTCCGAGCCGCATTTGCCAGATGAGGAAGTAGATTTAGATACATTGTTTAATTAGTTTTTTACTTTCTTAATTACATTTTAAATATTTCTCTTGTATAAACATTTATATTATGTTTTAAAAAACTATTTCTCTTAAATTACATTTTTCAATTGCAATTTGATTTAATTATAAAAATAAAATAAACCAAAATTATTTGTTTCACATAAATAAAATTAAATTTTAAAAAAATTAATTACTCATATTTGCGCGACGAATAACACACCCGTCGCGCATAACCACGTTTAAAAAAAAATAAAAACCGTAAAAATATATTTTAAACGAATATATTTTTGGTTTGCGCGACGGAATATATTTGTCCCCTAAAGATAATGCGCCAAATAAATAATTATCGAGCAAGGGTTTCAGTCACGATCATAACTCGTCGCGCAAAGTAGTTGCAACGACGAATTCTTCGTCGCGCAAACTCTTTGCGTGACAAGTATGTGTCGTCGCGCATAGTTCCTGCAACGCCTGAATCCTCGTCGCGCAAACGTTCTGCGACGGAATATTTCTCGTCCCTGAACTGTTGGCGCAACGAAGGATTATGCGCGACGATCTTTACTTATTTTGTCGCGCAAAGGTTTTCGTGACGATATTTGCGCGACTGAGTTTGCGCGACGATATGTTTGTCGCGCTGTTATTGGCGCGACACCTTTGTGTTTTGCGCGACGATTATGTGTTCGTCGCGCAAACAGTAAAATGTAGTAGTGAAACTTCTCAACCTACCAACTTAAGCTTTTGCAAGAAAAATGGTACACCGACCAAATTTATCCGCAGGGTCAACTGGTCATCTTTTTCTAATGTACATATACGGATAGTTATGTACATGCCTTAGTGCATGGATGTATACATGTGTACATACATATGTACATGGATATAAGTTTGAGGGGGTTTCTCACACACACTACGAAGGTGTCATCGGGCTCAAACCTAAGACCACTAGCTTA
The DNA here is from genome assembly GCF_002207925.1 of Prunus avium. The sequence continues at coordinate 223,290 of NW_018921656.1, read as the reverse complement.
CAAGTCAAAGCCATTTTCCACTGGGTTAGACCCCGTTGGCACATTGATATAAGTTATAACTGAAATTTTGAATATAAATTTTCCGGTTGCATGCACTATATTCAATGAAAATGCAAAAATCTATAACTCCCTCCATTTGGATGAGTGAAAATAACTCATAATTTAGCTAAAAGTTGGGAATTTAATAGGAGAAATTGACAATTCCCTTATTTGGCAACTTAAGCGCGGAATTTATTAAATGATGCATGGAAAAAATCGTGGAAATTTGGACATCAAATTCATGAGTTTAATTTCCACCAAAATAGGCGTCATTTCACAATTTCTATAGTGACACATTTGTATACCACATTTCCAGACCACCTTATATGACAGATGAAGTGGACAGCCATATCAATTAAAAAATGTCAATAAATTATAAAAGAAAAGAAAAGATTAAATTAATTTTAATTGATGTGGTTGTCCACCTCATCTGCCAGACAAGGTGGTATGAGAATGTGGTAAGAGTAGCATTATTCTTTACAAAATTATGTCATTTACAAAATTCGACACACATAAATCCGAATACTGAAATCTTTAATTGCCAGAAATTGAAATGATGAAAATCTAAATTTCGTCATTTTAGAATTTTATGTAATTTTCAATTCCTTCATCCAAACGAGAATAACTTCCATGTTCTTCACAAAAATTAAGAGTTATATTTCCTTAACCCAAAGAAGAAGAAAAAATTTCCATACTTTTTTGCCTCAGCTGGGAGGGTAAACCAAAAGTAAAAATAAAAATTCCTACTGTTGGAGAGAAAGTGGGAATGTTTGTTTTCTGGAGTATAAATAGAAGGATGGTTGAGACCAAAAAAGAAAAAAGGGAGGATGGCGTGCATAGCGGATCAAATTTTTTTGTAGAGTAGGGGTTGTTTTTAAAGACGTAGGCCATTCTAACATTCGTATAGGAGGCAGCTACGGCTTTAAGAACAACGACGATCAAGCCGTGCCTTGCTTGTGAGCGGATTTTGATCCCTCTCTTGGTTTCACAAGCCAGAAACCAGGTTACACTAATCCCTTTTCTCTTGTTATAGCATTTCTATGCTTCGTATATATTGTTCAATAAATTATCTGTTAATGTATATGCATATTTTTTTTTCCTTTCACAACAAGAAGCTGTAAACTCAGCAAAGAAAACAACAATTAATCCAAAGGTGTAGAGAAATTGTTTAATCACAATGTTCGAATGAATGAGATACCCATGCATATGTATCACAATTTTATTTTATTTTTAAATAGAGGGTAGATGTGAATAGATCTTCTCCATGATGAGTAACCTTCGAAAGCATTAATTTATAAACTTTTCCCAGCTTAGTATTGCATTATACTTTTTTTTAGGATTCCTACTGAGAGAGGCAATAGTATATTAAACTCACACATACTACACGGATGCTAGGACTCGAACCCAGGACCTTTCTTAGGGGAACAATTGCAATTGTGTAATTTTTTGTATACGTATGAACATTACCAATTGTTTCAACTCCACTGGCAGAAAAGAATGTATATTTTCATGTGCAAAATAATAGTTCCATTTATTTATTTTATCATAACATAAACTCTTATGGGTGCAGTGTATTGTTTTCTTTTCATAAGAACATGTGACATGAGGTGACAGTTCAGGTAGCTTTTGGATTTATAATATAAGGATGTAGCAAGCTTAGGCTATAATCAGATAATGTTAAGTCAAGGAAAGCATACTTAGAGAGTTATTATCGTTTTGTTTTCTTATTTTAATAAAACAAGACATGAAAACGTGACCTCTCCATACAAATCAGCATAGAACTTCATAAAATTAATAAACAAATGAGCCAGAAGAAAACATAAAGCATTGCCCATTGTCCACTGCCTACTTCCAAGTACCATTTTTGACTTCTGAGTTTAAGAAAACATGGTTATGCATATACTGATGTTGATTGAAGTGATTCTAAGAACAATCGTTCATGGTCGCGTCGCGTGGATGACTGTAAGTTGTTGATGTATTGTGGAACTCACACTTGCATCAGCCAGTCATACTGTGATGGCTTGCAAAACTTTTGTGGCATGATTGTCTTGAATTTTATGACTTTTATGTCAGTGACTAAGGACAACTGTGTCCCAATCTTCACCACAATATACGGCTTAGAAATGCTTTCTAAAAGGAGAACTAATAATCAAGTCTTCCACGCGTTCAACGTGCTTCGATGATTCTAGGCAACTAAAGGAAATGTGGCTCAAGTCATTCTTATGAATGACTTTTGGGTCTTCATTGACAGAAAAAAAAAAAAAAAAAATATTTTCTATTGATTAAGGAAATAATATTGTCAATAGTCATTTTGTTTAGCGGGTATTCAGCTTCTATTTTATTGGAAGATGTGTTATTATATTAGAAAAAACTATAATATGATATTGCAATACGGTCACATTATAATATGCAAAATGATTATACCACGTGATTATATTTCAATACCACACAATAATTACTTCTTGTATTAATGTATTTCAATAGCACCTTTAAATCCATGATTTAGTGAGATCATTTCCTGACTTATTAATGTCATGAAATGATTGAAACGATATCTCCTCTGATTTAGCACACGTAGAAAATTAGAGATCATGTAGCAGAGTAGATTGTTGAGTTCATTGTGCAATTCTATCAATATTTTCTGCTAATGCTTTACACTCGATTCTACAATAATGTTAGTATTTTTTTTGGTTGTTTTTTAATTAATTTCCTCAGCCTTTTAGGAAATTAATCTACATATTAAGTCTCAAAATACCACCAATGACTATAACAAAGTTCAATTAGTGCCTAATTTTTTTATGGGATTTACCATTTAATCCTTTTAAATCCCATGAAATTAAACGTAATCAATCTTTTGCCTTTCTTTGCCATCAAGCAACCAAAAAAAAGAAAGAAACAGTTTCTTGCCTCATTTGAATGCAACGCGGTTAGATTAATCATGGCATTTTTAAGGACATAGCACATGCAATAGACCCACCTGCTGGATAAGCTCAAATTAAAATGAATTTTTTTCAGAGATTATAACGCGGATTCTTATTATTACCATATGAATTTCTGTGTATATGCAAATATTTAAACCCAACACATCAAGTCATAAAAAGCACTGAATGTGAAAAGCAGGGGAGGAGACTCAGCAGAAACCAGTAGAAGAAGAAGAAGAGAGAAGGGAAGAAAAAAATAATCCAAGAAGAAAATGGCTGGAGGTGGTGAAGGTCCAACTCTAGAGTTCACACCAACATGGGTTGTGGCTGTGGTTTGCACTGTGATCGTTGGCATTTCTCTCGCTGCCGAGCGGGCCCTACATTCGGGAGGCAAGTACTTGAAGAGGAAGAAGCAGAAGCCTCTGTATGAGGCCTTGCTCAAGGTTAAAGAAGAGCTTATGTTGCTGGGCTTCATCTCTCTCCTCCTCACTGTTTTCCAAAACAGGATCACCAAAATCTGTGTGAAGCCTGAGATTATGGACAAGTGGCTGCCATGCAGTCTCGATCATAATGATCAAACAAATGAGGATGTTGCCCATTTTTCCACCTCCTTGTTTGGGGGCATTGCTGGGTATACCAGGAGGCTTCTTGCTGCTGGTGGTGAGGCTCAACAGGGGTACTGTGGCAAAAAGGTAATCTCAATCAAAACCCACTTGTCCATTTTCCTCTTTTTGTGTTCTCATGAAAGTTTTGATGTGGAATGATTGACTAGTACCGGGTACTGATCAATTTACAGTAGCTGGTACATGTACAGCTAATGCATCAGGTGCTGTAGATTGGTATCCGGTTTGAGACGGTTTATTTCCCATTTGTTTGATATGTAGTAAGTGCCTAGAATGTATCAGGTTCGCAAACTTGCATACTAAATCGAAGCCCCTTTGGTTGAGTTCGAAGAGGTTTTCGTTGTGAAATCGAAGCCTCTTTGGTTTAGATTGAAAGGGTTTTCAATTGTAGAATCAAGGAATATGGATCAAAACCAAAACTCATTTGAGCTAAATTGAACACCTTCAAATTAAACTGGAGGGGATTTGGTTTGATTTGAAAATGTATGCTCTTGATCATCATTTAAAGCAAGTGAGCAGTTAAGAACAAATTAACAAATTATTTTATTTTTTTGGTAAACAATGATCTATCTTTCTTGAAGACATTTTTTCTGTGTAAATTTTTCATGGAGGTTAGACCTTATGATAGATTAGTGTATAATTGATAAAGATACAATTCTGTTTACGCCAAAAGAGAGATAAAACTACAAGACAGATTGTTAGACATAAGTTTCAAAATTTAACAGCACCAGAGGACCTCATTGAGTATCCCATGAATGAATCTTTATGTTGTTTTGGAATCCAATGATTTTGTAATGTTTCAATTTCAATGTATCTGCACAGATGTATCAAATTAAGTGGTGTAACTATTTTCATTTTCCCCCCACAGCACAAGGTACCTCTGTTATCAGTTGAGGCATTCCACCACCTGCACATCTTTATCTTTGTCCTAGCCATTGTCCATGTGACCTTCTGTGCTCTCACTATTGTTTTCGGAGGGTTAAAGGTGAGCATGAGAACATCTAATATGCTTCTTAAACCTTTACTTTTACTTTTTACTGTTAGTGTTTTAGATACGATTTTAGTAACATCCTTATCATGCTTTAGATACATCAATGGAAAAAGTGGGAGGATGAACATTCAAAAGAGATTAATGAGGCAGATGAAGGTATGCATTCTTTCTATGTTTCTTTTTTGTATTTGTTACAATGAGATTGCGACCGCTGGTAGAACGTCTAGTGTACAACTTTATCATCTTTAAGCTTTCTGGCTGACTGCAGAACTACTTTCTCATTTGGAAATGCTTTGGCTGTTTATTGTTGCTTGTATATTTTCCAATTTGTGAATTGTGTTGGTGCAGTTCAAGTAAAGATCACCCACGTCCAGGAGCATGATTTTGTCAAGGACCATTTTTGGGGTATTGGTAAAAATTATCGTCTGATGGGTTGGCTAGTAAGTTACTCTTCAATGGAATCTATCTACATATAATTTTTAACTATAGACTCGAGCTGAAAGATGATAAAGTTATGCCTGAGTTTAGTGCATTCTTTTACTTTTATATGATTCCATGTTTTGAGATTATGCATGTCTGTATATTTTTAAGAAAAGGAAAGAAACAAAAGTTATTATTGTTTTGAACTGATCATATAAATTTCTGGGATAGGACCTGTTAAGACAATTAAGAAGTTAAACCTCATATTGGTTTAAAAGCGGGATGGTTCTTCTTCTTTTTTCCAAGTGGAATGAACTGCAATGCTAATTAATCTTTTTTGTTTTGTTTTGTTTGTTCTTCCTCCTATGTCCAGCATTCTTTTCTCAATCAGTTTTTTAGATCGGTGACCAGATCAGACTACTTGACTTTGCGACTGGGTTTCATCACGGTAAGGCAGCTAACAAGAGGTTGAGGGAACTCTTGCATATTCCAAGTTTTCAGTATGTTCTCAATTGGCTCCTAGCCTGAACTTTTATTTTTACTTTTTGTGTTTATTATTTCTACTGCAGACTCATTGCAAGGGTAACCCCAAGTTTAATTTTCACACGTACATGGTTCGCGCCCTTGAAGATGATTTTAAAAGAGTCGTTGGTATCAGGCAAGTTATATCTGATGTATTTTTTGCAATATTGAATTTCTTTGTGTACTCATTGGGCAGATTTCCACACACTTTAATGCTTTGGCCAATCTGTCCTTTTTGGTTATGATTCGTTTTGATTCACCATATGGTTTCCTTGGCTGCAGTTGGTATCTGTGGATATTTGTGGTCCTCTTCATGCTTATGAATGTTGATGGTATGATTCTTGTTTTGAACAAACCAGTTTTGCAGTTATGGAGAAATTTTTTTAACATATATGTGGTGTTCTGTTAGACATTTTCCAGGCAGTTTTGCAGTTATGGCATAGATTGCTTTGCCCACTTTCATGAAAAACACTATCACTATAAACAATGACATTCTTCTCTTTTTCTTGCGCAGGCTGGCACGCATACTTCTGGATTGCATTCGTTCCTTTCTTTGTTAGTAATCTTAACATAACCTTGCTATCAGATTTTGTGACCAATTCACATTTGCATTTTATTGCATTTAATCTGCTTTGCTTGCAAAATCAGCATTCATTTCACTCTCCACTTATCATACTTCAGTGAAACGATGCCACTCTAAATCCAGAGCATTGGTATCTATATAATTCAATTCGATCGGTCTTAATTTCCATTAGATATTGACTATTGAAAGCTGAAGCTGATTTTACTTGCTCATATCAAGTGTTTGGAAAAAAAGAGGGTTGCTTGGAGGTTCTTTGGGCTTGACACTTGCATTCTCTCATGTCAATAGGATTGCATGTTAAACCGTGGCTCATTTTGGTCTTTGTTATTGTGACAACTGGTTCACCTCTTGATTCAGTGTTGCATTGTTGATCAATTTCTTTGTGACATGAAAGATGAAGTTAAGGCTAGACCTAGTACCATTGATTTCTTCTTTACAAGAAAAGCTAAAAATGAAGTCCAGAACTATCTCCGAACAAATAAACTTGAGATAATTTTTCAACCCCAAACCATTTCTTCTGTCTTTGTTTATGTATTTGACACTTTTCCATTTGATTTCATAGCTAAACAGAATGCATGATGAAACCATATATGAGATGGTGGCCACTTTCAAGACAAAAAACAGGAAAATATGAATTTTAATCTTTGGATATATCTTGTTCTTATTATGTTTAAAAGAGTTGGCTTGATTTCATTGTGAGTTGGATGAAACAATTACCTGCTAATTGTGTCAGCTACTCAGTTGGGGCAGATTTCAGCTATAAAGTATCTAGATACGATACGGTCTCACAAAGAACTAAATAAAATTCAAGTAAAATTGAGAGAGCTTGCAAAGGAAATGCTGAGCTGAAAATTCTTATACACTCTAAATTCAAGTACTTACTTCACTACTGCCACGTCGTTTGTTAAGCAGTGTATAAGCAGAATAACTTTTTCATTACATTTCAGTCACCATGTCATTTGAGTTATGTCTCATGAAAAAAGAAAATCTAGTTTCTGTATCATTGCTCATTATATTTTCAGTTTCTTTTCATGTACTCCATCTTTTCTTATTTTCTTTCTCCAGCTTCTTCTTGCTGTCGGCACCAAGCTGCAGCATGTAATCACCCAGTTGGCTCATGAGGTTGCTGAGAAACATATAGCCATAGAAGGGGAACTAATAGTTCAACCATCAGACGAACACTTTTGGTTTGGCAAGCCCAAATTTGTTCTCTTCTTGATCCATTTCATCCTTTTCCAAAATGCTTTCGAGATGGCATTTTTTTTCTGGATATGGGTATGCTGATTCTTTGATCCACTACGTACCGTATGAGTAAAACTCAAATTGGGTATTGAGAGATTGACATAATCTTTAATCTGATTATACAACTTTGCAGGTTCAATACGGTTTTACCTCTTGCATAATGGGAAAAGTGAAGTACATTATCCCCAGGATTGTTATTGGGTAAAAAACCAGAAACCTTTGTTCCTTCATTCTAATGAACTTATGGTTAGAAAGCCCTTCAAACCACATCAGGTTTTTAACTTGTCTTACTGCTGATGCCTCTCTCCTTTTCATGTTCTTTTAGGGTGTTCATTCAGGTGCTCTGTAGTTACAGTACACTTCCACTTTATGCTATTGTGACACAGGTGTGTTGAGTTTAAAACTACATCTTACCTTCTATTTTGGGGAGTGGGGGAGTTGGCAAATTTCGCCACCTTCAAAGAAATGCTTAAATTTGGTCAAAATTTGTAACTGATGGACAAAAACTCCCCTTGCTCGAAGTGCTCGAAGCCCTTTCGAGGAAGACTCAAAGAGGGTTTGAGTTCAACTAAAAGGGGTCTATCGGTTTCAGAAGAAAACCTCTTTGTCTTTGGGGATTGTCATTTAAGTTTCCCATTCTTTGTTCATGTTTTTTTTTGGTTTTTTTTTTGTCTGAGTTCTCCATCATATTCTTCTCTATATGCTAACATAGTTCTGTTTCTGCAATGCAATGAAGATGGGAAGCAATTTCAAGAAAGCGATATTTGACGAAGACATACGCTTGGGACTCGTTGGTTGGGCTAAAAAAGCTAGGAGAAGGAAGGCAAGCATCGATGCCTCCAGCTCTGGCACTGGTTCTGACGTGGGAGTTCAGCTAGGCAAAGTTAACCAAAAGACCACTACAAAGAGCTGAGCAGCTCTTCATGACAAGATATGTGTACTTTTTGTAGAGTCAATGTTAAATATAGCAATAGTTGTCACCACCCTGAAAATTCTGCATAAGGCATGAAGAACTAAAACTCAATCGTATATTACTACGAATTACGATATCTTTTGGGCTCGAGATGTAGGATTATATTCAGGAATTAATCAAATATGCTATGCAGCTTTGCCTATTTCTGCATGCATAAGCATTTTTCCAGCACACCAGTTGAGTTATTGCTGAGTTCTTCTGGAGAGTTCAATGTTTGCAGTGCATGATTGCACCAACAGAAGCTTTGTAACATATGCACAATGCTTATTCAGAAATCACTGGAACAAACGCAATAGTTCTTCATGGAACATGGGCGAGCATGGAACAAGTTGTAAATTTGATACATGTGATTTCCGAGTGAGAAGGAAGGTCCTGAGGTTTTTCATCACCCCGAAAAACATGAAAACTACAATGCTTGTAACTGATTCATGTGCTAAGAAGCAAGTATAATAATACAATTTTTCCTACTAATTACTATCACTTTTTTTGTTTTCATCAACATAAAATTCAATCCAATATGTCTAAATCCACTAATTTGGTCACTTTTGATGATTCTAACAACTTGGCCTGCATCTCCAATTTCATAAACGAACATATTTTGTTCTATTTATGTTATGCTCAATTAATATTCATAATCCCACACTAATTAGTGACTTTAACTATCTTTATTTTCCAATTTTATGGGAAATTCTTGACAAATCATATCCAATCGCCACATAATTACTGCTTAATACTTATTTCATCTATATATATAAAACAAAAGGCAGAGAATGGTGAAACATTCAAAATACCAAAAAATGCACTTGATTAATGCAAACATTAAAAATTGAAATTATTAATTAAATGAGGATAATATGGTAAATTCACAATTTTCATATTAAAAAAATTAAAAATAAAAGAAAAATAAGATAATGGATCCTATTTTTATGGAACACAACTACCCATTATTTTTTTTAATTCTAAAATAAATTTTAAAAAATTTTAAAAAAGTCTCTCGCAAGCGCGGAAGCGCGTGCGGAGAGGCTAGTATACTTTAAAACTATACTTTAAAAATTACAAACAAATGTTTTAAAAAAAATGGTGTTTGGATGGAGAAATAAATTGTAATTTAGACAAAACTCAAGATTTCTATACCTATACATATTCTAATTTCCTTGTTTTGACGTTTATGTATGAAGAAATTTTATATATTCTATGTGGATACAAACTTAGATCGATGGGGTGATAAATCTCAACTGTGAATTTCTCCAAAATATGTGTTAATTCTATAATTCAAAGACAAAAGTAAAAATTATATAATTAAAAAATGTTACAACCATGCCATCACCGTCACTACCACCACACAACCACCACCTTGACCATCACATCGCGAACCCTCTCTTCTCACGTTGCCACTATAACCATTACCATCACCACTCTCATCCCGCCACCACTTGACTCCTACGAACCACCTCTACCATCATCAACCTGCAACTACGATCATCACCAGCTACCCCTCCCCTATCATCACCAACTTCCCCTCCCCTATCAGAACTACCATAATTGCGTATTGAAATCGCTACATTGTGGATTACCCAAATAAGAAATTATAGGGTAGTATGACAAAATAAAAAAAGAAAACAATCATTTTGAAAATTCTAGTGTAATATAAATTAACGGAATGATTGTTTATAGCCATTTTATTAGTTATGGCTAGTAATTAAATTTAAAATTAATAATACTCAAATTTTCCTTTTTTTTGTTATGTTATAGAGGGTCTGCCCTAAGAAAAGGATAAGAATAAAGAATTACGGGGCGTAAAACAAAAAAATATGCTGATTAGGGACGGACATACTATACTTAATTAAGACGCCATTAACGATAAATAAATAAAAAGAAAAAGTAAGGCCATTCCATTTCGACAAAAGACCCACGCCCAAATTCCATAGCTTTGGGTCCGCTATCCCGTATGACATATAACCAAAATATGCTGGATCACGATTAACATCACAAGTTCCAACTAATTCTTTTAATTTCATGGAACTAATGAGAAATTTGACTCCTATCTCAACCAAAAAAAGAAAAGGAAATTGAAATGTTTGACCCACGGCCCATGGATCACGGGCCACCTGACCAACCCGACCCATTTCTCCACCCCCAACCCAATTTTCATTTCACCATTTTCAGTCTGGAAAAACCCAGCTAAACCCTAACAGACGCCATGACCCTCCACTCCATAGTGATACAGAAGCTACTGAGCACCAACGCCCATTTGGGTCGTCGAGTAGCAGCCCACCACTTCAAGCAGTTCACCTATGGAACCCGCAATGGCATGGCCATCATCGACTCTGATAGAACACTCATCTGCCTCCGCACCGCCGCCGAGTTCATCGCCGCCCTCGCCCAGCAGAAGGCCCGCTTCATGTTCGTCAACACCAACTCCCTCTGGGATGAGATCATCGAGCAGATGACGAAGAAGATCGGCTGCTACAGCCCCTCCATGAACTTGCTGTGGCGCACTGGTGGGTTCCTCACCAACAGCCACAGCCCCAAGAAGTTCAGGTCCCGCCGTAAGAAGATTTGCTTCGGGCCCACCCAACCTCCTGATTGCCTGGTTGTTTTCGATACTGATCGGAAATCTTCGGTGATTCTCGAGGCGGATCGGTTGCAGATTCCCATTGTTTCGCTTGTTGATTCGGCCATGCCGTTGGAATACTATAAGAAGATTACGTATCCGATTCCGGCCAACGACTCGGTTCAGTTCGTGTACTTGGTCTGCAATTTGATCACCAAGACTTTCCTTCTTCACCAGAAGAGCAGTGCTTCTTCTGTTGCACAACTGGAGGATACGAGGTGGGTTTTGGTTGTTTGTGTTTCTTAAGTTGAGCTCTAGGAGTTTGATATTTTGTTTCAGTGAGTGTTGAATTCGATGTGCCCTGCGTGTGTTTTGTTGAAGGGAGCAAGTGGAGCGTATAGAGGAGGGTAAGAGCGTCAACAAGGATGAGTTGCTTGTGCTTCCTTACAGCTTGTTACCCATTTCTCCTGGTAATATTGGATAAATTGTTTTTCTTTTTTAATCAATCTCAACAAAAGTGATAAAATTTAAATGTACTTATTTTGGTGCATGCATGAGAGTGTAGGTGTAGATAGAACTGAGGAGCTCCTGGACAAGCTTGTTGTGCTCAAGTTCAATGGAGCTTTGGGTACAAACATGGGATTCCATGGCCCCAAGTATGCACTCATACTCAATGACCAGAATTCTTTTGTGTTCTCACTTTTTGCATCTGTAGGCTAAATTCTTGTACTTGTTTTGTGCAAGTATTTTGTTGCGTATTGATTTCTTGGTTTTGTTTTGTAGCTATATTACTCTAATTCTTTATAACTTTGATGCAGGTCCACTATTCAAATCTGTGATGGGTTGACATCTCTAGACTTAATTGTTAATCAAATTGAGGTCAAATTTTACCTCTCTCTCTCTCTCAGTTGTTTTTTAAAAATTGCAGGTATTCTATAATCACCCTTCACATATCTTAATATTACTATTGCAGGCTCTCCATTCTAAGTACAGATGCAGTGTTCCTTTGCTCCTTATGAACACAACAACGACACACGAAGATACAGTCAAGGTGAATTGCTTTTGCCATTTCCCCATGAAGTTCTTACTTTTAGATCCTATGTTTTTCTACTCATATTAGCTTGTGTAATGTAGGTCTTGGAGAAATACACCAAGTCAAATGTTGATATTCATTCTCTTAAACAGGTTTGCGATTCTAAGGCGTATTTTTTTATTAGCTTATGTTTTCTTTTTCTTGTTTTGGTTATTGGAAGCTTGGATTAGGACTTACTTGTGAATGTATGTTCTCATTCATGTGGTCCCAACAGCCACAGCACAAGTCATCTGGAGGACAGAGCGGTGAGGACGAACTGTATGTCATCTTTCCTATCTGAATTCTTCATATTGTTTATTTTTTTAACTAATACGTGCATAATCTGTATGATGTTGAAAGCAGACGTGACTTATTTTGAGAATCTATTAAGTGCTGATAGAAATTTTTTTGTTTTTTTTCTTCTATTTTTCTTTCTAGGGATGTATCCATATTTAATAACTAACAGATTAATCGCAACTTTTAGAATACCTAGCTAACCCTAATTTCAAATTAAGTCAAACTCCTTCAGATTCTGGGCCTCCATTAAGAGGGTTTAGCTTCACACATGTTCAAACCAAAAAACTCAGTCCTCCACTATGTTTGAAAAGGATGAAATCTAAAAGCATAAAGTTGGATGGTTACAGGTAAATAATGCTTGTTCCTTCGGTTGTAATATAGAAAACAATGGATAACAAAAGGTGTATTGGACAGTTTTTGCCCAGGCCCACCAAATTCTTTGACCAAAGTGTTTAAATAAAAATTTTACCCTTTTACTCCATGAATGGTTAAGTTCCCTGTATCATGAGAACAGGTAAATAATCTGAGTTGAATGCATGGTTTGATTTATAATTCCTAGTACCCATTGGAGATTGTAATTCACTTCAATATGTGGTGTCATGTAGTTATTTCTTGAAATTGTCTTCGTTTGGCAGAAAATCTAACAGCATGGTTATGTGCTTTTTACTGTATGATTATGACGGGTCTTTTTTAATTAAGGAATTAATTTTTTGAGGATGTGATTGTCTTAAGATTTGAGAGCGTCATGACTCATGTGAGGGTACTGTAATTGCTTTATGATTTGACTGCAGTGTTGTAGTCCTGTTTCCTCAAGTTAATTATTTTCAGTTTCTTATATTTCTGATCTATTTGAGTTGTCTGTTGAAGGTGGGAGTTTGTGAAGCATTTTGTAACAACCATGCTGTCATTTGCAAAAAAATTGTTGGTGAAAACTTTAGAGCAGGCTCATAAGAACTAACTATACCATCCAATAATTCTCATCCAATAATTCTCATATGTTGGTTCTGCACAATCACAAATTGATTTCCTTTGACAGTGAACATAACTTTGCTGATCAATTACCCTACTTTTGTGCTTATGTGAAGGTATCCTGGCCACGGTGCAGTGTTCCTTTCCATTATGAAAAGTGGAACTCTTGATGTCCTATTATCACAGGTTTGTATCTTAATGCACTTCTGAAGGTGTCCTTATGGTTTTGTTTCTTTTTCATTTAAATTACCGAGAAACATGAATTTGAACGAAACAAAAGAAAAGAGTACCTGTTGAGAGGAGGTATTTAAAGGTAAACTTGGCTAAACTTCTTCAGCTTTCCTTTTCAGGGTAAGGAGTATATCCTTGTGGTTGACTCAGATAACGTGGCTGCTACAATTGACCCAAGTATCCTTGTCATATATTTTTATTTTTATTATTGTAGTTCTCTGCGATACTTCCATTTATTATTGCTTTTTTTGTCCTTTGTTGGGGATCAATCCTTAGATCATTGTGTCCCTTAAGTCAATGTGTAGAAATTTTGGATCATTTGATTGAAAACAAGATTGAATACTGTATAGAGGTAAACAAAATGAGAGCTTAGGATGTTCTCCTCTTTCTCTGTGTGTGTGTTTGTGTGTGTCTGTACATATACATATTAGAAAAACTTCAGGAAGCGGGGTCCTGCAAAACTGGATTCCACTCCTGAAGCTGTCTGTGTGTGTGTGTGTGTGTGACCCTCTTCCTTTTATTTTCTTCAGATTTCTCCATCTTGTGTGGTAGATTTTGTAAGTCTGACTTTTCTCTCCCACCAGGTTGTGCCTACCGCATATGATGCAGATTTTAGTAACATTGGTTCACGCCTACAGAAGTTTGAGGTAGGTAGTATTGATATATATATATGGTACTGTACAACTATAACGCCCTCCCTTATCTCCAATCCTTTAAAATTGTGGTTGGGATGCCCTGTGTTAGTATCTTCAAAGGTGGCTATAATTTCTATATTTTTATATAAATTCAGTTTAGGAATACAGTTTATAAATGTTTTGAACTTTTGAATGGGAGGTTAAACTCGAGATTCTTCAATAAATCCACGTCTTGTATGTGTCCTATTTCTCCTTATTCGAATTGGTTAGTAACCTTCAAGTTTTGGGTCTTCCTTGAAATGAATCAACTGCTTAGATAATGTGGAAATCTGTTCGTGAAATTGGAAGTCTTGCCAAAAATTAATCATAATCTTGGGTTCTAGATTAAACAATTGAAAAGCTATTTTCATAACTACAATTGATTGAGCATGTGATGAAAGCCTTAGGCTGATTGATGAGATTGCAGCAACCTTTTGGGGTATTTGAATTAAAAATAACAGTTGGAAACCTTCCAAGGCTTCCATTAGTGCTACTGCTATGATTATCATCCTTCAAGTGGGTGGGGAGATAGATTTGAGGATATAATTTTTTCCTTTTGTACAAGACAAAGTAATTTAGCTATATAATTTTTTTTACCAAAAGACCCTAGCTATGCATTTGGATATGAGTTATGTTGTAGATTGGCATAAAATTGACAGCTTATAGTTGGTTGTAACAACTATATATTGATGATGAACTTAATCATCTAGCCCAATCTAATTTTGGAAAATGCGAGCTGTCAATAATCCAAAGGGAAATTCTAGAAATGTCACCTAACATTATAAAATATTTTCGATTTGTCACGGTGAAGAAAACTTTAAGAGAACCCCACCTTGATTTGACGAAATCCCTCATATGTCACCTGACTAATGCTGTTCAATTTTCCATCTGAAATATGGCACGTGCATCACACGTGACCCCTTTTCAGGGGCAGTTAACTATCAATTTAACATTAACATTATCTACAATAAGAAATAATAAAGTGCTTGTCAGTGGGGTTTGGGGTGGGTTGTGGTTGGAATGAGTGGTCGGTGGGTTGTTTTTATATAGCGATTTTGACAAATCAAGGTGGCATCTTTGTTAAATTTGTCTAACAAATTGGAACTGGTGTATAAGTTCATGTGACATTTTTATTAATTTCCCTAATCCAAATAGCATATTGACCAAAAAAAAATGCTTTTAAGTGAACTTGTTTTTGCAAATATGTTAATCTAAAATGCTCTGTGATTTCTAGACGTGAACTTGTTTTTGTTAATCTGGCTTGGTCTAAAACTTGAGGTGTAGTTAATTTAATATGATACTAAGCATTGATGAATAGATTTTCCTATATTCTTTATATGTTAATCCATCGGTGATTAACGTTTTGTGCCATAATATGATGCAGCTTGCGGAAATAGCCCAGAGTTCTGTCAAACATGTAAGTTTCGGTTTGGGATTTTTTTTCTTTCCTTTGTTTTCTCCTGTATTGGCTATTTTGCATTTATATATGTATGTTTAGGTTTGAAATTCTATATCATGCTGCGTGTACTTGGTAGATTTTGATCATTTACTTGATTTATTATCTTTTTATTACATGGTTACTCACTTTCCTTGGTGTTATGTGCTCGTTACATTGAAGTCAATGGAAAATTTCAAACTTGTTGATACTGGCAGCTTGTAAGTTGATTGCTTCTCAAACTCAATAATATGCTTAACTTTCAGTCTTGTTTCCTATAAAATAACTGCTTATCTTCACTTTGTGCTACATTGTACAGGTGGGTGAATTTGAGAGCCATTAAAAGGCTTTTGGATACAGATACACTAAAGATTGAAGATATCTCAGTTTCTAAGGTACCATACCTTATCATCTGTTGAGAAACTTCTGTATATTGACTAGTAATTAACAAAAATACTGTTTATTATTATTACTTTATAACGTAGAATAGAAAGTGATCAAGTTCTTTTGCAGGAAACGGCGGCTGGTTCAGCAATACGGGTATTTTTCATATTATATAAAATTCTTTTAATATTTATTTTTACAGTTATTGTTGCTAGGTTTTTTGGTTATTTCACTTTTTATGGCTTGTACCAGTTCTTTGATCGTGCCATTGGTGTCAATGTTCCCCATTCTCGATCTCTTTCACTGAATAAAACATCAGACATACTTCTTCTAAAGGTGATGTTGACACTTTTCTTTCCCATAACTTTTATTTTGACAATTGAGAAGAAATGATGCTCTTTAGAACCTTGAATTTATTGTTTTTGTTATATCTCATTTATGTGCTTCTACAGTCAGATCTCTATACCTGTGATGAAGGGGTTCTAGTTCGGAATATTGCTAGAACTAATCCCGAAAATCCTGTAATTGAATTAGGACCTGAATTTGAAAAGGTAAAGATTTGTTTGGTCGCAATTGCCTTGCCTTTATCTATTTGCATTTGTCTTCTTTAACGTTTTTATCTCCTTTCAGGTTAGTGACCTCCTAAGCCGCTTTAAGTCCATGCCTGACATTATTGGCCTCGATAGCTTGAAGGTCACAGGTGATGTGTGGTTTGGAGCTGGTATAACTCTCAAGGTATTGCTATTGTTCTCCTGGAATCTGTTTCAAATTTGTTAACTTGTAACTGTTGCTTCTTTCATCCCTTTTTAATTTGTTTGCAATTTGCACCCAATCATATTCTGCGTTATAGTTCGTGAGCTTTAGGGAGGTTTGTTATCTTTTCATATCAGCAGTAAAAAAACTCAGTAAAATACTGGAAACAAATTTCTTGCGCTGGCAGTATCTAAGAATGTCCACATCACATATTGATATTAGTGCAGAATGCTTTGTAATATGGATCGGACTGGG
This sequence comes from Prunus avium, assembly GCF_002207925.1. The sequence goes on along the minus strand of NW_018921656.1, from coordinate 206,352 downwards.
GTATTCGTTTGCTCGTACATATAAAATGATTTGCTGGAGCAACGTATTGCCATCAATCTTTCAAAATGATCTCTCAGTTATTTGTTGATTCAACAGTATTTCATTTTTCTTATGGTTGATTTACTTCTCCAGGGGAGAGTAACTATCGCTGCAAAACCCGGGATGAAATTGGAAATTCCTGATGGAGTGGTAATGGAGAATAAGGTAGGTCACTTTAATTTATGTAGACTTTTCGCATCGGTGATTTCACATATCTTCTAAAATGTTCTATGTTCTGCTACTTTTCCCAGGACATCAATGGCCCTTCTGACATTTGATAATGAGATGAGTTGCTTGGAGAATGTTGACGAAAATGAGAGTTAACCTGCCTAACAACTTCCTCAGGAGTTGTCGTTGTAATTGTACCTAGGTGGCCTTGATAATGATATCTTTCCATACTTTCTATCATTTTTTCCTGATCCTCCTCCATTGGAATAAAGGTTCCTATACATTTATTGCAGGCTAGGCTAGAGAAAGAGAGATATTCAGCTTCCATTAATATTTGCTGAGAGAGAGAGAGAGAGAGAGAGAGAGAGAGGAGCTGTTCGCAGGCGCAGTATTTTTTTATTTTGGCAGAGGATTAGAGGTCTGCATGACCAAATAAGTTTCTTGTTAAATTGTTTATTAGAAGAGCATCACAGTAAATGTTATAGAATAGTTCCTTTGGGTTTACCATTTGATTTATGGTTGTAAATTGGAATAGAAATTCGTACACTTTCCAAGTTTTCTTCTATGTTCATGCTCTATAGGCTTAAAGGCTTTGGCTGCCAAACCAATGCCTTACCACTTGCAAGGAGAAAAGAAAAGTAGCAATTTTTATTTTTGATTGTTGAATATAAAACAAGAAGGAAAGAAGTCACTTTTGGTTCTAGTAGTTTGCCGGTTTTACTAATTTGGTATTTGTAGTTTTAATTTTTGTCAATTGTATCCTTGTAGTTTTCAATTCGCTAGCAATTCCGTTACATTTTAGCCATGTGTCTTTTATATGGAGGGGTATTGTTGTCCACTTGAGCCAATTCTTTTGAAATTCCTCCCAATTCACTCAAATTTTAACCTAGAGATGCAAATATTTTTTAAAGGAATTTTTGTAGAAATGTCACTGGAACTTATACCTCAATTTTAATTTGTCACCTTAAAGAATAATTTAAGGGAATTGTCACCTTAATTTTTCAAAATTCATTATTTGTCATCTAACTTTAATAACATCCAATTTTCTATCCATTTTAAGGGTATTTTAGTCTTTCCATTTTCAAGGAAAAAAAAATAGAGAAAAAAGAGACTCATCTCTCTCTTTCTCCCCAACCCCACTCGCCCCCAAAACACATTGAAGGGGGAATGGATTTCAAGGTGGGTGGTGTTGGTTAGAGCCATCGGTGGTGCACATGTGATGAGGGAAGGTGACAAATTGTGGATTTTGAAAAATTAAGATGACATTTCTCTTAAATTTTTCTTTAATGTGATAAATTGAAACTGAGGTAAAAGTTCATGTGACATTTCTATAAAAATCCCTTCTTGAAACCCTAAGTACTAAAATTGCACCCAAAGTGAATGGGAAGAGCTCTAGCTTGTGTTTTACAATTAAATATGGCTCTAGTAGATTGGAATACCCTTTTCACATGAGGGGCATGTGGTCAAAACTTAACGAAGTTGGGAGGGATTTGACAAAAACTAAGTATCCTTGAATTGCTCAAAATTGAAAAATACAAGGACAATTGACAAAATTCTAACTACGATGACCAAAATGGTAAAACCAAAAGCCTACAGAGACCAAAAATAATTATTTGCCAGACAAAGAATGGGCTTTGAGAAATGGCCTTGCATGATTTCTTTTTCTGTTAGAGAAATTCGTCCTAGATAAAACACACTCGTTTCTAGTGTGAGGATTGAGTAACGAAATTGGGAGAAATTTGACAAAAACTGAAACGTGCCCTTGAAATGCTCTGAATTGAAAAGTACAAGGACAAAATTCAAATTACAATGATCAAAGTGGTAAAACCAAAAGCCTACCGGGACCAAAAATACCTATTTGCCAAATAGAAATGGCCTTGCATGGTTCTATTCTTTTTCTTTTAGAGAAATTTGTCCTAGGTAAAACACATTCGTTTCCAATGTGAGGATTGAGTAACATTTGATTCAAACGTTTTAATTCTTTTTTTATTCAAACTCGTTTCCAGATCTAAAACCATACATTTCAAACATAATTTTATAATACACATGAAATGAAAAAATTTCAAACCAAATACAAGGTTGTTGAAAATTGATGTCCTAATGTAGCAAGGCCATCCGCAACCAGTTTGTCTTTTTGATAAATATGACAAAGGGATACTTGAGACAATTTCTGCAGTAAGGGCCAAATATTAGTAAGACCACTTCCACCGCAGAGCTCAATCTGGGCAAAAGATCCCCTTAGGTTGAAGAAATCCACTCCACCGCACAAATCTAGTCGGGGCATATGGTGGGCTCCACAAAGATTGGGTAGGTTCGAAGGCAAGAGCAACCCGAGCTGTTACTTGAGGGCGCTAACCTCAGTGAAGAAAAAAAAAATTAAAAATTCTGAAAAAATACATACAAAAAAAATCAGAATCTTTTTTAATACACACATAGCAATTTTTTAATCATTAATCTCGTACATAAAAATAATGATTTCCCCACTCCAATTTTATCCACTTACACTCCTTTTTTAGTTATAAAATGGAGTGTAAGTGGATAAAATTGGAGTGGAGAAATCACCACTCAAATAAAATTAATCTCATGTGAATAGTAATTGATCCTTTTGAAGATGCGGTGGAAGGGATAATTTGAAAAGGAAAAAAAAAAAAAAAGACATCATAAAATTTTCTTTGGGGTCTTGTTGTGAGGTGTAAATAGAAATAAGAATTGCCAAGGAAAAATTTACACAAAAAGTCACTCCTTCTAAAGCCCAAGTTAGTTTGGGTGGTTTGGGGGTTATCACGCATGCATGTTCCCCTAGTGCTTCAACTAAAGGACGAGTAGAGGAAGCTCTAGGCGTGCCAACTGAAACTAATACTGAGACCCTAAATGTTAATTTTTTATTGGGCCCTGCACTTTCCTTGGCTAGTGTCAGTAAAGACCCCACCCTTATTGGTGAGTCTGAGATTATTCATGCGGTTGTGGAAGATGTCGCACTCCACAAGACGACATCCTTGATTACTGAATCTGACCCCACAAAAGAGACGGAGCAGCCTACACAACAGAAACGTAGTAAGAAGAAATTTATCCTTGAAGGTGGCAACCCCCCGTCAAAAAGGAAAAAATTTCTTCCGTCGCTCAACCCAGGCTGCTCTCTAAAACTCACTAGAGGAACTGTGGGGGTTAGAGCTGGTGCTAAAGGGGGGCGCAAACGGGCACACGGCTCCACTGGTGTGGCTAAGTCTGCAATCAATGACTCATCGCTGTGTGAGGTAGTGGTGAGTCCATCCAAAGAGTTGGAAATCCTTGAACTGAGGGTTAAGAATGGTCTTATTGACGGCGGTGGTGGCTGGCCTTTGACAGCCACAAGAGGTCCATGAATCTACAATTTTGGAATTGTCATGGTTGGGGCATTTTCCTGACAATTCCTCACAGAAAGATGCTTTTATGCTCTATCAGCCCCTCTACTCTATGCCTCTGTCTTCTTTTTGGAGGTGTCGGCAGCTATGCTTTTGTGCGTTTGTCTTTGTTTCCTACTGTGAATGTTCTCCTCCGATCCCTTGCGGCTTTGTCTCGTTGTTGGATCTTCTCCACCGTGTTACGTTCTAGTGCGTCTCTCCTCAGTAATACTATTGCTGTTGAGGATGCTTTTAAAGTGCTTTTGACACTTACCTCTCGGATTATGGTAGCGCTCTCTGTAGCTGTGATGGCGTATCCATCACCATCTTCCTCTCGGTTCTTTGGTTTCTGTGACTTCTCTGGTGGTTTTGGTCTTGCGTTGGGTGCCTTGCCAATTGGTTATTGGGGGTGCGGCTTTTCTCAGCTTCCTGTTTTACGGCTTTTCTTTTTGTTTCTTAGCGTTTGTTGTTCGTTTTAATTTGACTGGGTAAGAAGCTTGGTTCTAGCCTTGTACTGAGGTCTAGCTGCTTCTACCTGGTTCGTGTATTTCCGGCTCAGTTTGCATTCTATCCCGTTTTGGTTTCTTTGAAACCAAACATTGACCAAAAAAAAAAAAAAAGTTAGTTTGGGTGGTCCCAAATACCAGTATCCTCTCCCAAAACCCAATTCCAAAAGGATAAGAAAACCCTCTCTCACTCTTCTTCCTCTACTCTCTCTGAGTCTGAAGTGTGCAATTGAGCAACTCATGCTATGCGTTTGAGTGCATAGCCAGAAGCAAAGAAAGATGTCAATCCTTTCAATTTCAGCTTCATCTTCTTCCTCCCTTCTTCCCAATGTCTCATTCTCCTCCTCAAAATGCTGCTCTTCATTTCTCACCCCACAAACCCACACCAACAGCAACCCATTTCTGCCCATTGTGAAATCCAAGAAGAAGAAACCAGTGGGCGTGACCATGAGCATTGAGGCAGGCATAGGAGTTATGGCCACGAAGCTCGGCATGATGAGCTTCTTCGAACCCAACGGCAAAGTTGTCCCAGTCACAGTGGTGGGTTTCAAAGAAGGCAACATAGTGACCCAGGTCAAAACCGAGGCCACCGACGGATACGATGCCGTTCAGGTGGGCTATCGCCGAGTCAGGGACCGAAAACTGACGAAACCCGAAATGGGTCATATCCAGAAGGCCGGTTCAATCCCCCTGCGCCATCTCCAGGAGTTTCGGCTCCAGAGCGTTGATGGGTTCGAGCCAAATCAGAAGCTTTCGTTTGACGAGCTCTTCAACGAAGGAGACATTGTTGATGTCTCTGGAACCACAATCGGTAAAGGGTTTCAGGGTGGGATTAAGAGGCACAATTTCAAGAGAGGGCAAATGACTCATGGGTCCAAGAGTCACAGAGCTCTTGGGTCAATTGGGGCCGGAACGACGCCGGGGCGGGTTTACAAGGGGAAGAAGATGCCTGGAAGAATGGGAGGGACCAAGACCAAGATCAGGAAGCTCAAGATTGTGAAGATTGATAAGGACCTCAATGTTGTTATGATCAAAGGTGCTCTTCCTGGTAAGCCTGGCAATCTTCTTCGCATAGCTCCAGCTAAGATTGTGGGCAAGAACATTCCTAAGAGTTAGTTCTTTTTTGATTGTGAATTTTGTATTGTCATTGACTCTCTCATATGAATGTCTTGCTTCTCCTTTAATTAGTGCTTTGTGAATGTTTGCTTGGTATGATATTTGGAAGCACTTCACTTGATTGAGGGAGCAAGAATCACTTTTTATGTCATCTTAAATTCAATTAGTTTGTTGTGAAAATGCTAATCTTTTGTGAAATTATGTTTGATTTAAGTGGCAATATGAGGGCAATGTGTGATAGAAAGCAACAATTTTGGCCCAAGGATGAATTGACTCGTCTCCTCAAAACTAGGACATCAATTGAGTAGAAGCATGATCTGTATTGTGTCTGCCTGATTTTTCTGTATCATCACTCCATGATCTAGTTTCATACAATGAGATCTTACGGTCACGTTTAGTGCTTAAAATTATATTGGGTTTGGTAACTCATAAGACTAGATGAAAGTAGGGTTGAAGAATTTTTCATTTTGTGGGGATTAGACGGAATAAGTCATAAGGTGTCGATACCAACCATTTGGTGGGGCTGTGGTTTCTACAGAGTTTAGTGAGTTATCCTGCTTTGTGATATATATGCAGATTAGATAATGTGGCAGAGCTGTTTATTATTGTATTGCAATTTCTGTGCTCTGCTGGGTAGCTGTTAGGCTGGGTTCACCTTGTCCTTTGTCACTTTTTGTAAATTATGTTTGCACTCGTTTAGCGTTCATAAGTTGGGTCAAGATAAATTATGAAGTTGGGGATGAGAGAGACATTAATCAAAACCCAAGTACAAAATATGGTAATAGTACAAAAGATGAAAGTTGTGCGTGGAAGATGGGTTTTAGTCATAATTAGGTCACCCATGGGCATGAACATCAGAACATGGACATGTGAAGCCACTACACTACACCATTTCATTCATCAACGTAACTTAATTTCCTAACAGCTATCTGTTATCTGATTCTGAGGCCATTGACAGGCAGGCAGATGTCCATATTTGATATAATTTCCATTTCTTGCACCGTTGAACGTACTCACCTCACCTCACACAGTATAAGTATACCGCGACTAATGTGTGATTTCTTCAAGTGACAAATTGGAGGTTAGTTGAGGTTTTTGGATATACGACTAGAGTTGCTTGCTTGCATGATCAACCCTAGACATTACCATAGACGACTAATAGCTACCCAGCGCCGGCCACCAATTCCCAATTTTAACATCAAAATGAAACTGACCCTTGTTAGCTACCTACTATTGTACTAGTGTGTTACGTGTAGGAGGGTTAATTACTTTGTAAGAAAACATCGGAGCTTGCTTGCATTTCAAGTTTCAACACTCAACATAAACGTCTCTAGATTACTTTTTTTTGCTTAATTAGTCACAACTTATATTATACATTTTCTCAAGAAAGAGTTACGGTGCGGGGGGAGATGGGAAATTTGACAGCTCTAGATTAGAATTCACAAGAAAAGAAAAGAAAAGGATTGATGTAGAATTCAGAAATCATGAGGCCATCTCTCAATCTCAAGCTACATGCATCTTTTGTACTATTACCATCTTCTAACCTACCAGCACTTGGGGTCAAGATAAAACTGCAATCATCCCTGAGATGAAAGCTTTCTGGGTTACAGCTGCATTTTTTGGGTGCATTGGGATCGGATTGAACTTGTGACGTATTCTAACCCTAACCCCTTTCCTTACTCCCTCCCACCTGAATGAGTCCTAGGGGCTTTTGCAGGTAGAGATTGGAAGAGCTGAAAGGTTTTCTTTGTAATATACAAAGCTTATCTCATCATACAAAGGAAAAAGGACTAATCTTCCATCATACAAAGCTCATCTCATCAAGTGAGGAGATTATGTTTACTAATACATGGTCAACCACATTATTTGAAGACAAATGTTAACCATTTTACAGAGAACTTCAACAGAGTACACTGAAATAGTTTTTCTTCCTAATAGAGGCGCCTGCAGAGGGTGAGGCCATCGCCGATGGAAACGTGAGCCAATTCGATACGGGAATCTGCGGCTAGAAAGCTGTTCAATTCCCTCGTATGTTTTCTGTATGGCCTTAAACGTTCCTCTACCATTTCCTCGGGCTCTGCCACTGAGCCAGACGACAATGTGTTATCGAATGCTATTATCCCACCAACCTTAACAAGCTTTATCAGCAGCTCGTAATATTCAATGTAGGTGTCCTTGTTAGCATCCACAAATGCAAAATCAAAGCTCCCTTCTTCGTTCCCCTGCTTGCTTGTTTGAAACTCCAAATCAAAATACAATTCTATCTATTTGAACCAATGATAAAACTAAAACTATTTCAGCTAATGTTTTCTCGTAGGTTTATGTTGCTAGATTGTGAATCCGGACTACACCTTCAAGTATAGTGTCAACTTAATCAATAACATAGATTGATGGTCTGGCAACATACGACGATGAATGCTTTTTCAGAAATCCTTCTTTTAAAAAAATGGGTACATGTGTAAGGTACAAACTTACATTGATAATGAGATCATTTAGGACGGAGATGGCATCCAATTGAAAGAAGTTAATCTTATGCTCCACCCCAGCCTTCCGAATGAACGGCAATCCGAACTCATAGGCTTCTTTATTCAGATCGATTGCTGTAATCTGAAAAAGTTCATGTTGAAACTCCAGAACTAATTACTAATGTAAGTCAAGATGAAAAGTTTTATTTATTTATTATTTAATGAAAATTAAAAATTAAAATAAAAAAGAACGAAAAAGGAAGAATACTTTTCCATCAGAAGGCAGTGCAAGAGCTGTAGTAAGAAGTGAATAGCCAGTAAATACTCCGAGCTCCAGTGTCTTCTTTGCATTCATGAGCTTCATAAGCATGGAGAGCAACAGCCCTTCATCAACAGGCACATTCATAATGCTCCTGCAATTAATTAGATCAAACTGTAATTATTGAGGTTAAAGTTGGTATTTTCTGAAAAGTTATATTAGTTTCTTTGATCAAGAAATTTATTAGTTCTGGAAAAAAAAGATCAAGGAATTTATTAGTTGATAAAAAAAAAAATCAAAATAACTTACCAATATTACTAAAAAAAATTCTCTTTATGATAAGACCTTGTATTAATTAATTTATTAGAAGCAATAGTCTTAAATTAAATGAAATATATGTATTAGACGACATTCACTCATGAAACTATAATCAAATAAACTGATGAACACAATACTTTCTGTAAACAATGAAAATATTAACGATTATTCAAATGGTATAAATTTGGCTAATTTTTTGCAAGGGCGATATATTGGAATGATGACCTAGAAAATAAACAGTTTGGATCATGAGATGACACTGTGGAGTTGGCCCAAATGAATTGCTAGCGTTGTATTAACTTACTAACCAGCTAGCGCTTAAATGCTCTTGTATATACATATATGTAAATGCAAATATTCAATATACCTGAACTGGTATTTCTCGACAGTGGCTTCCCTTAGTTGCTTCAACTGCTCATGTTCTCTTGGATAGCAGCTTGTTTCAAGGATGTACTATCACAAGAAAGGCCAATGGTTATCTTGTGAGGGAAAGTAAATCTAAAAGTTTAAGGCTAGTAATTTAATTTCACTTGTCACACTGCACCTATGTCTTTGGTTACTGTTGTAGTTTGAACTCTAAAGAAAAAAAAATATAAAATCATGAACCAGCTGAAACAAGTTTATGAAGAAACACTATAGCTCTTCACACCCACAGTTAATAAATAATAAAACAAATAAAAATTGCAAGGAAAACAAGAAATAATTTCAGTCCTAGCAAAACTGCTTCTTTAATAAAAATTGAAAAAAAAAAATATCAATCAATCGTCTATGGCCTTGTTAACAGCATTTGAAATTGAGGAAAAGAAAATGAACCTTTAGAAGAGCTGGGGTTTTGAGGATGATCTTCTCTTGTTTTCCTGCTTCCATCCTCTTCTCAACAAAAACTAAACTAAACTATTCTTAATAACTCTCCATCTTACCACCTTTTATTGCGAATCTCAGCATAAAGCGTAATAACCCAAACCTTAAATAATATTTAATTATAAATTATTAGAGAGAAAATACAAAAATGCCCTTGAGATATTTTAGTTGTGAAAAAGTTGACTTTTTGACCGGGGAAGAATTTGGTAAACCATGTTACACTTTTTTCCAATTTATTTCTCTGTTTGTGGTTTATTACACCTGTTGCAACCCATTTAATGTGAAATAATGGGTTAGACTGAGATATTTTAGAAGTTAACTTGTGATCGGTAAAATGTTGTAACAAATAGGTTAACAATCTTTTGTACTATTCTGAGTTGGCCAATATTTTCATGGACCAAGGAAAGAAGAAACCTAGAACACCTCAAGAGTAATTACCAAAGGGTTAAATTTGCATTATTTAGTTTCTTCTCTGTCTAGTGTAAATATTTATGTCGGCATGTCTATATTCTACTTTCTATTTTAAGTTGCCTAGTGAAACTATTTTTGTTTTTCAGACAAGAAGGTGCTCAAGAGTTCCTTAGCTTCATTATAGATCAATGCCTAGTGAAACTATTTTTGTTTTTCAGACAAGAAGATGCTCAGGAGTTCCTTAGCTTCATTATGGATCAGATGCATGATGAATTACTTAAGCTTGAAGGACAGCCCTCGAGTATTAATGGGCTCAAATCATCTCTAGTATCTTCTGCAGAAGAAGATGAATGGGAGATGGTTGGCCCTAAGAATACATCTGCAGTAACCAGGACACAGTTTTGTTCCTTCAGAATTAACAGCAGGCATTTTAGTCATGAGCTATGTCAGGCAATGGCACTTTTTCAAGCCATTTCCGATCCCTTGCGGCTTTGTCTCGTTGTTGGATCTTCTCCACCGTGTTACGTTCTAGTGCGTCTCTCCTCAGTAATACTATTGCTGTTGAGGATGCTTTTAAAGTGCTTTTGACACTTACCTCTCGGATTATGGTAGCGCTCTCTGTAGCTGTGATGGCGTATCCATCACCATCTTCCTCTCGGTTCTTTGGTTTCTGTGACTTCTCTGGTGGTTTTGGTCTTGCGTTGGGTGCCTTGCCAATTGGTTATTGGGGGTGCGGCTTTTCTCAGCTTCCTGTTTTACGGCTTTTCTTTTTGTTTCTTAGCGTTTGTTGTTCGTTTTAATTTGACTGGGTAAGAAGCTTGGTTCTAGCCTTGTACTGAGGTCTAGCTGCTTCTACCTGGTTCGTGTATTTCCGGCTCAGTTTGCATTCTATCCCGTTTTGGTTTCTTTGAAACCAAACATTGACCAAAAAAAAAAAAAAAGTTAGTTTGGGTGGTCCCAAATACCAGTATCCTCTCCCAAAACCCAATTCCAAAAGGATAAGAAAACCCTCTCTCACTCTTCTTCCTCTACTCTCTCTGAGTCTGAAGTGTGCAATTGAGCAACTCATGCTATGCGTTTGAGTGCATAGCCAGAAGCAAAGAAAGATGTCAATCCTTTCAATTTCAGCTTCATCTTCTTCCTCCCTTCTTCCCAATGTCTCATTCTCCTCCTCAAAATGCTGCTCTTCATTTCTCACCCCACCAACCCACACCAACAGCAACCCATTTCTGCCCATTGTGAAATCCAAGAAGAAGAAGCCAGTGGGCGTGACCATGAGCATTGAGGCAGGTATAGGAGTTATGGCCACGAAGCTCGGCATGATGAGCTTCTTCGAACCCAACGGCAAAGTTGTCCCAGTCACAGTGGTGGGTTTCAAAGAAGGCAACATAGTGACCCAGGTCAAAACCGAGGCCACCGACGGATACGATGCCGTTCAGGTGGGCTATCGCCGAGTCAGGGACCGAAAACTGACGAAACCCGAAATGGGTCATATCCAGAAGGCCGGTTCAATCCCCCTGCGCCATCTCCAGGAGTTTCGGCTCCAGAGCGTTGATGGGTTCGAGCCAAACCAGAAGCTTTCGTTCGACGAGCTCTTCAACGAAGGAGACATTGTTGATGTCTCTGGAACCACAATCGGGAAAGGGTTTCAGGGTGGGATTAAGAGGCACAATTTCAAGAGAGGGCAAATGACTCATGGGTCCAAAAGTCACAGAGCTCTTGGGTCAATTGGGGCCGGAACGACGCCAGGGCGGGTTTACAAGGGGAAGAAGATGCCTGGAAGAATGGGAGGGACCAAGACCAAGATCAGGAAGCTCAAGATTGTGAAGATTGATAAGGACCTCAATGTTGTTATGATCAAAGGTGCTCTTCCTGGTAAGCCTGGCAATCTTCTTCGCATAGCTCCAGCTAAGATTGTGGGCAAGAACATTCCTAAGAGTTAGTTCTTTTTTGATTGTGAATTTTGTATTGTCATTGACTCTCTCATATGAATGTCTTGCTTCTCCTTTAATTAGTGCTTTGTGAATGTTTGCTTGGTATGATATTTGGAAGCACTTCACTTGATTGAGGGAGCAAGAATCACTTTTTATGTCATCTTAAATTCAATTAGTTTGTTGTGAAAATGCTAATCTTTTGTGAAATTATGTTTGATTTAAGCGGCAAATATGAGGGCAATGTGTGATAGAAAGCAACAATTTTGGCCCAAGGATGAATTGACTCGTCTCCTCAAAACTAGGACATCAATTGAGTAGAAGCATGATCTGTATTGTGTCTGCCTGATTTTTCTGTATCATCACTCCATGATCTAGTTTCATACAATGAGATCTTACGGTCACGTTTAGTGCTTAAAATTATATTGGGTTTGGTAACTCATAAGACTAGATGAAAGTAGGGTTGAAGAATTTTTCATTTTGTGGGGATTAGACGGAATAAGTCATAAGGTGTCGATACCAACCATTTGGTGGG
>NW_018921656.1:173194-186740 GCF_002207925.1 Prunus avium | reverse complement strand
TGAAAGAAGTTAATCTTATGCTCCACCCCAGCCTTCCGAATGAACGGCAATCCGAACTCATAGGCTTCTTTATTCAGATCGATTGCTGTAATCTGAAAAAGTTCATGTTGAAACTCCAGAACTAATTACTAATGTAAGTCAAGATGAAAAGTTTTATTTATTTATTATTTAATGAAAATTAAAAATTAAAATAAAAAAGAACGAAAAAGGAAGAATACTTTTCCATCAGAAGGCAGTGCAAGAGCTGTAGTAAGAAGTGAATAGCCAGTAAATACTCCGAGCTCCAGTGTCTTCTTTGCATTCATGAGCTTCATAAGCATGGAGAGCAACAGCCCTTCATCAACAGGCACATTCATAATGCTCCTGCAATTAATTAGATCAAACTGTAATTATTGAGGTTAAAGTTGGTATTTTCTGAAAAGTTATATTAGTTTCTTTGATCAAGAAATTTATTAGTTCTGGAAAAAAAAGATCAAGGAATTTATTAGTTGATAAAAAAAAAAATCAAAATAACTTACCAATATTACTAAAAAACATTCTCCTTATGATAAGATCTTGCATTAATTAATTTATTAGAAGCAATAGTCTTAAATTAAATGAAATATATGTATTAGACGACATTCACTCATGAAACTATAATCAAATAAACTGATGAACACAATACTTTCTGTAAACAATGAAAATATTAACGATTATTCAAATGGTATAAATTTGGCTAATTTTTTGCAAGGGCGATATATTGGAATGATGACCTAGAAAATAAACAGTTTGGATCATGAGATGACACTGTGGAGTTGGCCCAAATGAATTGCTAGCGTTGTATTAACTTACTAACCAGCTAGCGCTTAAATGCTCTTGTATATACATATATGTAAATGCAAATATTCAATATACCTGAACTGGTATTTCTCGACAGTGGCTTCCCTTAGTTGCTTCAACTGCTCATGTTCTCTTGGATAGCAGCTTGTTTCAAGGATGTACTATCACAAGAAAGGCCAATGGTTATCTTGTGAGGGAAAGTAAATCTAAAAGTTTAAGGCTAGTAATTTAATTTCACTTGTCACACTGCACCTATGTCTTTGGTTACTGTTGTAGTTTGAACTCTAAAGAAAAAAAAATATAAAATCATGAACCAGCTGAAACAAGTTTATGAAGAAACACTATAGCTCTTCACACCCACAGTTAATAAATAATAAAACAAATAAAAATTGCAAGGAAAACAAGAAATAATTTCAGTCCTAGCAAAACTGCTTCTTTAATAAAAATTGAAAAAAAAAAATATCAATCAATCGTCTATGGCCTTGTTAACAGCATTTGAAATTGAGGAAAAGAAAATGAACCTTTAGAAGAGCTGGGGTTTTGAGGATGATCTTCTCTTGTTTTCCTGCTTCCATCCTCTTCTCAACAAAAACTAAACTAAACTATTCTTAATAACTCTCCATCTTACCACCTTTTATTGCGAATCTCAGCATAAAGCGTAATAACCCAAACCTTAAATAATATTTAATTATAAATTATTAGAGAGAAAATACAAAAATGCCCTTGAGATATTTTAGTTGTGAAAAAGTTGACTTTTTGACCGGGGAAGAATTTGGTAAACCATGTTACACTTTTTTCCAATTTATTTCTCTGTTTGTGGTTTATTACACCTGTTGCAACCCATTTAATGTGAAATAATGGGTTAGACTGAGATATTTTAGAAGTTAACTTGTGATCGGTAAAATGTTGTAACAAATAGGTTAACAATCTTTTGTACTATTCTGAGTTGGCCAATATTTTCATGGACCAAGGAAAGAAGAAACCTAGAACACCTCAAGAGTAATTACCAAAGGGTTAAATTTGCATTATTTAGTTTCTTCTCTGTCTAGTGTAAATATTTATGTCGGCATGTCTATATTCTACTTTCTATTTTAAGTTGCCTAGTGAAACTATTTTTGTTTTTCAGACAAGAAGGTGCTCAAGAGTTCCTTAGCTTCATTATAGATCAAATGCATGATGAATTACTTAAGCTTGAAGGACAGCCCTCGAGTATTAATGGGCTCAAATCATCTCTAGTATCTTCTGCAGAAGAAGATGAATGGGAGATGGTTGGCCCTAAGAATACATCTGCAGTAACCAGGACACAGTTTTGTTCCTTCAGAATTAACAGCAGGCATTTTAGTCATGAGCTATGTCAGGCAATGGCACTTTTTCAAGCCATTAGACAAATTGTAAAGCATGAGAATTATCAATCAAGCCTAATAATACTGAAGGAAAACCATTACCGATCAATACAAGATTTATGAGAATCACAAAGTAACAAAATTGCACTACATGTTTGACCTTTCTTGTTTATTTGGAAATACTGAAAAGATACTAATATAAGGAAAGAAAGGAAACAGTGCATAAGGGATTTAAAAGAAAAAAAGTGGCCAGAAGCAAAGAAAGTTGTCAATCCTCTCAATTTCAGCTTCATCTTCTTCTTCCCTTCTTCCCAATGTCTCATTCTCCTCCTCAAAATGCTGCTCTTCATTTCTCACCCCACAAACCCACACCAACAGCAACCCATTTCTGCCCATTGTGAAATCCAAGAAGAAGAAACCAGTGGGCGTGACCATGAGCATTGAGGCAGGCATAGGAGTTATGGCCACGAAGCTCGGCATGATGAGCTTCTTCGAACCCAACGGCAAAGTTGTCCCAGTCACAGTGGTGGGTTTCAAAGAAGGCAACATAGTGACCCAGGTCAAAACCGAGGCCACCGACGGATACGATGCCGTTCAGGTGGGCTATCGCCGAGTCAGGGACCGAAAACTGACGAAACCCGAAATGGGTCATATCCAGAAGGCCGGTTCAATCCCCCTGCGCCATCTCCAGGAGTTTCGGCTCCAGAGCGTTGATGGGTTCGAGCCAAACCAGAAGCTTTCGTTCGACGAGCTCTTCAACGAAGGAGACATTGTTGATGTCTCTGGAACCACAATCGGGAAAGGGTTTCAGGGTGGGATTAAGAGGCACAATTTCAAGAGAGGGCAAATGACTCATGGGTCCAAAAGTCACAGAGCTCTTGGGTCAATTGGGGCCGGAACGACGCCAGGGCGGGTTTACAAGGGGAAGAAGATGCCTGGAAGAATGGGAGGGACCAAGACCAAGATCAGGAAGCTCAAGATTGTGAAGATTGATAAGGACCTCAATGTTGTTATGATCAAAGGTGCTCTTCCTGGTAAGCCTGGCAATCTTCTTCGCATAGCTCCAGCTAAGATTGTGGGCAAGAACATTCCTAAGAGTTAGTTCTTTTTTTATTGTGAATTTTGTATTGTCATTGACTCTCTCATATGAATGTCTTGCTTCTCCTTTAATTAGTGCTTTGTGAATGTTTGCGTGGTATGATATTTGGAAGCACTTCACTTGATTGAGGGAGCAAGAATCACTTTTTATGTCATCTTAAATTCAATTAGTGTGTTATGAAAATGCTAATCTTTTGTGAAATTATGTTTGATTTAAGCGGCAAATATGAGGGCAATGTGTGATAGAAAGCAACAATTTTGGCCCAAGGATGAATTGACTCGTCTCCTCAAAACTAGGAAATCAATTGAGTAGAGCATGATCTGTATTGTGTCTGCCTGATTGTTCTGTATCATCACTCCATGATCTAGTTTCAAACAATGAGATCTTATGGTCACGTTCGGTGCTTAAAATTAGATTTGGTTTGGCAACTCATAAGACTAGATGAAAGTAGGGTTGAAGAATTTTTCATTTTGTGGGGATTAGACGGGATAAGTCATAAGGTGTCGATACCAACCATTTGGTGGGCTGTGGTTTCTACAGAGTTTAGTGAGTTATCTTGCTTTGTTATATATATGCAGATTAGATAATGTGGCAGAGCTGTTTATTATTGTATTGCAATTTCTGTGCTCTGCTGGGTAGCTGTTAGGCTGGGTTCACCTTGTCCTTTGTCACTTTTTGTAAATTATGTTTGCACTCGTTTAGCGTTCATAAGTTGGGTCAAGATAAATTATGAAGTTGGGGATGAGAGAGACATTAATCAAAACCCAAGTACATTGGTAAAGGTCCTTGGGTCAAGATTAAACTGCAATCATCCCTGAGATGAAAGCTTTCTGGGTTATAGCTGCATTTTTTGGGTGCATTGGGATCGGATTGAACTCGTGACGTATTCTAACCCTAACCCATTTCCTTACTCCCTCACCACCTGAATGAGTCCTAGGGGCTTTTGCAGGTAGAGATTGGAAGAGCTGAAAGGTTTTCTTTGTAATATACAAAGCTTATCTCATCAGACAAAGGGAAAAGGACTAATCTTCCATCATACAAAGCTCATCTCATCAAGTGAGGAGATTATGTTTACCAATACATGGTCAACCACATTATTTGAAGATAAATGTTAACCATTTTACAGAGAACTTCAACAGAGTACACTGAAATAGTTTTTCTTCCTAATAGAGGCGCCTGCAGAGGGTGAGGCCATCGCCGATGGAAACGTGAGCCAATTCGATACGGGAATCCGCGGCTAGAAAGCTGTTCAATTCCCTCGTATGTTTTCTGGATGGCCTTAAATGTTCCTCTACCATTTCCTCAGGCTCTGCCACTGAGCCAAACAACACTGTGTTATCGAATGCTATTATCCCACCAACCTTAACAAGCTTTATCAGCAGCTCATAATATTCAACGTAAGTGTCCTTGTTAGCATCCACAAATGCAAAATCAAAGCTCCCTTCTTCGTTCCCCTGCTTGCTTGTTTGAAACTCCAAATCAAAATACAATTCTATCTATATGAACCAATGATAAAACTAAAACTATTTCAGGCTAAAGTTTTCTCGTTGGCTTATGTTGCTAAATTGTGAATCCGGACTACACGTTCAAGTAAAGTGTCAACTTAATCAATAACATAGATTGATATATGTTGCTAGATTGTGAATCCATACTACAATTGATAGTCTAGCAACATACAACGATGAATGCTTTTTCAGAAATCCTTCTTTAAAAAAAATGGGCATATGTATAAAGTACAAACTTACATTGGTAATGAGATCATTTAGGACGGAGAAGGCATCCGACTGAAAGAAGTTAATCTTATGCTCCACCCCAGCCTTCCGAATGAACGGCAATCCGAACTCATAGGCTTCTTTATTCAGATCGATTGCTGTAATCTGAAAAAGTTCATGTTGATACTCCAGAACTAATTACTAATGTAAGTCAAGATGAAAAGTTTTATTTATTTATTATTTTAATGAAAATTTAAAATAAAAATAAAAAAGAACGAAAAAGGAAGAATACTTTTCCATCAGAAGGCAGTGCAAGAGCTGTAGTAAGAAGTGAATAGCCAGTAAATACTCCGAGCTCCAATGTCTTCTTTGCATTCATGAGCTTCAGAAGCATGGAGAGCAACAACCCTTCATCAACAGGCACATTCATAATGCTCCTGCAATTACTTGGATCAAACTGTAATTATTGAGGTTAAAGTTGGTATTTTCTGAAAAGTTATAGTAGTTTCCTTGATCAAGAAATTTATTAGTTCTGGGAAAAAAAGATCAAGGAATTTATTAGTTGATAAAAAAAAATCAAAATAACTTACCAATATTACTAAAAAACATTCTCCTTATGATAAGATCTTGCATTAATTAATTTATTAGAAGCAATAGTCTTAAATTAAATGAAATATACGTATTAGACGATATTTACTTATCAAACTATAATCAAATAAACTGATGAACACAATACTTTCTGTAAACAATGAAAATATTAACGTAATGATTATTCAAATGGTAAAAGTTTGACTAATTTTTTGCAAGGGTGATATTGGAATGATGACCTAGAAAATGAACAGTTTGGATCATGAGATGACATTGTGGAGTAGGCCCAAATGAGTTGCTAGCGTTGTATTAACTTACTAAGCCAGTTAGCGCTTAAGCGCTCTTGTATATACATATATACTCGTTAATGTAAATGCAAATATTCAACATACCTGAACTGGTATTTCTCGACAGTGGCTTCCCTTAGTTGCTTCAACTGCTCATGTTCTCTTGGATAGCAGCTTGTTTCAAGGATGTACTATCACAAGAAAGGCCAATGGTTATCTTGTAAGGGAAAGTAAATCTAAAAGTTTAAGGCTCGTAATTTAATTTCGCTTGTCACACTGCAACTATGTCGTTTCTTGTCTCCATTTGGTTACTGTTCTAGTTTGAACTCTAAAGAAAAATAAATATAAAATCATGAACCAGCTGAAACAAGTTTCTGATTTGCTAAAAATGAAGAAACACTATAGCTCTTCACACCCATCAGTCCTAGCAAAACTGGTTCTTCAATCACTCAATCGTCAACACGAAAAAAATAAAAATCTATAAGAAAAATTCAATCGTCTATGGCCTTGTCAACAGCATTTGAATTGAGGAAAAGAAAATGAACCTTTAGAAGAGCTGGGGTTTTGAGGATGATTTTCTCTTGTTTTCCTGCTTCCATTTTTCCTCTCAACAAAAACTAAACTATTCTGTAAGTTTGTGAAAAAAGAATCAATTCTTAATAACTCTCTATCTTACCTTTTATTGCGAATCTCAGCATAAAGCAACTGCGAATACCATTATGAACTTTCATGTCATGTGATTTTGAATGTAAAGAACCCATTCTGCCTGGATTAATTCATCTTTCCTACAACCAACTGGTTTTAATTAATATCATATAACATATTACTACGAGTTCATGTATCTCTCTTATCACGTGATAAATCACTTGACCAACGAACGAACTCGTAGTTATATAAAAGAACCTCACACACACCCTTCGATTAAATTTGTGTGTCCGTATTTCAAAACACAAGTATTGAAATTGTTTTGTTTAACGGTCAATTTTGTTAGATAATTTATACGAAAAAAGGACTAAAGACGGCTAAATTATAGAGATAAAAGGATATAGTAGCACAAATAAAAATTAGAAACCAATACATGAAAAAGATTCCAACATCATACAAAGCTCATCTCATCAAGTGTGAGGAGAATATGTTGAGAATATGTTTACCAATACACATCAACCACATTATTTGAAGACAACAGTTTGATTCATTAGAGAAGTTCAACTGAGCACACTGAAGTTGAAGTTGTTACTTCCTACTCGAGGCGCCGGCAGAGGGCGAGGCCATCGCCGGTGGTAACATGAGCCAGTTCGATACGGGAGTCGGTGGCTAGAAAGCTGTTGAAATCCCTCGTATGTTTTCTGAGTGGCCTTAACATTTCCTCCACCGTCTCCTCAGGCTCTGTCACTGAGCCAAACCACAATGTGTTGTCGTATGCTATTATTCCGCCAACTTTAACAAGCTTCAGCATCAGCTCATGATATTCAATGTAGTTGTCCTTGTTAGCATCCACAAATGCATAATCGAAGCTCCCTTCTTCCTTCCCCTGCTTGCTTGTTTAAAACTCCAAATCAAAATACAATTCTATCCAATGGCAGACCCAGACTTTCGTTCATCTGGGGGCTTAAAAAAATTCAACCAATATATAATCAAACAAATCAAAGCATTGGGCTTTTTTAACATAGGATTTAGGATTTTTCTTTTTTAATATAAGCTTTGGGCTTAAAGTGTATGTATTGAATGGGCTATGTGGGGGCTTTACTTGAGAAGGATCTAAAAATAATTAAAAATAATGAATTTAAATGGGATTATATGGCTGAAGTTTTTGGGTAAGTGTGGGCAGCTGCCCACAGTTGGCATTAATTGGGTCCGCCCCTGATTCTATCCATATGAACCAAGAATTCCGGATAATGTTCTCTTGTAGATTTATGTTGCTAGACTGAAAATTTGGACTACATGTTCAAGTAAAGAGTCAACTTAATCACTAGCCTAGATTGATCGTTTGGCAACATACGATAGTTCAATCAAAGAATAATTTTCAAACTACTTGTACGTTGTTGTTTGTTAAACAAAAATACGTACGTGTGTAACGTGAGTAACGTACAAACTTACATTAGTAATGAGATCATTTAGGACTGAGAAGGCATCCGAGTGAAAGAAATTAATTTTATGGTCCACCCCAGCCTTCTGAATGAACGGCAATCCAAACTCGTAGGCTTCTTTATCTGGATCGATTGCTATAATCTGAAAATTTCATGTTGAAACTCCATAACTAATTACTAATGTTAATGAAGTATATATCAAACCAAGCTGAAAAGTTTTTATTTATTTATTTATAATTTCAATGAAAATTGACAACAAAAAGAAAAAAAAAAGAAGAAGAAGAAGAAGAAGAAGAATACTTTTCCATCATGAGGCAGTGCAAGAGCAGTAGTAAGAAGAGAATATCCAGTAAATACTCCGAGCTCTAATGTCTTCTTTGCATTCATGATCTTCAGAAGCATGGAGATCAGCAGCCCTTCATCAACAGGCACATTCATAATGCTCCTGAAGTTGGTATAGGGCTCATTTTAGAAAGACATTGGTTTTATTTTTTTGCTTATATATACATATATATATACGCACACACACAAAGGAATACACAAAGGAGTGCTCAGCTATAATCGGTTAGTAAGTTAATACGATACTAACCGCTTGTTTGAGCCTACTTCATGATGTAATCTAATAATCAGAACCATTCAAATTTTTTATCATCATTCAATCCAAATCCGAAATCGTTTAGCTACTTGATTATTATTGTGAACATTTTCTTGTTTATTGAAAATATTGTGTTCGTCTATTTATTTGATTAGAGTTAGATAACTAAACGCGTTTCAATTTGAGTGAATTTTTGCTGGAATGGTTTTTCATTGATGATCTAAAAAGTAAACAATTCAAATCATTAGATAAATTGTGAAGTGGGCCAAAACGAGTGCTTAGCGCCATATTGAGTTACTAATTGACTAGTGCTCGATGGCTTATTTAGTTAATATAAATGCAAATATTCAACATACCAGAACTTGTATTTCTCGACAGTGGCTTCCCTCAGTTGTTTCAACTGCTCATGTTCTCTTGGGTAGCAGCTTGTGTCGAGGATGTACTGCAATAACACAAGAAAGGCCAATGGCTATCACGTAGGGGAAAGTAAATCCAAAAGTTAAGGTTAATTTAGTAATTTGATTTTACACCCTACTAGTTTTATCTTTCTGCTATATGCTTGTAGTAATTATTTATTTTTTTAATCATAGAGAAACTTCATTAGTTAAATTTCAATAATACAATCAAAGACATCAACACGACATCTAACGCACAAATCCCAAGCGGACAACAAACTCACATGCTAAAAACAAAACTAAAACATACTAGTTTTATCGTTCTGCTATTCGCTTCTTGTATAATATAAAAAGAAACATTTGAATACAAATGAAAAAAAGGACAGAAAATTGGGTATTGCCTTTGAAAGATAATATATAAAAAATCATGAACCCAGCTGAAAACAAGTTTCTGATTTATTATAAAATGAAGAAGGAAAACTACAAAACTACTTTGCTTCTTTATTTACTCAATCGTCTAAAGCAAAAAAAAAAAGTTTCAAAAATATGAATTCAAATTATCTTTGTTAACCAGATTGCTACACAGAGAGGAAAAGAAAATGAACCTTTAGAAGAGCAGGGCTTTTGAGGATGATCTTCTGCTCTTGTCTGCCTTCTTCTGCCATGCTCAACAACAACACCAACTATATTATAACTTTGTGAAACTAGAACCAATTCTCAACTCTATCTCCAAAATGTGAGAAAACTTTGGTGCTTTTATAATGTTGTGTTAAATTTTGCGTCCGTATTGCAAAATACAATTATTGGATTCTTTTACAAATTCTTTGGTTGTTTTGAAACCTTGTGTTTAATAGTCAAATTTCAATTCATTTCTGGGAGTATATTTCCCGTGTATTACCACCACATTAATTGTCGTTGCATGTGTGATTTAATGTAATTGCTACAAAAATCTCAAAAATTAAACTCATCTAACGGCAACCAACTAACGTTTATATAAGCCAGTTAAGCAATTAAATATTCCCGGACCTTTATGTGCTTTACTTCATAATAAATTGGCCTTGATCAACGTTGAGATGAAAATATTAAACGTTCTCTCTAACTTCAATGCTCAAAATTCGGACAAAACGTTGATCCGTCTAGTGGAAAGAGTCTTGACTTACAGATATGGGATCTCAGGTTCAAACTCTCATGGCACCTTTACAATGTGTTTGTGAGAAAACTTCACTCCCTTAATATCACTTGTTGACAAAAAGAAATAAAAACACTGCAATGCTTAAAATCAATATGAAGCCATGTCCTCCATAAGAGCCTCTCACTCCTCGCCTAGACCCTCCCTGCATTTACCAAAAAAAATATAAAAAAAACCATAAAGAATTACTTGAAATCCCCTCACCTAAGCGACAGGGATAGCCGTAAATGCAAAATTAATTTATGGCCCCTACAAGTAAATCAATTTGGAATTTACGGCTATTCAAAGCCCTTTTTCACTTAGCTAAAGTAAAATTAAATGTTTGAAGTTAGGTTTTGTTTTTCCAAAGTAAAATTAAATGTTTGAAGAGTTAAAGTCAAGTTACCAGTCCTAAAGAGAGAAAAAGAGGTTGTAGCTTCGATGACTGAGGTTGAAGAGGCTATTGGAGAGAATTTTTTTTATATGACTCACCTATTTTAGAATTTCGAGAAGCTGTTGAAGAGGATGTTGGAGATGCTCTTAGGAATACCAACTTTTTTTCCGTACTAGGTGAGCAAGAGACTTAAAACAAGTGGACCCTGATGGTCGAAAGGAGAAGTGAATCCAATGGGAAAGGTGCAAGTGGAGAAGAAAATAGTATTTGGTTAGTTAGGTAGCGTTTATATAAATAAATAAATTTTGCATTCCGATAAGTAAATTGATGGCCCCCTACAAGTAAATAAATTTTGCATTTACGGCTATCCCTGTGGCTTAGGTGAGAGGATTTCAAGTAATACAAATAAATAAACGCCATATATATATATATATATATATATATATATATATATATATATATTTATTTATTTATTTATTTATTTATTTATTTTTGTTTTAGAAATTCTGGAATTGCATTTATAATTCAGCCAAAAAAGTCACTAACTACAAAGGGCCATTACAAACTAGTTACAAAATGCCATTACAATCTAGAGCTCCTCCACCAACGATCATGCATAATCGAAGAAACTCTAAACGCCAGATAATTTAGACTATCACTTATATAAATAAATAAATAAATAATTGTTTGCATGAATACAATAACCATATAGTTTTTAAAGTGCGAAACATATACTTTTTAAGGACAATTTCTTACATGCTTCAACTTAAAATGTTGTCCTAATTAAGCATTCACGAACTCACATTAAGGATACAGGTGTCGCAGGAAGCGACTGGTCGCAAGGTAGGCGCGACCGGTCGTTTTGAAGCAGAGTCGAAGAGCTGGAAAAATGCAGCAAGCGACCAGTCGCCAGGTTGGTGCGACCGGTCGCCCGCGTTCTGTGTTGATTTTTTCCACATGTTTTCAAGTTCGTTTCACATGTGTTAATTTTCTACCTAACTCCTCGTGCCTCCAAAGACTTTTATGGGTTCTATGAAGTTTGGCAAGGTGCTGGAAAAGCTGGAACACTATTTAATGATGTTTGTTGACTTGTAGCAAAGGCTTTTCTAGATAAGGTGGCTATAGGTGCAAGCATTAATGACTTGATGTTGGCTTGCCTAACCTATGGTTTATGTTAGGTGGCTGAAAGTGTAAATGTGCAGGAAGAAGAAGCTTCCTCTTAAGTCCAAGGGCTTATCTATAAAAGGAAGAAGATGCAGGGCAACGAAGAAGTGGTTAACTTCATCAAGTGTGGGTGAAAACCATCAAGAGAGGAAGAGAGAGCAATCAGCTCAAGCTAGGAGCTAAGAGTTGGAGTCTTGTAAGTCTAGACACCAAGGAAGGGAAACACCAAGTGTGAGAGAGTGTTCACGAGTGCATCAAAGTGTTGAGCAAGAGGTGAGAGAGAAAAGAGAGCTTGGGGAGAGAATGGAGTTCAAAGGGGTTTCTTTGTTAACCAAGGTTGTAACTTATTCTTTCATTAGTGAATTTCTCAAGGGGATCACCAAGAGGATGTAGGCAATTGCTAAACCTCTATAAATTCTTGTGTCATTTTGAGCTTGGTTATTTTCTGCAAGTGTGTGAGTGTGTGATTCATCCATCATTGTGTTTATCACAAAGTCCATCTGTTGAACTAAAAAAATTCACAAAAAAAATTTGGAATGTGTTTGTCAAAGCCCACGGCCAGCAAAATGATAAGTGTTTAAAAAAAAAAGTAAAGCCAATTATCCAATAAGCTTTTCAAGTTTCAAAGCCAAGGGATAAAACAATTCAAAGGTGGGTTGATCCCACGTGCAAATCCAAAAGGAGTTTAAAAAAAATAGGAGTTTGGCCAACCAATGAAAACTCTCAAGAGAGTTTGGTGGTTCCTGTTTTGGTGGAGTGATTGCTGCATGAAGAGTCCTTCACAAAAGGGATCCCTGATGGCTAGCCTACAAAAGGCACGGTTTTGGAAAAAAAAAAAAAAAAAGAGGGGGGAAGGCAGCCGGCAGGCTGCTGGAGGCTTCAAAGAAAATAAAAGCCTGCAAGGCCACAAAGGCGGAGGGGAGGAGAAAAGCAGAGAAGGGAGACAGCCGCAGGAGCAAAGGGGAAGAGCAAGCACACATAAGAGGATTCCTGGCTATGGTGACTTCTATCATCATAAAAAAGGTTAGGAATCTCTCTACGGCAAGGCTCTACTCAAAGACTTCCAAGGAAGCATTCAACATCCAGTACAAGCAGCCCATGGAAATTCTTGGCTATGATGATTAAAATCATCACAAGTTAAGTCGAGAATCTACTCCAAGGCGTATCTCCTCTCAAATACCTCCATGGCATCCAGCTATGGATTTACAGCCAAGATGATTTCAATCATCATAGGATCAAGACCCGATCTACTCCAAGGTGCGGCTCCGCTCAGACGCTTCCAGGATGTGCTTAACATCCAATTCACAAGCACTCCGTAAGGATTGCTTATCATGATGGGCTAACCATCATAATGTTGGAAAATGGCTCACATTTAGTATGCAAGTGAAGGAGTGAGCGACCGGTCGCAAGGTTTGGGCGACCGGTCGTTTTTACACAGATTCGAAGTCTGGAGCAAATGCAGGGGGCGCCCGGTCGCTAGTTCTTTGCGCCCGGTCGCAGGAAACATGAGCGACCGGTCGCGTGCCATTTGCGACCGGTCGTAAAGAAGCAGAATCGAAACTGAAGCCTCAGTCCAAAAGCGACCGGTCGCCAGTTCCTGGCGACCGGTCGTCCCAGTTGTGCTGTGACGATTTCTTACGTGTTTTCAACTGTGTTTTCGGTGGTATCGCTTTCCACATGATTGCAGGTGTTTAATGGGTCACTTCTGAGATAAAAGAAGGTGGACTACCTGCTGTATAGTTGGGAGAGCACTCATTGCCAATTGGTTGTCTTGGTTTGGAGAATCCATTCTCCATTTTCTGGTTTTGTTGGAAGGTGGCTGAAGTGGGATTTGTTTACTTGCATGATCTGATCTTTAGTCTAAGTGGGAGACTAAAGGAAGGAACGTGGAAGAC